>VZQC01000557.1:107228-146392 GCA_009823505.1 Rhizomys pruinosus | reverse complement strand
TTTTTGAGTAGCTTGTATACTCTGGAGATTAATGCTTTGTCAGATGTGTCTGCAGTGAAGGTTTCCTCCCACTCTGTGGGTTTTCTCTTCACTTCCTTTATTGTTTCTTTTGATGTACAGAAGCTTTTGAGTTTAAGGAGATCCCATTTGTCAATTGTTGATCTTATTTCTTGTGCAGCTGCTGTCTGATTTAGGAAGTCTTTTCCTACACCTATGTCTTGTAGTCTGCTGCCAAGTTTCTCTTCTATCACCTCCAGAGTTTGGGGTTTCACATTGAGGTCTTTGGTCCATCTGGAGTTGACTTTTGTACAAGGTGAGAGGTAGGGGTTTAATTTCATTCTTCTACAAGTGGTGATCCAATTTTGCCAGCACCACTTGCTGAAGATGCTGTCTTCCCTCCATTGTGTCTTCTTGGCCCCCTTGTCAAATATGAGGTGGCTGAAATTGTATGATCTCAGGTTTGGATCTTCAGTTTTATTCCATTGGTCAACTGGTCTGTTTTTGTGCCAGTACCAGGCTGTTTTTATGACTATAGCCCTGTAGTATAGTTTGATGTCTGGTATAGCGATGCCCCCTGTATTGCTCTTTTTGCTATGAAATGCACAAAGCATCAATAAAAAAAGTTAAAAAAATAAATAAAAGCAGTAGCAATTATTCATATTCAAAAGGCTAGTGGGATATTTAGGTCAGTTTTGTGGAATCGACCATGTTCTTCTTTTGCCTATTTTCATATTTAATTATGAGTATTGTTGTTTTGATCCAATCTTTGTTCACCAGATAGATTCAGAGAATGACCTTGCCTGATGTTGGTGCTTTGTGAAGTTCTTTATGTTCAACAGAACACTAAGGTCTAGCTATGAGTGATAGGCCAGCCACCAGGTGTCAGGGAATATATTTCTTACTCTAAACAATTAACTACTGCTCATAATACTTGAATTTGTAGTCTTTAGCTAGTTAAAGACAAACAGATGCATTTAAGAAATATAGAAATTTGGAAATGTCCCAAGACCACCTAAACCATAGGCATCGGAAGGAGGAAGCAAACAGAGCTTTCAACACAGTGAAGAGGCATTTGCGACTCACATTGGAATACACGCAAGGAGAAGCCCATATGCTAGGAACACGAAGAAGAGACAACAGGGGAAAGGTTCACGATAATCCTGCACCAAGCTCTACCAACCCTGTGGAAGATTGCTGCAGTGGTATCCCCCCTGGGGATGGCCCAGGACACAGATATCAGAAGCACAATTGTGAACATACTTAAAGAAGTACAAGATTATAAAGACCAAATCAAAGAATTAAGAAAAAAGAATGTAGAACTCAAGAAAGACCTAGAGAGAGAGAATGACAAACTCTGGAAGGAAGTGGAAGCACTGAAAAGATCCCATGCTGAAAAAGATAAGGAAACTAACCAGAGAAAAAAGAGCTACAGGAAGAGATTCAGAAGCTCCAAAAGGGAGTAGATATACTAAAGAAATCAGAAAAGGAAATGAAAAAGGAAATTAAACACTCATCCAATCAAGAGGAAAGGAATGGATAAAGCCTCAGAAGCAGAATGGATGAAGCAGAACAAAGAATATCATACCTGGAAGATAACACAGAACAACTAAAAACCTCAAGTAAAGATTATAAAAAATTTAAAAATACACAAAAGTGGAACCACCAGGAACTGTGCAACACTATGAAAAGGTCAAACCTCCACATCATAGGAATAGAGGAAGGAGAAGAATCCCAAGAGAATGGTATTGATCAGCTCTTCAACAGAATGATAGATGAAAATTTCCCCAATCTAAAAAAAAAAACAAACCAATACAAATACAAGAAGCACATAGAACACCAAACAGGCAAGATCAGAAACTTTCCACACCACATCATAGTTAAAATGCTAGACACCCAAAACAAAGATAAAATCCTTAAAGCCAGAAGAGAAAAACAACAAGTGACCTATAAGGGGAAACCTATCAGAATTACAACTGACTTCTCAGTCCAAACTATGAAAACAAGAAGAACGTGGAGCCAAGCATTCCCACTGTTAAAGGACAATAGATGCCAACGCAGTTTATTATACCCAGGAAAAATGTGGATTATGGTTGGAGAGAGAAGACAAAAATCTTCCATGATGTGCTCGCTTTGGCAGCACATATACTAAAATTGGAAAGATACAGAGAAGATTAGCATGGCCCCTGCACAAGGATGACACGCAAATTCGTGAAGCGTTCCATATTTAAAAAAAAAAAATCTTCCATGACATAAACAAGATGAAAGAATACATGTCCGGAAAACCAACCCTTCAGAGAAAACTTGAAGCAATTCAAAGGACAGAAGAAAGGAGCAACCATCCCCAGGCACCTAGAAAGGGAAACCAATAAAAGCATAACTGCAGAAGTAGAAACATAAACCAAAACCACAAATAAGGCAAAAGGAAGCAACACAAACCTATCAGTCATAACCTTAAATATTAATGGGCTAAATTCCCCAATCAAAAGACATAGACTAGGAGATTGGATTAGGAAACAGAACCCATCAATATGCTGTCTACAAGAAACACATACATTGAAGGTAATCAAGGACAAGCACCACCTTAAAGTGAAAGGATTGAAAAAACAATATTCCAAGCAAATGGTACCAAAAAGAAAGCAGGTGTTGCTATTTTAATATCAGACAAAATAGATTTTAAAGCAAAAGAAATCAGAAGAAACAAAGAAGGCCATTACATTTTTATCAAAGTAACAATTCACCAAGAAGATTTCATAATTATGAATATATATATGCACCAAACTCTGGTGCACCAAACTTTATAAAGACAATTCTTCAGGACCACAAGTCACACAATAACCCAAGTACACCCATAGTAGAGGACTTCAATACCACACTGAGCCATTTGGACAGGTCAACAGGACAAAGAATAAACAAAGAGATATCTGAACTGAAAAATATGATACACCAAATGGACCTCATAGACCTCTACCAAATATTCCACCCTAATACCAGAGAATACACTTTCTACTCAGCACCCCATGGATCATTCTCCAAAATCGACCACATACTGGGGCACAGAAGAAACCTCCACAAATACAAAATGGTTGAAATAATTTCATGCATTCTATCAGACCACAGTGCAATAAAGCTCAACATCAACACCCAGATAAGCCCTACTGCCTAGAAGAACACATGGAGACTAAACAACACACTCTTGAATAATGAATGGGTCAAAGAAGAGATAAAGAAAGAAATAGTCTAAATTGGACTGAAAAATGATGTATGGAATACACAAAACATTAATAAAAGTATGTTATTAAGAGAAAAAAAAAAAGATCCAATAAGCCATTTCTCCAAAGTAGGCATATAATGCCCGATACTGCTCAGCATCAAAAAAAAAAAAAAAAAAAAAAAAGAAATTAATAAAACATTCTGGAACTGAATGGACAATGACAATACAACACAACAAAAACCTTGGGATACCTTAAAAGCCAGTACTAAGAGAGACAGTTATAGCTCTGGGTGCTTATATTAAAAACAGAAAGAGCACAACGTGGGGAATTGATCTAACAATGCAGCTTAAAGCACTTGAGATGCAACAAGAGATGAACCCTACACACAACAGACAGGAAGAAATAACAAAAATCAGAGCAGAAATCAATGAAATAGGAAACAAGGGAAAACAATAAAAAATCAATGAAATGAAAAAAAAAAAAAAAAAAAAAGAATAAACAAGAGTAGAACAACTCTGCCCAGTTAACAAAAGAAAGAAGGAACACTCCAAATCAATGTCAACTGTGATGAAAAAGGTGAATATGACAACAGACAAGGAAAAGATCCAGAAATTATACGGGAATACTCAAAAACTTGTACTCTACCAAGTTTGAACACCTAGAAGAAATGAATGAAAATCTGAGAATCCTTGGAATCAACAAAGCTCAACAAGAAGAGATCGACAGCTTAGAACAGGACCCTAATATATGAAGAAATATTAGATGTAATAAGAAACCGTCCAACTACAGAAAGCCCAGGCCCAGACGGATTTCATGGCAGAATTCTATAACATTTCAAAAAGACCTACATCAATTATTACTCAAATAGTATAGACGGCTACAAACAGACGGGAATTCTCCCAAAGTTTCAAAAAAATATGAACCCAGCACTCAGACTCTCAATACCAAAACCAGCAAAGACACAAACAAGAAGGAAAACTAAGTAGAATTTCTCATTCTTTAATGAACACAGTGATTGCCAAAGTCATAAACAAGATACTGCAATCGCCTAGAGCACCACATCAAGATCATACACCATGACCAAGTTGGACTCATAAAAGAAATGCAGGGATGGTTCACCATGTGAAAATCAATAACAACATCATCATGCATATAAAAGGACTGAAAGAAAAGAATCACACCATCATCTCAAATTGATGCAGAAAAAGCCCTTTGACAAAATCCAAAATCCCCTTCATGGCTATAAAAGCCATAGCAGGGCGATATTGGAGTCTGGATAGGCATCGTGTCCTCAAATGTCAATCAAAGCCCCAATATACATGAACCACAGCAATATTCATCCTACAAGTGGGGAATACGGACTCCCTTTAAAGTAGGAACTCGGCAAGTCGGCCCCTGTCACCACTAGTCTTCAATATAGTGCTTGAAAAATTGCTAGAGCAATAAGTGAAGTAATAGAAAATTGAAAGGAGTACTAAACATGGAAAAGAGGAAGACAAGCTTTCCCTACTTGACTGATAATAATGATGTTTACTTCACATTGAATGCTAAAAACCTCACCAGAAAACGCCTAGAAAATTAGTTAATAGCATCTCATCAACAGTAGGCAGGATATAAAATTAATCTAAAAAAATCAGTCGGGCCATTCTCTATCTACACCAACAACAATCAACTAGAAAAGGAATACAGGAGAACTCCCACTACAATTAGCCTCAAAAAACAATAAAAAACCATGGGAAACAACCTAACCAAAGACCCAAGGATGTCTATTCAAAATTTTTAAAACCCCTGAAGAAAAAAAGCAAAAGAAAGATCAGAGATGGGAAAAACCCCATGACGGATTGGAAAATATTAACATTGTAAAAGTCCATTCTGACCGAAACTCGTTGTACAGATTTATGACAGCAATCCCATCAAATACCCCACGATTCTCGTCACAGGCTTGGAAAAAAGTCCTTCAAATTCCATTTGGAAAAACACAAAGACCCAGAATAGCCAAAATCAAACCGAGAAAGTATCAAACGGCACAATGATGGGGATTCTTCCAGACTATCAGAATATGACTACAGGGCTATATCATAAAACACCTGGATATGACACAAACACGGGACATGATTTTACCAAGTCCACCAAACACTTAAGAGCCACTGAAGCACAATCTACAATATTCAGCCATCTCATATTTTGACAAGGGGGCCAAAAAGACACAAAATTGGAGGAAAAGACGCATATCCTTCAGCAGAGTAGTTGGCAAAGACTGGATTAGCACTCTTGTAGAAGAATGAATTTTGAGAATCGAATAAACCACTACTTCTCCCTATGTACAAAAGTCAAATTCCAGGTGGATTAAAGACCTACACGTGACCCAACTCTAAGTGCAGAGGCGATAGAAGAGAAAATTGCCGTAGAACCTAAGAAGAATAGAAGTACTGAAAAGACTGTCCTCAAATCAGACAGCAGCTTGTGCAGAAAAAAGGTTGAAGCAATTGACAAATGGAATCGTCATTAAACTCAAAGCTTCTGTTACATCAAAAGACAATCAAGGAATGAAGAGAATCCCATAAGTGGTGAGAATCCTTCCTGCGGAAACATCTACAACGCTTGGATTTCCCTAGAATATATAAAACTACTCAAAAAACAAAGAAGATAATGAAACATTGACCCCAATCAAGATGGGCAAAAAGAATAGAGAGCTCACAAGTGAAGGATTAGACCATGGCGGAAGAAAACACCTTAAAAAGTGTCAACATCACTTATCCATTAAGGAAATGCAATAAACCACTTTTAGATATCATCTTACTCCAATAAGACTGGCTAGGATTCAAGAAAAAAGCATAGATACCAAATACTGGAAGAGGTTGTGGGAATGGGGAACAACTCATCCCACTGCTGGTGGGAATGTAAAATGCGTACAAGCCACTATGGAAAGCAGTGTGGAGAACTTTGGAAGACTTCGGAATGAACTTGCCACCAGACACCAGCCATACACTCTAGGCATGTGACCCTCAAATACTCACCCCACTGCACGATACCATGCAAGGCCACTGTGTATTTCAGCTCGCTTCACAAGGCAAGAGAGCTGGGACACCAACCCAAATGCCCCTCAACTGACGATGGATAGAGAAAAATGTGTACATCACATCTAAAATGGAGCTTATTTGCAGAGTGAAAAGAAAGATGACTCATGAAGCTTTGCAGAGAAAATGGCGAGGCTAGAGGAAATCATGTGAGTGTGTAACACAGTCCCAGTAAACAACAAATGATGAAATTGATCCCTCATCTTAGACGCTATTCCATTCTACGAGTTGTACAGTAATTTATCTGTCCGGCCCCTTGAGCTTTCTGTCCAACAGTTTGGGAAAGTGATGATGCATATTGGGAAACAACAACAACAACAACAACAACAAAGCAAACAACGAAAGCAAACTGCTTCAAACCTGCACGCAAAAAAAGTGACTGTCTGCGAAACAGTCAACTTCCACATGGAGAAATATTGAGAAAGACTGCGAAAGACATTGAAAAGCCTGTTTATGGATTCAGATCTCTAGGCTCGCAGGGTGGTGGGGTGGGGAATGGGGGGGAGCATGGTTCCTAGATTTGATTAAGCTTGTACGTATACTATATTAATATATATATATATATTAAATAATATATATACTAATATTAAAAAAAGAAATACAGAAATTTATGACATTATACTTAAAATTATATGAAACCAGGAAACCATGTACTATTTTGGTACATATGTGCATTGTGTAATGTTTAAATCAAGGTGACTATATCTTTTCAAATATCATTTCGTTAAGTTAAAACATTCAAATTCCATTCTTCTAGCCTTAAAAAAATAAAATTATGTCTTTTTATCTACAGTCACACAGTGTGCAATAAGAGCACATGAGAACTTTTTGCTCCTCTGTAACTCTAACAGTAAATATTGATCAAGTTCTAATTTTCTGTTTCTCTAGTAACTATTACTATTCTCTGAATTTCTATGAGATCAACCTTTTAAAATATGCCCTGTAGGAGTGAAACTGTGAAGTACTTGCTGATCACCTAGAGTACTTTCACTTAACATAATGAGCTCATTTCCACCCATGTCAAAATGGCAGAATTTCATATTTTTATGGATGAATATTATTCCATTGTGTATTTATAACACATTTTCTTTATTCTTTTATGGACATTTAGGTTATTTTAATCTGTTAACTTTTGTGAATACTGCTGCAATAAATGTGGATTTACAAGTCCCTCTTCGACATATAGATGTAATTGCTTTGGATGTATTCTCAGTAGTGGAAAGTTCTCATTTTAATGGTTTTAGTAATCGCCATAACAGCTTTACCATTTGAAATTCCCACTATTAAGTGTATAAAGCTTCCCCTTTTTCCAGATCCATGTTAATACTAATCTCTTATCTTTTTGCTAACATACATTCTGGCTTCAATAAAGTGAGATCCCATTCAAATTTTGATGGGCATTTACCTAATGATTAGTGGTGCTGAGCATTTTTGTAGCATAAATATGTATATTAGAGAATGGATTTATGCAAATTTCTCCATTTAAAAATATTTTAGTGAAATTTTGCAATTTTGATGCAATATAGAGTTTGATGGTATTTTAGATCTCATCCCCCATTCATAACTCCCCTCACTGCCCCCACTCAATTTAATGAGGTCAGATAGATAGATAGATAGATAGATAGATAGATAGATAGATATAGATATAGATATTATAGAGTCTGATTTGTCTTCCCAAATGTATTTCAGTTTGTGTTTATCCATGGGCCCACAAAGAGTCTCATCCCTATAGCACTGTCTTTCTCCATCCCAGCAGCTAATACTTGCCACAAGTTCCTTAGGTTGGGTTGGAATTTCTTATTCAGATCCCCATGTCTATGCCGGGACATCAAGTGGATTGAGCTTGCATAGGACTTGTGCTTGCCGTCACCATTGCTGTGAGTTCATATGAGTAAATTACTGGCTGTCTGAAAGACTCCATTTCCTTGTGCTCTTCCACTCTCTCTGGCTCTTACAATCTTACCGCCTCCTCTTCCACAATGATCCATGATACCTAAGAGATAAAGTTTGGAAAAAGGTCTTCTAATCATGGGTAATCAGTCTGTAGCTTCTTGTTCTCTCCTCATTGGCCAATTGCCCTATTTTTAATGGTGCCATTTATCTGTGGTGTTGAGATATTGGAGTTTTTCATATATATATATATATATATATATGAATATATATATGAAATATATATATATTAAATATATATATATGAAATACTATATATATACTCTCTCTCTATATATATATATGTATATATATATATAGAGAGAGAGAGAGAGAGAATACAATGGTTCCCAGTCAAACCCAGTCCCCTCATGCCCCAACCCTCCATCAGAACACATGCATTAATGAAATAGAAACAAAACAACACACACAAAAAAAATCAATGAGTCTAAGAGCTGGTTCTTTGAAAGGTTAAATCATTGTTATGTATATGTGTGATAAAAGCATATACATAATCATGGTATAGTTATGAAGTTTCCATGGGTAATTTAGGCAAAAATATACTTTTATGTCAATTTGAACCTTGTACCTAACAGATAAAAACACTCTGGTGGTGCTGAGAATATAAAAACACACACATTAGTAAACAAGAAGGCTTTCTTATCAGTGCTACTCCATTGGCTTAATTCAATCATAATCAGCATCCTTAGTTTAATCAGCTGCAGCTACTCTGTGTTTGTCTTCCATCTTTGTACGCTATCCATATTTGGAATCACAAGACAGGCCAATGTGCTTCATGTTTTCTAGACTTAGAAAACAAATGTATCTGCAAATTTTATAATTCATAACTCATTTTGTTTTTTAAAGTATTAACATCACTTGAAAATGAACGTGTTGATGAGCCAGAAGTATAATTTGTTTTCAATTGGGCTGTAAAAAAAGATTGCAGAGTGCCAAACAACCAATTCATGACACTAAAAAGGCAATGAAAGCAAACCCAGGAACTGGTATGGGGATATCTCAGGTTGGACAGTCACAGGAATCAGAGCATGTTATTCATCAGCAGACTATCCCTTTCTCAGCCTTCATGTCACTTCATCCAATTCCAGTAACAGTTTCCAAGCTGAAAGAGCTGCCTCAGTCACATACATTATAGTCTAACTGTCCCCCCCTCTAGTCACACATTCCTGCCTGCTGGCGAGTGGCACTTACAGAAGAACTGTTCTCTCTGCCCTTGAAAATATGACACATTACAAGTCTTGAAATAAATTCCAAGTGGTCTGCTTAGACCACAGTGCACAATGAGAGAGTACAGTGCAGCACAGTAGCTGACTCTTAAGACTTAAATGAACTTAGGAGACAATTATTGAACTGCCTAAGTGAATTATGCCAATAGTGTGGGTTTCCTTAGAGTGAGAGATTAAGTNACTGGAGTTCTCCTGGAATTGGAGTTTCAGACGGTTCTCGGCCACCATGTGGGTGCTGGGGATCGAACCCGGGTCCTCTGTAAGAGCGGTTGGCGCTCTTAACCACTAGGCCATCTCTCCAGTCCGAAAGACAGTCTTATGCAACAAGTGGATACACCATTTCCAATTCAATCAGAAATTTATAAGTGTTCCAATAATCCTACATCATATTAAAATGTTTATTGGATCAATACTGTACTGATTTGACTACTGTAATTTGTAATATGTTTTGAAAACAAGGATCATGAGACTTTAGGCTTCCTTTTTATTTCTCAAGACTGTTTATTCAAAGTTTTTGGAAAATCTTTAAGAACTTAGCAGTTATTTTTAATTTATTCAGAAATGACATTAGGGTTATTATGCATATTTCTTTTTTTCACACTCAAACTATACTTTATTTAAAGAGCATTTGTAAAAAGGTACATTTTTTTCATTTTGATTTCATATTACTCTCAAATATACATACATACCCTCCCCCCATATGCCTAAATTCCAAAACCTGAAAATAAATGGTAGGTTAATTCTAAAACCTGTTAAGGGATTCACAATGTAAGAACACAGTTGCTTTCATAACATGAGGAATATAACATTTACCTTGCTCAGTTTGTCTTAAAACTAGATAGTGTTAGCATCCACAGATGAAGGATACCTTTCGTTTCTTCATTTTGGTTCCATTGGTTTACAGGTCTGGTTTTGTGTCAGTAACAGGCTGTTTTTAGGACTATAGGACTATAGCCCTTTATTAGTTCAAAGTCTGGTATAGAGATTCCCCTGTATTGCTCTTTAAGCTCAGGGTTGCTTTGACTATTAGGGGTATTTTGTTTTTCCATATGAAATTAAGGACTTTTTTTCCAGGCCTGTAAAGAAAATCTTGGGGATTTTAATTTGGATTGTGTTGAATCTGTATATTAATTTGGGTAGAATGGACATTTTTACTATATTAATTATTTTCAATCCATGAGCATGGGAGTTCTTTCCATCTTTTGATGTCATCTTCAATCTCCTTCTTCAGGGGTTTTAATTTTTGTTGTAGAGATCTTTGGTGTCTTTGGTTAGGTTTCTTCCCAGGTATTTTTTTTTTTTTGAGGCTATCATGCATGGGAAGTTGACCTTATATGCCTTCCTCAGTTGCTTGTTGTTGGTGTAAAAAAAACTACTGACTTTTCTAGATTAATTTTTGTATCCTGCTAGTTGACTGAAACTCGTTATCATTTCTAGGAGTTTTCTGGTGGAGTTTTGGCATTCCCTTAGGTAAAATATCATATTGTCTGCAAAAAGGGAAGCTTGTTTCCTCTTTTGCAATTAGTACTCCTTTAATTTCTTTTTCTTACCTTATTGCCCTAGCAAGTGTTTCAAGCACTATATTGAAGAGGAGTGGAGATGGGGCAGCCTTGCCGAGTTCTTATCTTTAAGGAAAATCCTTCTAACTTTTCTTCATTTAGGATGATGTTTGCTGTGGTTTTCTTGTACATGGCTTAGATTGTATTGAGGAATGATCACTCCAGTCCAATTCCCTCTAGCACTTCAAGCATGAAGGGATGCTGGATTTTGTCCAAGGCTTTTTCTGTGCTAATTGAGATGATCATGTGGTTTTTGTTTTACAGCCCATTTATTTGTTTTATGACATTTACTGATTTTCATATGTTGAACCATTCCTGCATCTCTGGTATGAATCCAACTTGGTCATGATGGATGATCTTTTTGATGTGGGTCTGTATGCAGATTTCAAGGATTTTGTTGAGAATTTTTGCATCTATGTTCATTAATGAGATGGGTCTATAGTTTTTTCTTTGGTTGTTTCCTTTCTGGGTTTTGGTATTAGAATGATATTAGCTTCACAGAAGGAATTTGGGAGATTTGCCTCTGCTTGTATCTTTCCAAAATTTTTAGTAATAATGGTCATCAGTCTTCTTTAAATGTTTTATAAAATTCTGTCATGAAACCATCTGGGCCTGGGCTTTTTCTTAGTTCGGAGGTTTCTTATTACATTTTCAATTTCTTCATATATTATGGGGCTGTTTAAGCTGTCAATCTCTTCTTGGTTAAGCTTTGTGATTCCCAGGATTTCAGATATTGATCCATTTCTCTTAGGTTTTCAAATTTATTAACATATAGATTTTTGAAGTATTTCCATATGATTTTCTGGATCTTTTCCTTGACTTTTGTGATATTTCCCCTTTAATCAAGAATTATATTGATTTTGAGATGCTCTTTCTTTCTTTTGGTTAACTGAAGTAGAGGTCTGTCTATCTTGTTTATACTCTCAAAGGACCAAATTTTGGATTCATTGATTAATTTAAATTATTTTCTTTGTTTCTATTTCATTGATTCCTCCTCTGATATTTGTTATTTCTTCCTGTCTGTTGCATTTAGAGTTCATTTGTTATTGTCCCTCAAGTGTTTTAGCTGCAGTTTTAGATCATTTATTTGTTCCCTTTCTGATTATTTTATTTTATTTTACATTCGTTTTCCATTTTCATGTTTTTTTCTTCTTTTTATTTTTATTTTTAATATTTTATTTTTTTAACTTATTGTTTTACATATATTTTTGTACAAGATTATGTTACACATCGAATTCAGACTCGTGCCCCCTCTTAACTCCCCACCCCACCAGGTTCACCCTTTCAGTCAGTTCTTTGATTCAGTCTCCTCTGTTGTTGGCGTTGTTGGTGTTCTTTCCAATATGCATCACTCCCAACAAGCAGTGTTTACAACTAGGTTATTGGTGCTGGCATGAACAGATGAGGGATACCATTCGCCTTTGTTTTTCTGGTACTGTGTTACTTCATTTAACATAATATCTTCCAGTTCCATCCATTTATCTGCAAAGTTCAAGATGTCTTTTTGTACTGCTGCATAACACTCCATGTGTAGATGTACCACATTTTTTCTATCCACTCCTCAGTTGAGGGGCGTTTGGGTTGGTTCCAGCTTTTTGCCATTGTGAACAGAGCTGCAATAAATATAGCTGTGCATGTATCTCTGAAGTAAGAAGAGTCTAGTTGGTATATACCCAGGAGTGGTATGAATGGGTCAGGTGGTAAGCTCATTTTGAATCTTCCAAGGGTTATCCACTCTGCTTTCCATAGTGGCTGTACAAGTTTACATTCCCACCAGCAATGGATGAGTGTTCCCCTTTCCCCAAAACCTCTCCAGCACTTGGTATCATTTGTTTTCTTGATCCTAGCCAGTCTTATTGGAATAAGATGATATATTAAAGTGGTTTTGATTTGCATTTCCTTAATGATTAATGATGTTGAACACTTCTTAAGATGTTTCTCAGCCACCTCTAGTTCCTCACTTGTGAAGTCTCTGTTCATCTCTTTGCTCCATCTTTTGAGTGATTCATTTGTTTTCTTTCTTCTTTGATTTTTGAGTAGTTTTTATACTCTGGAAATCAATGCTTTGTCCACTTCTGTAGTGAAGTTTTCTTCCAACTCTCTGGGTTTTACCTTCACTTCCTTGATTGTTTCTTTTGATGTACAGAAGCTTTTTAGTTTAATGAGGTCCCATTGTCAATTGTTGACCTTAATTCTTGCTCAGCTGTTGTCTGATTTAGGAAGTCTTTTCCTATGCCTATTTCTTGTAGTCTGCTGCCAAATATTTTTCTACCTCCTTCAGAATTTGGGGTTTAATGTTGAGGTCTTTGATCCATCTGGAGTTGACTTTTGTACAGGGCGAGAGGTAGGGGTTTAATTTTATTCTTATACAAGTAGTGATCCAGTTTTGCCAACACCACTTGCAGAAGATGCTGTCTTTCCTCCATGTGTCTTCTTGGCCCCCTTGTCAAATATGAGGTGGCTGAAATTGTATGTGCTCAAATTTGAATCTTTGGTTTTGTTCCATTGGTCAACAGGTCTGTTTGTGTGCCAGTACCAAGCTGTTTTTATGATTATAGCCCTGTAGTTACTTTGAAGTCTGGTATAGAGATCCCTCTTGTATTGCTCTTTGCACTCAGGGTTGCTTTGGCTATTAGGGGCCTTTTGTTTTTCCAAATGAAATTAACGACTTTTTTCCAAGCCTGTGAGGAAACTCTTGGAGATTTTAATTGAGATTGCATTAAATCTATACAAGAGTTTGGGTAGAATGGACGTTTTTTACTATATTAATTTTCCCAATCCATGAGCATGGGAGGTTTTTCCATCTTCTGATGTCTTCTTCAATTTCCTTATTCAGGAGCTTAGTTTTTGTTGTAGAGCTCTTTGGTGTCTTTGGTTAGGTTTGTTCCTAGGTATTTCATTGTTGGTGAGGCTATTGTGAGTGGGAAGGTCTCCTTGTATTCCTTTTTCAGTTGCTTGTTGTTGGTGTAAAGAAAGGCTCCTGATTTTTCGAGGTTAATTTTGTATCTGCCACATTACTGAAGCTCTTAATCATTTATAGGAGTTTCCTGGTGGAGTTTTTAACATCCCTTAAGTAAACAATCATATTTTCAGCCAAAAGGGATAGTTTGACTTACTCTTTTCCAATTAGATCTCCTTTAATTTCTTTTTCCTGCCTTATTGCCCTGGCACGTGTTTTAAGCACTATATTGAAGAGGAGTGGTGACAGGGGCCAGCCTTGCTGAGTTCCTACATTTAAAATGAATGCTTCTGTCGTTTCCCCATTTAGGATGATATTGGCTGTGGGTTTCCCTTATATGGCTTGGATTAAATTGAGGAACGATCCCTCAAATCCAAATCACTCTAGGACTTTAAACATGAAGGGATGCTGGAGATGATGGTGTGGTTTTTGTTTTTCAGTCCATTTATATGTTTGATGATATTTATTATTTTTTTGGTCTTTTCAAGACAGGGTCTCCCTGTATTCCCAGCTGTCCTGGAAATCACTCTGTAGACCAGGCTGGCTTTGAACTCACAGAGATACACCTGCCTCTGCCTCCCGAGTACTAGGATTAAAGATGTGCACCACCACGCCTGGCTTTTATTTTATTTTTTTGATATTTATTGATTTTTGTATGTTGAACCATCCCTGCATTTCTGGTATGAATCCAACTTGGTTGTGATGGGTGATCTTTTTGATGTGGGTCTGTATGCAATTTTCAAGTATCCTGTTTAGAAGGCTTACATCTGTTTTCATTAATGAGATGGGTCTATAATTTTCCTTTTTTGTTGTATCTTTGCCTGGTTTTGCTATTAGAATGATGCTGGCTTCATAGAAGGAATTTGGGAGAATTCCCTCTGTATCCTTCTAAACAATTTCAGTAATAACGGTTGTAAGTGTTTTTGAAATGTTTTGTAGAATTCTGCCATGAAACTGTCTGGGCCTGGGCTTTTTTTACTTGGGAGTTTTCTTATAACATCTTCAATTTCTTCATATATTATGGGTCTGTTTAAGCTGTCGATCTCTTCTTGGTTGAACTTTGTTGATTCCCAGTATTTCAGATATTCATCCATTTCTTCCAGGTTTTCACACTTGGTAGAGTATAGGTTTTTGAAGTATTCCCTATGTATTTCTGGACCTTTTCCTTGTCTGTTGTGATATTTCCCTTTTAATCACGGATTGAATTGATTTTGAGTTGTTCTTTCTTTTGGTTAACTGGGCTAGAAGTCTGTCTATCTTCTTTATTCTCTCAAAGCGCCAACTTTTGGATTCATTGATTTTCTGTATGGTTTTCTTTATTTCTATTTCATTGACTTCTGCTCTGATTTTTGTTATTTCTTCGTGTCTACTGCATTTAGGGTTCATTTGTTGTTTTCTCTCAAGTGTTTTTAGCTGCAGTGTTAGATTACTCACTTGTGCTCTTCCTATTTTTTGGTTTTTGGTTTTTTTGGGGTTTTTTTGGCAAGCAGGGCTATTAACTTCCCTCTTAGGACTGCTTTTAGAGTGTCCCATAGGTTTTGTTGTGTTGTATTATCATTGTCATTCAGTTTTAGGAATGCTTTTATTTCTTTCTTTATTTCTTCATTGACCCATTTATTATTCAGGAGAGTATTGTTTAGTCTCCATGTGTTCTTGTATGTTGTAGGGCTTATCGTGGTGTTGATATTGAGCTTTCTTGCACTGTGGTCCGATAGAATGCAAGAAATTATTTCAAATCTTTTTGTATTTGTTGAGTTTTTTTTTCTGTGTCCCAGTATGTGGTCTATTTTGGAGAATGTTCCATGGGGTGCTGAGTAGAAAGTGTATTCTCTGGTGTTTGTGTGGAATTTTCAGTATATGTCTATGAGGTCCATTTGGTGTATTGTATCATTCAGTTCAGATGCCTCTCTGTATATACTTTGTCCTGTTGATCTGTCCAGAGGACTTAGTGGGGTATTGAAATCCCCTACTCTTAGTGTGCTGGGGTTAATCTGTGCCTTGTGGTCCTGAAGAATTGTGTTTATAAAGTTGGTCCACCAGAGTTTGGTGCATATATATTCATGATTGTGAAGTCTTCATGGTCAATTGTTCCTTTGATAAAGATGTAATGGCCCTCTTTGTCTCTTTTGATTTCTTTTACTTTGTATTTTATTTTGTCTGATATTTTGTCTGATATTAAAATAGCAACACCTGATTTCTTTCCAGTACCATTTGCTTGGAATATTTTTTCCAATCCCTTCACCTTAAGGTGGTGCCTAACCTTGAGATTGAGATGGGTTTTTTGTAGACAGCAAATAGATGGATTTTGTTTCCTAATCCAATCTCCCAGTCTATGTCTTTTGATTGGGGAGTTTAGTCCATTAATACTTAATGTTATAATTGAAAGATGCCTGTTGCTTCCTTTCACCTATTATCCATTTGAATTTTTAGTTTTGGTTTCTACTTCTGCAGTTATTTTTTTATTAATTTCTGTATTAGCCAGGGTTCTCTAAAGAAACAGGAGATCTGCTGGTCTCAGTACATGCTGGGATCCAAAAGGTTGATCACAGCAGCAAGACAAACTCACCAGAAGAGAGAGGCAAGCCGCAGGAGAAAAGGGACCAGCTCCTTCTGCCATGGCCTATTATGCAGAAGGTAACGCCCACATTTGGGGTGGGCCATCTGCGTTGAGGTGGTCCAATCCAAACATCCCTTTTCTCTTATTTGTTCCTTAGTCCAGTCAAGTTGTCACACATGATTAACCATCACACTTTCTCTTTCTAGGTACTTGGGGATGGTTGCTCCACTCTTCTGTCCTTTGAATTGCTTCAAATATTTTTTGAAATGTTGGTTTTCCAGAAAGTATTCTATCATCTTGTTTATGTCATGGACGATTTTTCTCTCTCCTTCAACTATAATCTACATTTTTGCTGGGTATACTAACCGGGGTTGGCATCCATTGTCCTTTAACACTGGGAATGTTGTGCTCCATGTTCTTCTTGCTTTCATGGTTTGAGCCAAAAAGTCAGTTGTAATTCTGAAGGGTTTCCCCTTATATGTGAACTGTTGTTTTTCTCTTGTGGCTTTCAGAATTTTGTCTTTGTTTTTGGTGTTTAGCATTTTAACTATGCTATGGCGTGGGGAGTTTCTTTTTTTGATCTTGTCTGTTTGGAGTTCTATGTGCTTCTTCTATTTGTATGGGTTTGTCTTTTTTAAGTTTGGGGAAATTTTCATCTATTATTCTGTTGAAGATCTGACCAATACTATTTTCTTGGGATTCTTCTCCTTCCTTTATTCCTATGATGTGGAGGTTTGATCTTTTCATAGTGTCCCATATTTCCTGGTTGTTCCACTTTTGTGTATTTTCAAATTTTTTATAATCTTTATTTGAGCTTTTTAGTTCCTCTGTGTTATCTTCCAGGTCTGATATTCTTTGTTCTGCTTCCTCCATTCTATTTCTGTTCTGCTTTTTCTTTTCCTTTCCTCTTGATTGGATGAGTGACCTATTTCCTTTTTCATTTCATCCTTTGATTTCTTTAGTATTTCCACTTCTTTTTGGAGCTTCTCAATCTCTTCTTGGTGCTCCTTACTTTGCTGATTGGCTTCCTTTTTCAGTGTTTCCAGTTCCTTGTGGAATTTATCATTTTCTCCCTCTAGTTCTTTCTGAAGTTTGTCATTGTCTCCCTCTAGGTCCTTCTTGAGCTTTTTCATTCTCTTTCCTTAGTTCTCTGACTTGATCTTTATATTCTTTAATTTATCTAAACAGGTCTTCATTTCTTCCTCTGAGATCTGTTTCTTGGGTCACCCTCTGGGGGATCCCAATGTAGCAATCTCCTACAGTGTTGATAGAGCTTCATGTGGAATTATCCGGAACCTTCCCCATGTTGTCCCTTCATTGTGTCCCTGGCATGTGGGTTTTCCTTTTTTTGCCTATATTCTGATGTGAATCACAAATGCCTTTTCACTGTGTTGAAGGCTTGCTTTGCTTGCCTCCTTCAGATGCCTTTTTTTTCCTCCTTGTTTATGTAGTGTAGACTTGTCTCGGTTTCAGGCTTTCAATTTTGTTCATATATTGGAAGTGTAATTCACTCTTCCCTTTCTTTTCTGATGGTTCCCCAAAAAATCCACTTGAACACTCAGCAATTACAGTTAGGGGGGGATGCCTGACTCTGGGCTTCAGGTGGTCCTGGCAGGTCCCTGATTTAACCACTGCTCACTCAAGTCTCACAGTGGCAACAGGCCCACTTTTAATACCAGCTACAAAGGCAAATCCGCCCCAACAGCCACACCAGACAAGGATTTACCCCTTTAATCCCAGGTAGCATGGAGACTCCACCCCACCAGCCTCGCAAGACAAAGATTTAGCTATCCAACCAACGAATCAATCAACAATCAACCCAAGAGTAAATTTATCCTAAAATCTGCCTGGCTGAAGTGCCTGACTCCTACCTCTGCTTCAGTTGGTCCTGGCAGGTCCTTGATCGAACCACTGTGCACTCCTCTCTCTCTTTTTTTTTAATGTGAGCACATAGGTCTATACATTTCCCTCTTAGGACTGCTTTTAAAATATGTCATGGGTTTTGTTGTGTTGTATTGTCATTTTCATTTAGTTCCAGGAATGCTTTTATTTATTTCTTTATTTCTTCCTTGACCCATTCATTATTTAGGAGTGTGTTGTTTATTACCCATGGGTGCTTATAGATAGCAGAGCTTATCCTGGTGTTGATGTTGTGCTTTATTGCACTGTAGTCTGATATAATGCATGAAATTATTTTTATCTTTGTGTATTTATAGAGGTTTTTCCTCTGTCCCACTATGTGGTCAATTTTGGAGTATGTGCCATTGGATGCTGAGTAGAAAGTGTATTCTCTGGTGTTTGGGTGGATTGTTCTGTAGATGTCTGTGTGGTCCACTTGGCGTATTGTACTGTTCAGTTCTGATGTCTCTCTGTTTATTTTTTGTCCAGTTGATTTATACAAGAGCCTCAGTGGGGTGCTGAAGTCCTCCACTCATAGTGTGCTGGGATTAATCTATGTCTGGAAGTCCTGCAGAATTGTGTTTATAAAATTTGGTGCACCAGAGTTTGGTGCACAAAGATTTAATATTGTGAAATCTTCCTGGTTAATTGTTCCTTTGATAAGGATGTAATGGCCCTCTTTGTCTCTTCTGATCAATTTTACTCTGAGATCTATTTTGTCTGATATTAGAATAGCAATTCCTGCTTGCTTTTTGCCACCATTTGTTTGGAATAGTTTCTCCATCCTTTCACTCTAAGGTGGTGTCTGTCCTTGAGGTTGAGATGGGTTTCTTGTAAGCAGAATACAGATGGATTCTGTTTCTAATCCATTCTGCCAGTCTACTATGCCTTTTGATTGGGGAGGTTAAACCATTACTACTTAAGGTTATTATTGAGAGATGTGTGTTTCTTTCTTTTCCCCTTATTTTTTGTTTGCATTCCAGATCTAGGTTTGTATTTACTCTGTTATGGTTTTGTTAATTTCTCTCTTTAGTTTCTTGGGAATAGTTGTACCTTTCCTCTGTTCTTTGAACTGCATCAAGTATTTTCTGAACTCTTGGGGGTTTTTTGACATGTAGTCTTTCATTTTGTTTATATCATGAAAGATTTTTCTTTCTCCAACTATAATTGACATTTTTGCTGGGTATAGTAACCTGAGTTGGCATCTAAAGTCATTTAGCACTGGGAATACTTTGATCCATGTTCTTCTTGCTTTCATATTTTTCACTGAGAAGTCTGCTGTAATTCTGATGTGTTTCCCCTTATGTGTAACTTGGTTTTCTCTTGTGGCTTTCAGTATTTTGTCTTTGTTCTGAGCATCTGGCATTTTAACTATGATATGTTGTGGGGAATTTCTTTTCTGGTCTTGTCTACTTGGTGTTCTATGTGCTTCTTGTTTTTTTTTCAGTTTGGGGAAATTTTCTTCTATTATCCTGTTAAAGATATAGTCAATACCATTGTCTTGGGATTGTTCTCCTTCCTCTATCCCTATGATGTGAAAGATTGTTTTTTTTCATAGTGTCCCACTTTTCCCAGTTGTTTCACTCTTGTGTTTTTTTTTTTTTCCCTCTATTTTAATCTTTACTTCATCCTTCTTTCCTTCTAGTTCCTTCCTGAGTTTTTCATTCTCTCCCCTTATTTCTCTGATTTGTTCTTTATAGTGTTTGATTTCTTTGGGTATGTCTACAGTTGTTCTTTTAAGGTCCTTGTCTTGGTTTCATTCCATGGAGATCTCTTCATAGGGATCTTCTATAGGACTGGTAGAGTTCAGTGTGGATTTATTATTAACTTTTCCCTCTTTTGTTGTAAAAAAAAAAAAACAAAAACACAAGAGTGAAAACAACTGGGACAAAGGGACACTATGAAAAAAATAACAATCTTTCACATCATAGGGAATCAGGGGACGGAGAACAATCCCAAAGACAATGGTTGGACTATATCTTCAGCAGGATAATACAAGACAATTTCCCCAAACTGACAAAACAAAAAACCAAAGACTGAACACCAAGAGACAAGACCAGGAAAAGAAATTCCCCCACACCATATCATAGTAAAAAAAAAAAAAAAAAAAAAAAAAGACAAACTACTGAAAGCCAACAAGAGAAAACTCAAGTTACACATAAGGGGAAACACATCAGGGGGGGGGGGATTACAGGCAGATTCTCAGTGAAAAATAAAAAATATGAAAGCAGGAAAGAAATGAAATGTGAAGTTTTCCAAATTAAAATAATACAATATTTTAAAAAATAAAAAAAAAAAAAATGTCAATTATAGTTGGCGAAAGGAAAAAATCTTTCAGATATTCAACAAAATGAAAGGACTACATGTCAAAAACCCCAAGAAGTCTCAGAAAATACTTGATTGCAGTTCAAGAACATGAGGAAGGTACAATATTCCCAAGAAAAACTACAAGCTAAAGAGAGAAATTACATAAAACCATAACAGAGTAAACACAAACCTAGATCTGGAATGCAAACCCAAAATAAGGGGAAAAGAAAGAAACACAAATCTCTCAATAATCACATTAAGTGTAATGGTTTAACCTCCCCAATCAAAAGGCATAGTAGACTGGCCGAATGGATTAGGAAACCGAATCATCTGTATTCTGCTTACAAGAAACCCATCTCAACCTCAAGGACAGACAACAACCCTTAGAGTGAAGGATGGAGAAACTATTCCAAACAAATGGTGGCAAAAAGCAAGCATGAATTGCTATTCTCTAATCTCAGCCCAAAAATAGATCTCAGAGTAAAATTAATCAGGAGAGACAAAGAGGGCCATTAACATCTCTTATCAAAGGAACAAATTAACCGGAAGATTTCACAATATTAAATCTTGTGCACCAAAATTCTGGTGCACCTAATTTTATAAACACAACTTTGCAGGACTTCAAGGCACACATTAACTCCCAGCACACTAATAATGAGGGACTTCAGCACCCCACTGATGGGCTCTTGTATAACTCAAATTGGACAAAAAATAGAGAGAGATCAGAACTGAACAGTACAATACGCCAAGTGGACCACACAGACATCTACAGAACAATCCACCCCCAATCACAACCCACACACCCGGATACACTTTCTACTCAGCATCCAAGGGCACATTACTCCAAAATTGACCACATAGTGGGGCACAGAGCAAACCTCGATAAATACACCTAAAGATAAATAATTAATTTCATGCATTATATCAGATAAAGTGCAATAAAGCACAAATTCAACACCATGGAACTATAAAAGCTCTGCATCTATAAGCACCCATGGTTAATAAACAACACACTCTAAACAATGAATGGGTCACGGAAGAAATAAAGAAATAAATCAAAGCATTCCTGGAACTTAAATGAAATGGACAATACCAAAAACACAAAACAAACCCATGACAATTTTAAGAGCATTCCTAAGAGGGAAATGTATAGACCTATGTGCTCACATTAAAAAAAAAGAGAGAGAGGAGTGCACAGTGGTTCGATCAAGGACCTGCCAGGACCACATGAAGCAGAGGGTAGGCGGTCAGGCCTTCAGTCAGGCAGATTTTAGGATAAATTTACTCTTGGGTTGATGGTTGATTGATTCGTTGGTTGGATAGCTCCCCCAATCTTTTCATTGCGAGGCTGTTGGGGTGGAGTCTCCATGCTACCTGGGATTAAAGGGGTAAATCCTTGTCTGGTGTGGCTGTTGGGGGCGGATTTGCCTTGTAGCTGGTATTTAAAAAGTGGGTCCTGTGCACACTGTGAGACTTGAGTGATCAGGGCTTAACATAAGTTGGACCTGGCCAGGAAACCTGAAGCCCAGAGTCAGGCATCCCCCCCTAACTGTAATTGCTGAGCTGTTCAAGTGGATTTTTTGGGGAAACCATAGAAAAGAAAGGGACGCGTGAATCACTCCAATATATGAACAAAATTGAAGCCTGAAACCTAGACAAAGTCAGTACTCCAAAAACAAGGAGGAAAAAAAAGGCATCTGAAAGGAGGCAAGCAAAGCAATGCTTCAACACATTTGAAAAGGCATTTGGGATTCACACCAGTATTAGGAAAAAAAGGAAAAACAACATGCAGGGACACCATGACGGGGACAAAATGGGGCACGGTTCGGGATATTCCACCTAAGCTTCTATCAACCCACTGTAGATGACTGCTACCATTGGGCTCCCAGTCGGGTGACCAAGAAACAGATCTCCGAGGAAGAAATGACGACCTGTTTAGCTAAATTAAGAATGTAAAGATCAAGTCAGAGAACTAAGGAAAGCGAATGAAAAACTCAGAAGAACTAGAGGAAGACCAAAGACCACACTTCAGAAAGAACTGGAGGGAGGAAAAAAAAACATAAAAAAAAAAAAAAAAAAAAAAAACCACTGAAAAAGGAAGCCTAATCGACAAGAGGAAACCAGCCACGCGAAGCAAGAGCTAAATTGGGAAGAAAGCTCCAAAAGAAGTGGAAATACTGAAGAAATCAAGGATGAATGAAAAGAAATGGTCCTCATCACAATCAAGAGGAAGGAAAAGTGAAACGCCAGTCAGAAATAGAAATGGAGGAAGCAGAACCAAAGAATATTCGACCTGGAAGGAAACACACAGAGGAACTAAAAAAGCTCAAATAACGATATAAAAAGAATTTGAAATACACAAAAGTGGATACAACCAGGAAAATATGGAAGGGGAGGATGGGAGGACCACTATGAAAAGAATCAAACCTCCATATCATAGGAATAAAGGACGGAGACGAATCCCAAGACAATAGTATTGGTCAGATCTTCAAAAGAATAATAGATGAAATTTTCCCCAAACTTAAAAAAAGACCAAACCCCTACAAATAGAAGAAGCACATAGAACTCCCAACACCGACAAGATCAAACAAAGAACAAATCCCACGGCCATAGCCATCGTAAATGCTAAACACCAAAAACAAAGACAAAATTCTGAAAAGCCACAAGAGAAAACAAACAAAAACAACAGTTACATATAAGGGGAAACCCTCAGAATTAAAACTGACTTTTTGGCTCAAACCATGAAAGCAAGAAGAACATGGAGCACACCATTCCCAGTGTTAAAGGACAATGGATGCCAACCAACAATACTTTACCCAGCAAAAAAAAATGTAGATTCTAGTTGAAGAGAGGAAAAAATCGTCCATGACATAAAAAAAGATGATAGAATACTTTCTGGCAAAAAACCAAATTCAAAAAATATTTGAGAGCAATTCAAGGACCAGACGAGTGGAGCAACCATACCCAAGTACTAGAAGAGAAAGTGTGATGGTTGAAGCATGTGTGACAAAACTTGACTGGACCTAAGGAACAAATAAGACAAAAGGGATGTTTGGATTGGACCACCTCAACGCAGATGCCCACCCCAAATGTGGGCGTTTCTTTCTGCATATAGGCCATGGCAGAGGGAGCTTGTCCCTTTTCTCCTGCGGCTGCCTCTCTCACACTGGTGAGATTTTCTTGCTGCTGTTATCAACCTTTTCGGATCCCAGCGTTTATTGAGACCAGCAGATCTCCTGTTTCTTTAGAGAACCCTGGCTAATACAGAAATTAATAAAAAAATAAACTGCCGGAAGTAGAAACCAAAACTAAAAAAAGTTCAAATGGATAATAGGTGAAAGGAAACAACCGGCCAATCCTTTTCAATATAAAATTAAGTATTAATGGACTCAACTCCCCAATAAAAAAAATCGAAATAGACTGGGAGATGGATTAGGAAACAAAATCCATCTATTTGCTGTCTACAAAAAACCCATCTCAATCTCAAGGTTAGGCACCACCTTAGGTGAGGATGGAAAAAAATATTTCAAACAACTGGTCTGGAAGAGAATCATGGTGTTGCTATTTTAATATCAGAACAAAAATATAGACAAAATAAAATACAAAGTTACAAGACATTCCAAAAGAGACAAAGAGGGCCATTACCTCTTTATCAAAGGAAACAATTGACCATGAAGACTTCAATCATGAATATATATGCACAACACTCTGGTGCACCAAACTATAAAAACAATTCTTCAGGCCCCAAACAAGGCCTACAGCTACACAGCACAGTAATAGTAGGGAATTTCAATACCCCACGAGTCCTCTGGACAGATCAACAGGACAAAGTATTATCAGAGAGTATTTGAACTGAATATACAATACCCAACAGGGACTTTATTACATATACTGAAAATTCACACAACACAGAGACTTACACTTTTACTACTTCAGCACCCCATGGACCCATTCTCCAAAATTGACCACTACTGGGACACAGAAAAATAAAACTCACCAAAATAAAAAAGATTTGAAAAATTTCTTGCATTCTATCGGACCACAGTGCAAAGAAGAAAGCTCAATATCAATACCACGATAAGCCCTAAACACCATACAAGAAACTGGAGACTAAACACAATACTCTCCTGAATAATCAAAATGGGTCAAGGAAGAATAAAGAAAGAAATAAAAAAAAAAAAAAAAAAAAAAAAAAAAAATACAACACAACAAAACTATGGGGTACACTTCTAAAACGGCAGGGTCTAAGAGGGAAGTTTATAAAAAAAAAAAAAAAAAAAAAAAAAAACACCCCCAAAAAAAACCAAAAAACCCCAAAAATAGGCAGGAGCACAAGTGAGTAATCTAACACTGCAGCTAAAACACTTGAGAGAAAACCACACAATGAACCCTAATGAAGTAGACAGGGAGAAATAACAAAAAATCAGAGCAGAAGTCCATGAAATCGAAACGAAGAAAACCATACAGAAAATCAATGAATCAAAAAGTTGGCTCTTTGAGAGACTTAAAGATAGATAGACATCTAGCCCAGTTAAACCAAAAGAAAAAAGACCAACTTGAAATCATTTTCAATTCCGTGATATTTAAAAGGGGAATATCACGACAAGGAAAAGGTCCAGAAATACATAGGGAATACTTCAAAAACCTATACTCTACCAAGTGTGAATAGCGGAAGAAATGGATGAATATCTGAAATACTGGAATCATCAAACAAAGTTCAACCCAAGAAGAGATTGACAACTAAAACAAACCCATAATATATGAACCCATAATATATGAAGAATTGAAGATGTTTATAAGACTAACTCCCAAGTAAAAAAGCCCAGACCCAGAAGTTTTCATGGCAGAATTCTACAAAAACATTTCAAAACACTTACAAACGTTATTACTGAAATTGTTTCGAAGTACAGAGGAATTCTCCCACATTCCTTTTATGAAGCCAGCATCATTCTAATCAGCAAACCAGGCAAAGATACAAACAAAAAAAGGAAAAATTATAGGGACCCATTCATTATGAATAAACAGATGTAAGCCTCTCTAAACAGGGATTCCTTGCAAATTGCATTACAGACCCACATCAAAAGATCACCCATCACAACAAGATGGCTCAGTACCAGGAAATGCAGATGTTTCAACATACAAACAAGCAAGAATATCAAAAAAATAAAATAAAGCTCAGGCGTTGGGTGGTTACCATCTTTAATCTATACTCGGGAGCAGAGGCAGGTGTATCTCTTTGATTTCAAGGCCCGCCGGGTCTCCAGGAGTGTTTCAGGACCGATGGGGGGAAACTACAGGAGACCTGTCTCAAAGACCAAAAAACTAATACAATATCATCAAACATATAAAATGACTGAAAAACAACAAAACCAACCATCATCTCCAGCATCCCTTCATGTTTAAAGTCCTAGAGTATTTGGTATTTGAGGGATCATTCCTTAATGTATTCAAAGCCATATAAGGGAAACCCACAGCCAATATCATCCTAAATGGGGAACGACAGACGCATTCCATTTTAAATGTCGGAACTCAGCAAGGCTGCACTGTCACCACTCCTCTTCCATATAGTGCTTAAAACAAGTTGCCAGGGCCAATAAGGCCTGGAAAAAGAAATTAAAAGGATATCTAATTGAAAAGGAGTAAAGTAAGTCCAACTATCCCTTTTGGCTGAAAATATGATTGTTACTTATGGGATGTTTAAAAACCTCCACCAGGAAACTCCTACAAATGATTAAGAGCTTAAGTAATGTGGCAGGATACAAAAATCAACCTCGAACAATCAGGGCCTTCTTTTTTACCACCAACAACAAGCACCGAAAACAGGCATACAAGGAGACCTTTCCCACTCACAATAGCCTCACCAACACTGAAGATACCTGGATACAAACCTAACCAAAGACACAAAGATGCTCCAAAACAAAAAACTAGCTCTGAATAAGGAAAACTGAAGAAGACTTCTGAAGATGGAAATACCTCCCATGTTAATGGATTTGGAAAATTAATATAGTAAAAAAAACGTCCATTCTACCCAAAACTCTTGTTATAGCTTTCATGCAATCTCAATTAAAATCTCCAGGCGTTTCCTCAACAGGCTTGGAAAAAAGTCCTTAAGTCATTTGGAAAAACAAAAGGCCCCTAATAGCCAAAGCAACACCCTCGTACGTTGCAAAGGCAATACAAGAGGGGCTCCTAACCAGACTTCAAAAGTAACTACAGGGCTATCAATCATAAAAACAGCTTGGCCTGGCACACAAAAACAGACCTGTTGACCAATTGGAACAAAAAACCAACGATTCAAATTTGAGCACATTACAATTTCCGCCACCTATCTTTTGACAAGGGGCCAATAAGACACAATGAGGAAAGACAACATCTTCTGCAAGTGGTTTGTTGGGCAAAAACTGGATCACCACTTGTATACGAATAAAATTAAAACCCCTACTTCTCGCCCTGTACAAACGTCAACTCCAGATGGATCAAGGACCTCAACATTAAACCCAAATTCTGAAGGATGTGGTAGAAGAAAAATTTGCCAGCAGACTACAAGAAATAGCCATAGGAACAAGGCCTTCCTAAAATCAGCCAACACCTGAGCTGAACTAAGTCAACAATTGACAAATGGGACCTCCCCTAACTCTAAAGCTTCTGTACAGAGAAACCAATCAAGGAAGTGAAGGTAAAACCAGAGAGTTGGACGAAAAACTTCACTAAGAAGTGACAAAGCATTGATTTCCAGCGTATAAAAACTACTCAAAAATTCAAAGACGAAAGAAATAAAACAATTGAATCACTCAAAAGCTGGAGCAAAGAGAGAACAGAAGACTTCACAAGTGCCGGAACTAGAGGTGTGCTGAGAAACATCTAAACAATGTTCCACCTCGGTAATCATTAAGGAATGCAAATAAAAACCACCTTTAAGATATCATCCACTCCCATAAGACTGGCTAGGATCAAGCAAAAACAAATTGATACAGTTGCGGAGGAGGTTTTGGGGAAAGGGGAACACACTCATCCATTGGTGGTGGGAATGTAACTTGGTCCAGCCACTATTGGAAAGCAGAGTGGATAAATCCTTGGGCAGATTCAAACATGCGGCTTGCCACCTGATCCATTTCATACCACTCCTGGGTTTATATACCCAACTAGACCTTTCTTACTCAGAGATACATGCATCGCTATATTTATTGCAGCTCAATTCACAATAGCAAAACTGGAACCAATCCACACGCCTCAACTGTTGAGTGGAGAGAAAAAATGTGTTACATCTACCCAATGGTTTTTATGCAGCCAGTACAAAAGATGACATTTTAAACTTTGCAGATAAATGGATGGAAACTGCAAAGATATTATGTTAAATGAGTAGTAACCAGTACCAGGAAAAACAAAGGCGCAATGGTATCCCTCATCTGTTCATGCTAGCCCCACAATAACCTAGTTGTAAACACTGCTTGTGGGAGTGATGCATATTGGAAAGAACACAACAACAACAAAAAAAAAAAAAAAAAAAAAAAAAAAAAACTGACTGAAAGGGTGAACCTGGTGGGGTGGGAGTTAAGCGGGGGCACGAGTGTTGATTCGATGTTGTAACCATATTTGTACAACATATCATGTATAACAATAAGTTAAAACAAAATAAAACTTAACACATAAAAATAAACAGAAAGAAAAAAACTGAAAATGGGAAACCGAATTGACAAATAAAATAAACATAATCAGAAAAGGGAAAATAAATGATCTAAAATGAGCTAAAACACTGAGGGGGACAATAAACCAAATGCACTCTAATGAACAGGACAGGAAGAAATAACAAAACAGACAGGAGGAATCAATGAAATTAGAAACAAAGAAAATCATTTAATTATCAATGAATCAAAATTTGGTCCTTTGAGAGCTCTAAACAAGATAGACAGACTCTATTCATTAAACCAAAAGAAGAAAGAGCCCCATCTCCAAAATTCAATAGAATTTGTGATGAAGGGGAAATATCACAAAAGTCAAGGAAAAGATCCAGAAACCATAGGGAAAATACTTCAAAACATCTCATCTGTTAATAAATTTGAAAACCTAAGAGAAATGGAACCATACTTCTGAAATCCTGGGAATCACAAAAAGCTTACCCAAGAAGAGATGAAAGCTTAAACAAGCCCATAATATATGGAAGAAATTGAATGTTGAAAATGTAATAAGAAACCTCCGAACTAAGAAAACGCACCGGCCCAGATGGTTTTCATGACAGAATTTTATAAAACATTTTTTTAAGACGACTGATGATCATTATTACTAAAATTTTGGACAGATACAAGCAGAGGCCAATTTCCAAAAATTCCTTTGTGAAGCCAATATATTCTTAATACCAAAACCCAGAAAGGAAACAACCAAAGAAATAAAACTATTAGAACCCATTCTCATAATGGAAAATCGCTGCAAATATTCTCAACAGAATATTTGCAAATGGCATACAGACCACATCAAAAAGTCATCCATCATGACCAAGTTGGATGCATACCAGAGATGCAGGACTGGTTCAACATATGAAAACAGTAACTTGTATTTTAATTAAAACAAATAAATGGGCTGTATAAAAGACAAAAACCACTGATCATCTCAATTGACACAGAAAGAAACGCCTGGACATAAATCCTAGCCTCCTCATGTTGATGTTGCTAGAGGGGACTGGACTGGAGTGATCATTCCTCAATACAATCTAAGCCATGTACAAGAAAACCACAGCAAACATCATTCTAAAAAGAGAAAAGTTAGAAGGATTTTCCTTAAAGATACGAACTCTTGGCAAGGCTGCCCCATCTCCACTCCTCTTTCAATATAGTGCTTGCAACACTTGCAGGGCCATAGGTAGAAAAGGAAATAAAGGATTACTAATTGCAAAAGAGGAAACAAGCTTCCCTTTTTGCAGGCATTATTGCTATTTTTTACCTAAGGGAATGCCAAAAACTCCACCAAAACGCCGAGAAATGAACGCGTTTCAGTCAAACTAGCCGGATACCCACAAAAATTAATCTAGAAAAGTCGGAGTTTTTTTACACCACCAACAAGCAACGGAGGTAGGCAGAGAAGGTTCAAACGTTCCCATGCATGATAGCGCAAACAAAAAAAAATACTGGGACGACAAACCTAACCAAGACACCAAAGATCTCTACCACCAAAAATTTAAAAAACCCTGAAGAAGGAGAAGAAGGAGATTGAAGCTGACATCNAATTTTCATAATCTTTACTTGAGGATTCTAGTTGTGCTGTGTTATCCTGCAGGTCTGATATTCTTTTATCTGCTTCATCCATTCTATTTCTGAGGCTTTTTCCCATCCTTTCCTGTTGATTGAATGGATGTTGAATTTCATTTATCACTTCATCCTGTGATTTCTTCAGTAGTCCCACTTCCTTTTGGAGCTTGTCATTCTCTTCCTGTAGCTCCTTGCTTCGCTGGTTAGTTTCTTTTTTCATTTCAGCCTGGGATCTTTTTAGTGTTTCCACTTTCTTCCAGAGTTTGTCATTCTCTCCCTCTAGTTCATTTCAGAGTTTGTCATTCTCTCCCTCTAGTTCTTCCTGGAGTTTGTCTTTTTTTCCCTCTATTTCTTTCCAGAGTTCATCCTTCTTTTCTTCTAGTTACTTCCTGAGTTTTTCGTTCTCTCCCCTTAGTTCTCTGATTTGTTCTTTATATTCTTTGATTTCTTTGGATATATCTACAATTGTTCTTCTAACGTCAGTGTCTTGTTTTCCTCCTAGGGAGATAGGGAGATCTCATTGTAGGGATCTTCTACAAGACTGAGAGAGTTCTGGTGTGGCTATATTATGAGATATTCCCACGTTGTTGTTTGCTCATTTTGCCTTTGGTATGTGGACTTTGTTTTTTTTTTTTTTTTTTTGTTTGTTTTTGTTTTGTTGCTAATCTCTTTAGTAGAGATAGAGGACTCTTCACTGTATGTTTCATCATGGTGTTTGTTGTTGTTGTTTGTTAGGGAGATAGGGAGATCTCATTGTAGAGATCTTCTATAAGACTGAGAGAGTTCTGGTGTGGATATATTATGAGATATTCCCACGTTTTTGTTTGCTCATTTTGCCTTTGGCATGTGGACTTTGTTTTTTTGTTTGTTTGTTTGTTTGTTTGGATTCTGTTGCTAATCTCAGATGTTAATATGGAGGACTGGTTGGGAGAAGGGGTTTTCTCCTTACTTTCCAAGGCAGGTAGGTTTGCTTCACCTGCCCTTGCCACTGTTCTAGTGTCTTGCTGGGCATGCCCTAGCCTCCTGGGGTGTGGGTCCACAAGGTGGTCCACTCAGCTGGTGTCTTGCTGGCTCACTGAATCTCTAGTTCCCTATTATTATGATTATTTCACTGAGTCAACAAATCACTTTAAGTATCATGGACATTTAAACACTATTAAATTATTCAGCATATGAACATGTGATGTCTTTTTATTCAAATGTCATTTTTTAAATATTCTGCAATGTTACAAAGTTTTAAATGTGCAGACTTTTCACCTTCTTGGTTGAGTATAGTTTTGAGCACTTTAGTGCAATTAATGTTATTATGAAAAGATCTATTAATATTATATATTGGTAGAGTATGGCCATGTAACTACTTTTGAGTGTTAATTTTATAAACTAAGACTTTAATGAATTTACCAGACTTAATGGTTTTTGTAGAATGTCAAGGGTTTTCTACATACAAGATATTACACACAGATATAATTTCAATTTTTGCCTCTTCCAAATTGTTTGCTTTCAATTCCTTTCTAATTTAACTAGTATGGTGACATATTAACATGGTAAATAAAAGTAGCATGGATAGGTATTTTTGTCTTGGTTCTGTGAGAGGAAAACATTTTTCTTTATCTCCATTGAGAATTATAGTAAGTGTGACATTTTATATATTAAAGTAAATTTGTTTTAATTCTAGGTTGTGATTTTTTATCAGGTAAGGATGGATGGAGTTGGTCAAATTCAGATTCTTCCTCAACTAAGATATTTGTAAAGTTTTGTTCCCTTATTGTTTTAATAACATGTTTTACATTGATTGATGTTCATTCATGTACACATCCTAGCATTTCAGGAATAAATTATATTTTACATGTAATTTCATAATGATTAAAAAGTCATCATAATTTGTGGTTGACTTGAGTTTAATATTTTGGAGAAATTTTATATTGATGTTTACCAGGGATTTAGGTTTTAAATTTTATATCTTTATAGTATTTTTGCTGTAGGAAACATATTAATGCTGGCCTACAATGAGTTTGGAAGTGTTCCTAAGCTCTTTTCTGAAAGGTTATTATATATTATCTTAATTCTGTATATTTATGGAGTATAATGTGATAATTCCACATAGTTATACACTATATAATGACTAATCTGAGCAGTTAAAACTTACATCTCCTTAAACACTTTTATAAAAAAATTATTAACATGTAATAATGATTTGTATTTACAAGGTACATGTGATGCATTGATATATTTATGTAATGTGTACTGATCACATTAATTTGGCTAATATTTAACATTTCTGCTTCCATATTAATTTATGTTCCAGTACTTCTATAAGTGTTCTTTATTTGGTAGAAATTTCAGGGAAATAGTTCAGTTGTAGTTATCCTAGAATTCTTTCCTTCATTCCTTCCTTCCTTCCTTCCTTCCTTCCTTCCTTCCTTCCTCCCTTCCTTCTTTTCTTCTTTCTTCTTTCCTAACTGCCCCTCTTTCTTTCTTTTGGTTATTGTTTATTGTTAGGAGCATTTAAACAATTATTTATTAATCTCCTTGCAAGTCATTTATCTGTACACGTTTCAGTTTCTTCATAATTCAGTATTTTCATGAATTATGTTTTAAAAACCTATCTTTTTACCACAAGTTATTAAATTTGTTGGCAGATATGTGATGTTAATATCTTATTTTTCCTTTTAACTGCCTTAACTTGAATTATAATGTGCTTTCTCTTATTATTTTAGTTATCGAGTCTTACCTATTTTATTCTTTGTCTAGCTACATATTGTTATTTTGTTGATTCTTTACAAAAACATGTATACTTTGGTTTTCTTGATTGTTTTCTACTTTTACTATTCTCCATTTTTTTTACTTTGCATATAATCTTTATCTTTATTCTGCTGTGCTAATTTTGGTATTTGCTTTGTCCTTGAGGTGTAAAATTAGGTTCTTTATTTATCAATGTATTTTAATTTTTCTACATTTCATACATTTTAGTCATATTTAGAACTCCTCCCCCATCTGTACCCCCAAATCCCCCCCACCTGATTTCATACATTCTGTCATATATTTTAATGCCTGTGAATATGAGTTTGTGTGCAAAGATGTCCCTTAATGTGAATGCATCTAGCAGAGCTTAGTCAGCTTATCTATTGTCACTTACTTAAAGATCATCAATTCTCAAATTCTGTGAAGAAACTCATAGGGATTTTGATTGGGATTGTGTTGAATCTCTATATCAATTTGGGTAAAATGGACATTTTTACTATATTAATTTTTCCAATCCATGAGCATGGGAGGTCCTTAAACTCATATCAAAAAACAAAAGACCCTGAAAAGCTAAAGCAACCCTAAGTGAAAAATACAATACAGGGGGATTGCTCTACCAGACTTCAAGCTATATTACAGGGGCATAGTCACAAACACAGCCTGGTACTGGCACAAAAACAGACCTGTTGACCCTTGGAACAAAATTGAATATCCAAACTTGAGTTCATACAATTTCAGCCACGTCATATTTGACAAAGGGGAAAAAGAAGCTCATTGGAGGAAGGATAGCATCCTCAGCAAATGGTGCTGGCAAAACTGGATGGCCATTTATAGAACAAAATTAAACCCCTACCTCTTATCCTGTACAAAAATCATTTACAAGTGGATCAAAGATCTCAAGGTGAAACCAAAAACCATGAAGGTGATAGAAGAAAATGTTGGCAACAATCCACAAGAAATAGGTATAGGAAAAGACTTTCTAAATCAGACAGCAGCTGTGCAGGAAATAAGGTCAACTGTCAACAAATGGGACCTCATCAAACACAAAAGCTTCTGTACAGTGAAAGAGACAATCAAGGAAGTGAAGAGAAAACCCACAGAGTGGGAGGAAATCTTCTCCAGTGATACATCTGGCAGAACATTAATGTCCACAATATATAGGTTACTAAAAAAAAAAAATAACAAAGAATAAAACAAATGACCTACTCAAAAGATGGAGTAAAGAGCTGAGCAGAGACTTCACCAGTGAGGAAGTAAAGATGGCTGAGAAACATCTTAAAAAGCATTCAACATCTTTAATAATTAAGGAAATACAAATTAAAACCACTCTAAGATATCATCTCACTCTGATATGACTGGCTAAGATCAAGAAAACAAAAGACACCAAATGCTGGAGAGGTTGTGGAGAAAGGGGAACACTCATCCACTGCTGGTGGGGATTTAAACTTGTATGACCATTATAGAAAGTGGTGTGGAGAACCCTTAAAAGTCTCAAAATGAGCCTGCCTCCTGACCTAGTCATACCACTCCTGGATATATACCCAAAGACTCACCCTACTGCAAAGATACATGCACATCCATGTTTATTGTAGCTCTTTTCACAATAGCAAAGAGCTGGAATCTACCCAAATGCCCCTCAACAGACAAGTGGATGACAAAAATGTAGTACATCTATACAATGGAGTACTATTCAGCTGTAAAGAAAGATGACATCATGAACTTTGCAGGGAAATGGATGGAGCTTGAAGCCATTATGTTAAGTGAAGTAACACAATCCCAAAAACAAATGGTGGTTTTCCTCATTTGTGGATGCTAACACCAAATCCCCAGTTGAACGTCAAGCTGAACATTATTGTTATATTTTTTTACATTTTTATTTTTTAAAATTTATTACTTTTATTAATCTATTTCCATACATCATATTTCATTTTATTTAGAATTTAGAGTCTCTTCCCTTTCCTCACCATACCTGAGTTCCTGCACTCTGCCATAGATGTCTTGCATCTTTTTCCGAGTCTTTCCAGATTTTTTTTGCAAAGCAGAGGCTTATTGTTTTGGGGAGAACTTCACTATTTCAGTCTCTCGACCCCCCGTTCTTTTGTTTTTGTTGTTCTCTCCAACTTGTATTGGCATCATATAATGATATATATATATTATATATAATATGATTATATATAATATGATATATTACAGTTATGTATAGTATATAGATGCATATAATAATATATATATATAATATATTTATACAGAAATACACATATCACCTTAGTTGGAGGATTTTTTTTTGCTAAAAGATGTCATGTTTACCCCCAAGAAACTGCTTGAAGGTTCCTCCTTGACAAGCCCAAACAACCATCCACACTGGGGTTCCTACCCCCTATGGTCACCCAAATGAGGTCCAGCAAGGGTGCATCCTGTGTTGATCTTCCTGCACTGGCCTCCACGACACAGCCTGGGTAGTCAGACAATGGCATTCTATACTTGGAAGAGGCTGAAATTCCAGTAGCTGCTCAGTCCACCAGCTGGATATCTCAGTATTCCCTATCTGGCATTGAAAGTTTGGAGGATTCTTGGGGAGACATGATTCTTCAGTCCATATTGGGGGGTTAAAAACCTGTGTCTCATGTCTTTGAAGAATGGCAAAAGCAGTGCCAGCCACATAGTAGATGCACTTGCCAGTAAGATTTGAAGATAAGCAAAACAACAGTGCTCTCTCTTTTTCTTTTTTTTTTCTTTTTGTCTACTTAATTAGATCTCAAGTTTTATATCTGAATTACAATTTCTCAGACCTTATCTGATTATTTATTTCTGGTTGTACTTTCCTTTTGGATGCTTAAGGACACACAGCCCAGATTAACCAAGGATTTTGTTTTCTCAAGGTCACTTGAGGATCTGATTCTCAGGGTCACCCGGGGTTTTTTTGGGGGGAGGGGAGGAAGCCCCTGGCCCCTTTCAGCATTTAATTTACCAGTTCCATCTACTCGAGGACAAAATCAGGTCTTGCTAGACAAGGATTCCCTATTTGAAGCATGAGCAGACTTTCCTCTTTATAGACTGGACACTGGCTGAAGTCCCATTAGTGGATCTCCAAGACCTCCCTACACAGGAAGGCTGGTGACCCACATTTGCAGGACATTTCAAGAGATGCTCCCATGCATAGTCCCCTGGAACTTAGTTGGCTTCTGCGGGCAAGGAACAAAGTTATCCTTTAGGTTCCTCAGGTAAATTGGTACGGGTATTATGTATGGTCAGTCATTAAGCACCCAGAAAGCCTAAGTTACACCAGCCTCATACATTGCACCTATACTAAAATTGTATCTTCTGAAAACAAACTATGTGTTATTTCCATATCATAATTCTTGATTCAAATTTTTCCATTTTAACTTTATGTTACTCTAAAATATGTATACATGCCCACTATCATAAACTAAAAATCCATAGTCTGAAAATAAATGGTAAGTTAGTTCTAGAACCTGTCTAGGGATTCACAATATAAAAGCACAGCTATTTTCAGATCATGAGGAATATAGCATTAATGTTGCTCAGCTTGCCTTACAACTAGGTAATTGGTGCTAGCATCCATAGATGAAGGATACCATTTGACCTTTGTTTTTCTGAGACTGTGTTACTGCACTCAGCATTTTATCCTCTAACTCCATCCATTTACCTGCAAAGTTCATGATGCCATCTTTCTTTACCACTGCATAGAACTCCATTGTGTAGATGTGCCACATTTTCTCTATCCACTCATCAGTTGAGGGGTACTTGGGTTAGTTTCAGCTCTTATCTGTAAGCAACTATGTTGTTATAATGCAAATCTCTTAACAGAATCAACCCACCACTTATTTTCAGACTCTGTAATTACTGTATATGGATGGAAGGTATGTATTCATATTTTACGTTGATATACAATTAAAGGAGGAAAGTGTGAATTCCTAAACATAAAAAAGTGAGAGAAAGATGCAAGACATTTATGGCAGAATGCATACTCTGGGGTGGGGTGGGGTGGGGGTAAGGGAAAGGGGAATATGTGTAACCTGAACTGAAAACTTATTTCTAAAATACACAAAACATCAATAAAGTACTATATTAAAAAATAAAAAGAACATCAACTCTCACTCACCTAGCAATTATTAACTCCCAATAGCTCATTGGGGTTTATTGCCCATTTCCTTCGTTCTAGGCAGCATTTTTGTCTGTTTCAGTTTGCATGGGTCTTGTGCATGTTGTCATCATTGCTGCAAGTTAAGAGGAGCAAGTTCCCAGGCACATGGAAAACTCTGTTCCCTTGTAGCCATCCTCTACCCCTGGCTCTCTGCCCCTTCTACCACAATGATCCCTGACCCCTATGTGGATGAGAGTTAATATAAGGCTTGTATTTGTCACTTTTCTGTTGCTGTGATAAAACAACCATGAGAGTTTATTTGAGCTTATAATTGACGGTTCCAGGGAATCAGAGTCCATTGTGGCAGGAAGCATGGTGGCTGGGGCTGGAGCAGCAAGCTTAGGGTCACATCTCGCAATGAGTACAGGAAGCAGAGAGAGAGAGAGACTGGAGACAGTGAGTCTTGTTAACCTCACTAAGCCTGCTCCAAATGACATACTTCCTCCAGCATGGCCACACCTTCTAAGACCTCCAAGAACTGTGCCACCAACTGGAGACAAAATGTCTGAATACTTAAAGCCTATGGGGGACATTCTCATTCAAACCACCACAGGGCTCCTATGCAGGAACACACACTCAGCATTTTGCCCAGTTGTGGCTTTCTGTGCTAATCACCGTCTTTTGAATGAGAAAGCTTCATTGGTGAGAGTTAAGAGGTGCATTTTTATTCTCTCTACCGTTGGTTCCACTACATTCCATGAGCTTTATGATGTTAATGGTTCAACAGTAAATGTGTCATTTAGGGTTGGACATCTCACAGAAAGTTATTTTCTGTGTTTCACCGGTGGGGAACTCTGTAATAATCTCAAGCTGCTGCATAAAGAAGTTTCTTTGAAGAGTGGTGAATGGTATATTTATCTGTAAATTTAAGGATCCATATTTAACATATAGTAAGAAATTACGTTTGTCTAGGAAAATGACAGAGGTAGGAGTTTCTCTGGGATCTAAGACCTATCCAGCCGTTTGTATTTGGCTATATTTACAGTAGGACACATGAGTTCCTTCCCATTGAGTAGCTGTTGATTACACCCCAAGATAAAAGTATGACTGCTACACCAAAAGAGATAATTTGCTCTGCCAATCATTGTCATGGTTATCAGGCTTTAAAGCTGGTGTTAGTGGGAGCTGGAGAGATGGTTCAGCAGTTAAGAATACTTTCTGTTCTTCCAGAGGGCTGGGGTTTGATTCCCAGCACCCATATGATAGGGAACAACCATCCATAACTCCAGTTCCAAGGAATTCATCACCCTCTTCTGATCTCTGTACACTTTGCATGACATGGTGCATTAAACAGATGCAGGCAAAACATGCATACATGTAAAATAAATAAGTAAATAAATAATATACTTATAAAATAAAGCTGTGGTTGGACCATTAATTTTCTTTTTTTTAATTTTTATTTATTTTTTATGTGTATGAATGTACTGTCTGCTTGTACATTTGTGCACCTGTGTCTTGCAATGCAGTGGAGGTCAGAAGAGTGTGTTAGATTCTGCTGGAACTGGAGTTCTCCTGGAATTGGAGTTACAGACGGTTTTCAGCTGACATGTGGGTGCTGGGGATCGATACTGGGTCCTCTGCAAGAGTAGTTGTCACTCTTAACCACTAGGCCATCTCTCCAGCCCCAAGACTATTAATTTTCTAACTTAGCAGCTTGTATACTGTATTCTGAATTTATGAGAGCTAGTCTTCATGAAGAAGGCATTCCAGCTCCATTTCTCTAATTCCTGAGTTCAAAGTGTATCCTACTTACAGCAGTGGGGTCTTACCTTTAAATTATGGGAGGAAATCAAGAACTATGCCAAATAGCTTGTGTTATTTTGGAAGATTCTTGAACTATCTTGACAACTCTTAGAGAGGTTTCTTGTGTATGACACTATTTCTCTTTCTTATATAGACTTCAGCTATAAACATACACTCATGTACAGACATTGTATGGTTAATTTTTAGTAGACTTTTGAACTAATGCATTTCCCTGTTGTTCTTCACACCGGGTAAGCACTCTTTATCTCTCGTTTATCTGTCTACTACTCCCTTCAACCTCTCCAGTTAAATTACTCTCATTTCCCTATTTCCTTCTTGCTTTCTATTATCCAACCACCTTCTTGAGCTAGCTCTTCAACTTTAACCCATGGTTCCTTATATAAGCCTTCATTTTTTCTTCCCAGTTACATACCAACATTTTCCCCTTGGGAAAACCTGTGTCCTACTATTCCCTCCATCTCAGTCTCTCTCTCTCTCTCTCTCTCTCTCTCTCTCTCTCTCTCTCTAT
>VZQC01000557.1:69690-106634 GCA_009823505.1 Rhizomys pruinosus | reverse complement strand
CAGGATGGTGGGACCCATGAGCTGTGTGGGTTTGGGCACAACTGCTTGCAAATTGGTTTTACATGAAGGATGCTTGTACTCACAAATTATCACCTCTTGTTAAAAAAATGAAAACAAAACAAAACAAAAAAGCAGAGAAAGATGCAGAAAACTTACGGCAGAATGCACGATCTGCGATGGGTAGGGGTGGGGTGGGGGGGAAGGAAAGGGGATATATGCCTGAACTGAATTGGAAAATGATGTATGAAATACACAAAGCATCAATAAAAATAAATTTAAAAAAAAAAGAATTATCCACACTGTTTTCCACAATGGTTGAACCAGCAGAGATTAACCATTGACTTTTCCCCTCATCCTTGCCAGCATTTGCAGTCATTTATTCCCTTGAACTTAGATATTCTGATTAGTGTAACTTATAATTTTGAAGTGGTGTTGATTTGTATTTCTCTAAATAATAAGTATTTTGAACAATTTTAAGGTGTTTCTTGGCAAGTTTTGTTATTTTGAGAGCACTCTGTTTAAATCCATAATAAATTTTTATGAATCATTTCTTTTCTTAATTATTTGTTTTTAGGTTATATATATATATATATATATAAATCAGCTATGAAGCTGATGATTTCCCTCACTATGTGGGTTTGCTCTTAGATTGCTTCCTTTACTTCAAAAAATTATTTTAGTTTAAAGAAGTCCCATTTGTCCATTATTGAGCTTATGTTCTTATGTTTTGAGTACTTATGTTTTCTTCTAACAGTTTTCAGAACCTCAGGTTTCACATTGAGGTGTACAACACATTCAGAGTTGACATCCGTTCAGGATGATAAATTTCTATTTTCATTATTGTACAGGTGAAGATCTAGGCTTGTCAAACACCATTTATTGAAGATGCTGCCTTTCCTCCCATGAGTGTTCCTGGCATCTTTGTCAAATATCAGTTGGTTGAAATCGTATGCACTTATGCTTGTGTCTTCTATATTGTGCCATTAATCTACATATCTCTATTGGTGCCAATAGCATGCTATTTTATGACTATAGCTCTGTAATGTATTTAGAGATCTTGTATGGTAATCACAACCCCTACCCCCAGCATTGCTCTTACTGTGCAGGATTGCATTGGCTATCTGGGATCTTTTGTGATTCTATATGAATTTTAGGCTTTTTTCTAATTCTGTGAATAATGTTATGGGGATTTTGACTAGAACTGCTTTCAGTAGAATATGACCCATCTAGTGGGTCAGTCAACGGGGGTCTGGAAGAGAAGGAGTGAGGGGAAGGGACAAGAGATGCAAGGAACAGAGACAAGACAGGTTCTGATCAAGTCTCGTTTATTGCAGGTTCATACACAGAATATAAAGGGTAGGCGTAAGAGGAAGTGTTTGCAAAATTGTTGCATAAAGGAACAAACATGCTGATACAGATCACTGGGATTAGTCAACACTAGTGTTCAAGGAAAATCCTGTTTACAGAACATTTCATGGTTAAAGTTAAAGTGACTTCCCTATGGCTGTCTGACTGACCTTGAGAGGGGGCCTAATGGAAAATTACTACTTTGGGTGAGTAGAAGAAGCCAGATACCTGACATGGTCTAGGGACCCCCACAGGTCCCCCTTTTTTATTTTTTCAAAAAAAATTACCCATGGGAGTTGTGCCTGTCTTAGTTTTGGACCCGCCCAAGCGCCCTCCTTAGCTGTCATTGGGTAGAAGACCTCTAAGCGTCAACCCCCTGTCTTAGCTTCGTAGGGCAGGCAAAGCTCAGGGTTGGTGGTCCTATTACCCATCTCTGGCTATCCAACTCTGCTCATGGTGAGGAAGTCGATGGTCTAGAGCACTCAGAGCAAAAATCCTCCATAGCCAATTGTTGATAATGGATCTGCAAAGGCTTCATTAGGATGGCTTCAATTTGAGATTGCACAAAAGCCATTAGTTTATTAAGTAGTATTGGACCTAGAGAGATTAATAAAATCAGCCCAAGTAGAGGGCCCAAGATAGAAGGTAAAAGAGTCATCAGCCAAGGGGAAGTACTAAATCAATTGTTGAGCCAGCTCTGTTCCTTTTCCCTTTGCAACCTTCTATGCTCCAAACCTTCTCTTAATATTGTAGAGAATCTTTAACCACACCAGAATGATCAGCATAGAAGCAACATTCTTCTTTTAGGGCAGCACACAAACCTCCTTGTTGTAGTAGTAACAAATCTAGGCCCCTACGGTTTTGCAGGACAACCTCAGCTAATCAGGATAGTTAGATGAAAGTATCCACCCCTCAGCAGAGGTCTCACATCCCCAGTAAGCACAATAATAATCACTGTGTAACCCACATCCCCTTCTGCAGCTGTTAACTGCCGGGCAGGCATAAAACCCAGTTTTTTTAACACGTCTATTGCAGAATTTGTATGGCATCTGGGATGGCTGCATGGGGTGGGGGGGCTTGTCCTTAGTAAACATGCTTGATTAAGGATCCTGGGAGAGCAGGTAACATATATCTACTTTCAGTGAAGGCCACCAGGTACGTCGAGGGTGAATTCTGCTGACTTGGTTCACCACAGACCGAGAGCATGGTGCAATGATTTGCCAGGTTATATTCCAAGGCTCATGGATATTGGAGGTCAGGAACACCCAGGGTGTGCAACTGCTGAGTAGGAGGCTCATGATCAAGAAATACAACATCTTGTACCACCTGTGAATGAAAATGATTAGATTTATCTCAGGAATGGGAGTCATTCCTGGATGATTGGTTAGTCTGTCTTTTTAATCTTTCAGGCAGCCATCTAGCTGAATCAGCTTCTTTTGAGTAAATGCATACTGGTCCTGGTCCCCATATAAGACTAGATCAGGTCCATTCCATTTATTACTAAGGGGATATTTCCACATGACTGAGGCATAATGTTATTTTGTTGTGGACTTCCAAAATCTTTCTGCAGCCGTGTGTTCATCACGGTCCAAGGTTAAGAAGTTTAAAATTAGGAGTAAATTATTAAGAATGTTATATGGAGACCCTTTGGTGGGGTACCATTCCCCCTTTTTTACTTTATCAAGGTAATATTTGAGTGTTTGATGAGCTCTCTCAACTATACCTTGTCCTTGGGGGTTGTAGGGAATGCCTGTTTTTAAATTAATACCTAATTTTTCACAGAAATTTTTTAAAAAGGTACTAGTGTATCCTGGGCCATTGTCAGTTTTGATGGTGGTAGGAATGCCCAGGGCAGGGAAGGTCTGTAAGAGATGTGTAATGACATTTTTTGTAGCTTCTCCTGGTTGGAGAGTAGCAAAGATGAAGCCACTAAATGTATCAATACAGACATGAACATATTTTAATTTGCCAAATTCAGGATGAGTGACATCTATCTGCCATAAGGCATTGGGTACAAGACCTCTGGGGTTCGCACCTAGATGCAAAACAGGCGAATGGGTAACACAAGATGAACAATTTTTAACAATGTCTCTAGCTTGTTCTTTGGTTATTTTGAATAATAGACGAAGAGTGTGAGCATTACGATGATGTAGCAAATGAGCTTGAACAGCAAGTTGGCACCCAGGAAGGCGAGCAGGCAGTGCAGTGACCTCTTCCAGGACAGCAGCTCATTGGCGTGCCCCCCCAGCCACACCACCGGCTCCCTGAGCAGCCAGGTCATGGCAGCCACCCCTCTCTCGGGCACTGCCTCGGCCACCTGCCCCTGTCCGGGAGCCACAGGCCTTGCTTCCTGTGGGTTAATACCAACCCCTTGCAAAACTAAATATGGCAATCAATGAAGCATGCCACTTTACAAGTAAGCCTATGTCTACGACTGCAGAAACAATGGGCAAACAGTTCAGCCTATCCATAGTACTTAAGTATATTTTTAAAGGTTTTCCTAGGAAATTAGTTTGCACAATATGTCCCAAATCCTTCTGCTAAACACGCTTCAAGAATTGCTCTTTTTAACATTAAAATCTACCAGGTTTTTAAAACCTGTTTCCAAGGATGAGGAATAATGGACTCACACTTATTTCCAGTGAGTTACCATAAAGTTCTGCAGTGCAAATGGAGGAATAATACAACACTGATATGGGTTTGAGGCACTCTAACTTTTCATCATGATACAAACGATCAACTGTGGTGGAATGGGAACACAAGATATCATTAATTAAGTTTCAGTAAGAAAAGGCAGTTACAGGGATCTTACTGGGACCAAAGGTTTGATAATAGTCTCGAAAAGCATCTCCCACTCGCTTCCATATTTTAACATCTATAGATCCTTCTTGAGGGAACCAAGGACAGATTTCCTTAATGAAGTCAAAAAAATTAAAGAGATACTGGATCTTAACCTTTACTCCTCACTCCTTGAGGGTCTGTTTTAATTGTTTAACATACATCTGATGCAGACTTAATTCTTGTCCCATCTTAGCACAGCACTTACCTCAGTTTATGAAGTGGCAGGCTCCCATGATGCAAACTGAAACTACAGAATCCTTTCACGCTGGCCTTTTGCTGCACCCTCTTCATGGGGTCCTCCATGCTTCGAGCCCCACGTTGGGCGCCACTTGACACATCCAGCAGGTCAGTCAACGGGGATCTGGAAGAGAAGGAGTGAGGGGAAGGGACAAGAGACACAAGGAATGGAGACAAGACAGGTTATGATCAAGTCTCGTTTACTACAGGTTCATATACAGAATAGAAAGGGTAGGCATAAGAGGAAGTGTTTGCAACAATGTTACGTAAAGGAACAAACATGCTGATACAGATCATTGGGATTAGTCAACACTAGGGTTCAAGGAACATCCTGTTCACGGAACATTTCATGGTTAAAGTTAAAGTGACTTCCCTACGGCTGACCGACTGACCTTGAGAGGGAGCCCAATGGAAAATTACTACTTTGGCTGAGTAGAAGAAGCCAGATACTTGACATGGTCTAGGGACCCCCACAGAATGGTCGTTTTCACAATGTTTCTACCAATCCATGACAACAACAGGTCTTTCTATATCCTTTTGTCTTCCTCTATCTCTTTCTTCAAAGATTTAAAATTTTTGTTGTATAGGTCTTTAATGACTGTTAGGTTCATTCCTAGGTATTTAGAGGCTATTGTGAATGGGAGTATTCTATGAAACCTCTCTCCAATTGCTTGTTGTTAGTTTGTAGAAAGGCTACTGATTTCGTGATTTGACTTTGTATCCTTCCACTTCATTCTGTATGTTGATCAATTCAGGAAGCTTTCTGGTGGAATTTTGGGGATAATTCATGTGGAATATCATAATATCTGAAAATTGTGATAATTTAACCCCTTATTTTCAAATTAGTACCCCTGTAATTTCCTGCTATTTTCTTGTTGCTTTAACAAGAGTTTCAATTACTATAGTGAAAAAGGGTGAGGATAGACCCTTATGTGGTTCCTGATTTTAATGGGAATTCTTCAAGTTTTTCTCCATTTAGAATGATGTTTGCTCTGGATTCTTTTATATATAGCTTTAATTTTATTGAGGTCCATTTTCCTCTAGGACTTTTAACATAAATACATGTTGAGATTTGTCAAAGGCCTTTCTTGATCTATTGAGATGATCACGTGATGTTTGTCTTATATGATCTATTCCATTTATAGTTTTATGTATATTGAACCATCCCTTGCATTTCAGGAACAAAGCCAAATTAATCATGCTAGATAATCTCTTTGATATGTTTCTATATGTGGTTTACAAGTATTGTATTGAGAATTTTTACATCTATGTTCATTAAGGTTATGGACCTATAGTTTTGCTCTTTTTGATATTTTGGTGTAGGCATTTAGAGCTATGAATTTCTCTCTTCGGATTGCTTGTAATGTGTCCCAGATATATTGTTTGTTGTTTTCCCATTTTCATTTAATTTCAGGAATAATTTTATTTTTGTTTTCTTCTTTAACTCAGTTATCATTCAGGAGTAGGATTTTTTAATCACCATGCATTCATGTACTTAGTTATTAGAACACCTTTTGCTGATGATTTTGTTTTTAGTGCTTTGTTGTTTGATAAAATTGATGGAATGATTTAAATTTTTGATATTTGTTGAGTTTTCTTTAATGCACCAGTATGCTGTCTATTTTAGAGAAACTTCCACTTGCTACTGAATCAAATGTGGATTCTTTGGTGCTTGGGTGGAATATTCCATAGACGTCTATTAGGTCCATTTGATATATGATATACTTTAATTCACATGTTTCTCTGTTTATTATTTGGCCACATGTCCTATCTATTGGAGAAGTTGGGATACTGAAGTCACTTACTCTTATTGAGTTGTAATTGATCAGTGTCTTGAATTTCAATCATACTGTTTTTGTTTTGTTCTGCTTCTTTTTGTTAAACTAGGTGCACCAAAGTTTGATGCACATATATTCATGATTGTTATAACTTCTTGGTCTATTGTTCCCTTGATTAAGATGTAATGACCTTCTTCATCTCTTCTATTAATTTTAACTTGAAATCTATTATGTCAGCTACTATAATAGCAACACTTGTTTGTTTCTTAGTGACATTCGTTTGGAATATTTTTCTAAACCTTTCACCCCAAGGTCGTGCTTAGCCTTAGAAGGAAGGTTAGTTATATGAACGCACCAAACAGGTGGGTTTTGTTTCTTAATCTATTCAACTACTCTGTGTGTTTTGGCTTGATAGTTGAGGCCAATGATGTTTAGAGTTATTTTTGAAAGGTGTTGTTCATTAACCTCATTTTATTGCCTGTTTTTTTTTTTTTTTTTTTTTTTATTCTTTACTTGAGTGGTCCAGTTTTTCAACTTTGATGCCCAGTGTTAATATCTTGTTTTCTTTTAATTAATTCTTTTGTGGGTCTTTTTTACTTTTTTTTACTTTTTTATGCTTTTATTGTTGTTTTATGTATTTCAGACATCATTTTTCAATTCAGTTTAAGCATTTTCCCTTCCCCCTACCCCAACACAGATCATGCATTCTGCCATAGCTGTCAAGTATCTTTCTCTTAGGCTTTTTCTTATCATTTGTAATTGGCTTATTGAAATTTTGATTCCATCTTCATTTCAGCCAGAGTTTTATTCAATATTTTCATTTCTTCTGTGAATTCACTTTTCATGTCCTGACGTATGTTTGTCATTTTATCCACCAATTTATTAGTATTTTCTTGAGATTCAGTTGGTAATTTATTTCTATTGTCTTTGAGTTCTTTGAGTTGTTTTTGTGAATTTATAAGGCACTGAATTCTTTGATCATGTTTATGATCGTTCCTTTAAAGTTGTCATCCTGGGGTTCCTCTGGATGGTTCTTACAGTAGTACATTTCTGTAGGAGTGATGGATTTTGTTGGGGATATATTCTCTTGGTTTTTCATGTTATTTATGATTTGTGCTGAAGTTTGTCAATATGAATTTCTTTTGCTGGCTGCGTGGTTGATAAGAAATTCTAACCTTGTTTGAAATTTGGTTCTATTTATACTGCTGATGTATCTTGGATGGTGTCTGTTTGGTTATCAATATTTAGTTGGTTTATGCTTTAAGTTCTCACATTTGATTCTTTATTGATGGGACAGGATGGTTCCAAGCTGATTAGTAAAGAGCTCTGTACAGAAGAAGGGGCCTAGGTACAATTCAATACTACAGGGCTCCAGTGGCTATGTTCTGGCAGACCAGTCAAGTGGTCTTAGGCAAGAAGAACATGAACTGGCCTATGGACAAGATAGAGTTGGAGAGAGTGTGGGGGAAATCTAACTAGGTAGACAGAGTACTTTGGACCATGGAGTAGGGGGGAATAGCTGGTCTGGGTTTAGGAGGATAAAGACCATTTGGCTGGAGTCTCTGGGGGAAGATCAGGAGGCAGCCTAGTTGAAGGGCAAGAATGAGGGCAGACTATGGTGAAAAATGTAGCTGATCAGAGTACAGAAGAATCAAAATGCAGTCGAAGAGGACCTAGGAAGGAGGCAGGAATGGGGCCAGTATGAGAAGAAGTATGAGGGTAATCAAGATGCAGAGGGCAGGGTCTGACTTAACAGGATAGTCAAGAAGTCACAGGTAGAATGATCAGGATGGGGCCTAGGATCAAGGCAAGGATGAAGACAGTGTGGAGAGAGTTTAACTAGCTAGTGAGTGGGTATAGGCTCTGGAATAGGAGAATGTGACCTCATGGAGATTAAACAACATATTCCTAAATGATCAATGGGTCACAGAAGAAATTAAGAAAGCAATAAAAATCTTCTTGGAACTAAATAAAAATTAGAATACAACACAACAAAACCTCTGGGACACCTTAAAAGCAGTCCAAAGAAGAAATGTTATAGCCCATAGTGCCTACATTAAAAATCAGAAAGAGCCCAAATAAATGACTTAATGGTATAACTGAAGACTCTGGGTGGGAAAGAACAAAACAACTCCAAATAAAACAATGAATTTAAGAACTGGATATTTGAAAGGTTAAATGAGATAGACAGACATTTTGCCCAGTTAACTAAAAGAAATAAAGAAAATATCCAAATCAACAAAATCAGTGATGAAAGGGGAAACATTATAACAGATACCAAAAATAATAAATAAATAAATAAATAAATAAATAAATAAATAAATAAATCCAGAGCAATTTAAGGAAATACTTTAAATTCTATATTCCATTAAATTCAAAAATCTAAAAGAAAGTAATTAATTTCTATAATCATGCACAACACCAAAGTTAAGTCAAGAAGAGATCAACAGCTTAAATAGAGGGAGAACTCCCAAATTCCTTTTATGAAGCTAATATCATTCTAATACCAAAACCAGGTTAAACAAAGTAAACTATATGCCCACATCCATAATGAACATAGATGCAAAGATATTCAACAATTAACTGCAAACCAGACACATATTAGACACATATCAGAAAGATCATCCACCATGATGAAGTTGGCTTTATCCCAGAAATGCAGGGATGGTTCAAGATATATAAATCAATAAGTGTAATAACACCTATAAATGGGGTTAAAGACAAAAACCACCTGGTCATCTCAATAGATACAGAAAAGGTCTTTGACAAAAGCCAACATGCATTAATTTTAAAAGTCCTAGGATTGGGGCTGGAGAGATGGCCTAGGGGTTAAGAGCGCCGACCGCTCTTACAGAGGACCCGGGTTCAATCCCCAGCACCCACATGGCGGCCGAGAACTGTCTGAAACTCCAATTCCAGGAGAACTCCAGTTCCAGGGGAATCCGATACCCTCTTCTGACCTCCGCAGCATTGCACGACACGGGTGCACAAACTTGCATGCAGATAGTACATTCATACACATACAGAAATAAATAAAATCAATAAAAAAAATAATAAAAAAAAAAAAAAAAAAAAAAAAAAAGGACAAAAAAAAAAAAAAAAAAAACTTCAGCCGTAATTAAAACTGTCGATTGCTAAACTTTCTTAATATTATTATTTTTTCTTATCCAAGAATTTGTGTTTCTTTTTTTTTAAAAAAAAAGAAAAACTTTTGAAGGGAGGATACTATCAAAATACATTGTACAATTTTCTTGAAGAATTAATAAAAAATATGGTCATGTGTACTATAATGGGTTTGTTGACATAGAACAGTGGAACAGTGAGTCTAAACAGAGGGAGATTTTGCCCTCTGGGGAACATTTGGCATTATTTTTTGAAATTTATTTATTTATATATATTTTATCAAATCTAGACCCGTGTCCCCCCATCCCCCCACCCCTGCAGAACTCATGCATTCTGCCAAACATGATTTTCATCTCTTTCTCTGGTGTTTTCATATACCTAAATACATGTGAATTTAAAGGAGAGACAATTAAGTCAATAACAGGTATTATAATGCAACTTCGAAAAGAAAGACTACTGCTATTTCATGAACTGTTATTTCTGTAACTTATTCATCCCATTTTTCCTCCATTACTGTCTTCTTTTTTGTTTCATTGATAACTCTTTTGTAATGACATGCTTTGGTTCCTTTCTCATGATTTAATTTCTCCTGTTTGTGTTTTATTGTTGGTTACCATGAGGAGTCTTGAGTAGTAACCACTATCAGTATCTGAGTACTGAACCCTGAGTCTCATGCATACTTGACAAGTACTTTATCATTAAGGCCAAATATATTTAGTATTGGTTTCTGGAGATTTGTTTCTTTGAAGAAAACTTGTTTCCTTCATTCTTTGGAGGGTTTTTATTGTCACTTTTATTTGTTCACTTGAAAAAAGATGTTCAAATATCTAAATCTTTACTTATTGTCTTAGTTTACTGATTGTTGAGAAGTTTCATTGATTATTTCAAATTGAGATTTGAATGATATCTCCATCTTTTTCTCGAAATGTCTATTTTTTTTCATGTATCCACATAATTTCCTAGCTAAAAATCTTTGTCAGTTTCTTTCTAGGAGTTCATAATTTCTTGTTTCTTCTACTGTTTCTCAGTGGTATTTTAGGTTTGAAGATGCGACAAAATCTAGCAAAACCTCCTTTGTTCTCTAAGGTCCCTGGTCATTCAAAGAATGTTAGATGAGTAATAGCATTCTCAATCATGCAAAATAGAAATCGGTCAAGTAAGTATTGATACAGAAATATGGAGAAATTTAGATGTACATCCCACTTTTTCTTTCCAGAAAGAGAATCCTCATTTTGAATATTTTCTCCCATTCACACTGATTCGTGAGAGTTTGAGGAAGGGCTATAACAGGAGAGATACAATGACTTTTCTTATGTGTTGCTACATATCTGTCTTGGCTTTGCCTGTGCCTAAATACTGAGAACTCTTTTTTGTAGTATTTTTTTTTGTCTTTTTGAGACAGTGTCTCCCTGTAGCTCCAGCTGTCCTGGAACTCACTCTGTAGACCAGGCTGGCCTTGAACTCACAGAGCTCTGTCTACCTCTACCTCCCAGTGCTGGGATTAAAGGCGTATGCCACCATGTCTGGGTTTTTTTTATAGTTTTTAGAATCATAATATGGGTAGGTCAGAGCCTCTGTGGTGAAATAAGGTTTATGGCATTCAATTCTTCTATCTTGCTCCATCTCCTTAAACACTAAGGAATGAACAATTTGATTCTGAGAAAGATTAGATGAAATGCCCAAAAGTACCACGTGAACAAATTGAATTAAGGTCTAAATGAAAGATGTTCTGGGTTCCAATCTATGTGCTTAGTATCTGGAATCCATACCACAGGTGATGGTCAATGGTCTAATGAAAAACTATGAAGTGCTGATGAAGAACAGTAAAATGAATGGCTGTTTTGTGCAGGAGTAAAAGGGGAAGCAATATTGAGCCATATAGGAAATAGTCTAGCTTACTACTGTACATTTCATTAACTTAATCATATTAACATATAGATCATTATATAAGCTATTAAATTTTTTAAGCTTGGGAAATTATCATTTTTAGTTTTTTTCTTAATTGATTATTTGAGAGATACTTTCTATAATAACTACATTATTACTTTACCTTATATGGTATTGAAAAAGCCACATGGCAAGGAAGTGTTGAAACTGGATTGGAATCTATGAATTCTCAGTCCCAATGCTTGGCTATGAAACAGGACCTCTGTTTGTCTACTCTATAATTCTTACATCATGCTATGTCAAAGGAACTGGCACTTAATAAGCTATGGTTTTTAGAAGGAAATGTATTTTGAAATTGGAAGTAGTCACCTATAAGTATTAAGTGGTTCAACTCTTGAATTGTTGTCATTCTTGTCATGTTAAGAACACAGGAGATGGTGTAGCTCCCACAGTTGCTTATGAGAATGACTTTCCTGGGAATACCTTTTTTTGAAAATATGGATATACCTCATCTATAAAAAAATAAGAATAACTGTGATAATGACTTTTTCTGGAAAAATGCAATCATATCTAACCTTGTAACTAAAGTTATTCTTACATTTTAAGATCATTTAGCACTCTCTCACCTTGTTTACAATGGAAACAAGCTTACTAAGCCTTGAAACATTGCCACTTCAATCCCTCATAACTCTTCCTTTCCCTTGACCCAGAATATGTATATATGTTGTGAAAATATCGTGGCTGAAAAGCAGCATTGTAGCAAGCAAGAAATTATCTCATTTGTGTTACATCTAATAGTTGGGATTAGATTGATAACATTTATTTGTGGTTATTTATGCTGTTCTAGGTCAGTAAAGTTCAGAAAGGGCAAACCTTTTTCTCTTTTCCCGGGTGAGGCTGAGCGTACTGCTTCAATAAAGACAGAGAAAGACCTTTGGTAAAGAGAAAAGTACCAAGAGCTCAGTTCCTATGGAAATCTAAAGGAACAAGTTCTCAGAACAGATCAAGTCCCACTCCTGGTTTTAATGGATGCTAATAGTCGGGTTGTCTTTGTTCATGCAGCTGCTAGGATACAAAACTTTTAGGGAAATGGAAAAAAGAAGAATTAGTAGAATGCTTAGAGACAAGACAAATTGATGATGGCAAAGTTCATCCCCAAATGCCAAGTACTTCTGGAAAGAGTACTTTTGAGAATGTAATCAATCCTCCATACCTTCCTATTTCCCTTCTTCTGTCCTTTCTTTGTGTATCCTTTTGTTTTCTTCCTCCCTTTCTTCTTTCCTAAAGTTAATTTGTACTACTAATCACTACATGTATACAAATTTGGAAAAAATGTACAAGAAAATAAGGAAAATTCAAATTTCCTAGAATGTTTTCACATTCACAGGTGCTGAGTTGTACTTACTAAATTCTCCACTGAAAGATACTCCTGATTATATTTTCTCACTATTTTTCAAAGCATTGATTGATTTTAGCATGAATAACACCCACCTTGATAAATATTAAAAAATACACTAGTTCTTTATTTATATCAGTGTAATGATACAAATAAGATATCATAGGAGACACCCAGCTTTTAGTTCCTGATTTTCATACTACTTAGCCATATGTTCTGTAGCTACTTGGCTTCACTGAGTTTCAGTTGTGCTCATCTGCAGAACAAGTGTTATAATAGTGCTGACCTCCAAGCATTGTTGTAAGTAGTAAATTAAATAATATGTAAACAATGCCTAATAGTTTAAAATACTAGGTGGTTGGTTTTTAATCATTTTAAATTTTATAATTTCTTTCTATCAACATACTTTCCCACCTATGATTATTATACACGTAAGTTCATAGTGCATCCCTTGCTTTTATCATAGAATGACATACATATTACTATTTAATCAATATACTTTCTAAGGTTTTTATTTTTCCTATCTTAAGTCAATGTGACAAGATTTTGTAAACAATTCTCCCTAATGTTGAGTGGCATATGTTGTCCTGAAGGTTTTCTATCCAGATAACAATGAGTGTCTTTTAATGGTTTGTATTTTCTTATATTAACAGGAAACTTTAAACTCCAGGTCTAAATATACTTCACCTGATAGTGTTAATGGCGAAAGTCAGGCTTGTTGCCAGTAAGGCTTTTACAAGCCAAAGAAATCCAACTACACATACAGAGCCTTGGGACCCATAAATTGTGCTTTGGGCCCCCACAAAGACCCAAATCAAGTTGTGAGGTCTGGGCAGCGATTTCTTTTCAATATGAATATGAAAATTGTTGTGATTATTGATGGGAACACTTATTTAGAGATTAGAATAAATGGAAACATAATTTTTAAGCACTACTTTTTTTAAATTTTTAAAAATTTTTTTTATTATTTGTTTTTGTATGTGTATGAATGTACTGTCTGCATGTAGGTCTGTGCACCCATGTCGTGCAATGCCGCGGAGGTCAGAAGAGGGTGTTGGATTCCCCTGGAACTGGAGTTCTCCTGGAATCGGAGTTACAGACGGTTCTCAGCCACCATGTGGGTGCTGGGGATCGAACCAGTGTCCTCTGCAAGAGCAGTCGGTGCTCTTAACCACTAGGCCATCCCTCCCTTTGTCCATGCACAAAGACGTTGCAATTAAAAACTGTCTAAGAATGGGAGGAATCTTTCACCAGTGATACATCTGATAGAGTGTTAACATCCAAAGTGTATAAACTACTCAAAAAACAGAGGAAGAAAACAAATGACCCACTCAACAGATGGAGTAAAGAGACTTCACAAATGAAGAAGTAAATATGGCTGAGAAACGTCTTTAAAAGTGTTCAGTGTCCCTAATAATTAAGGAAACGCAAATTAAAACCATTTAGGATTCCATCTTACTTCAGTAAGACTAGCTATGTCCTAGAAAACAAAGGATACCAAATGCTGAAGAGGTTGTGGGCAAAGGGGAACACTCATCCACTGCTGGTGGGAATGTAAACTCATGCAACCCCAATGGAAAGCAGTGTAGAGAACTCTTAAACTGAAAATGAGCCTACCACCTGACCTATAATACCACTTCTGGGTATATACCCACAAGACACATCCCATTGCAGAGATACATGCACATATATGTTTATTGCTGCTCTCTTCACAATAGTGAAGAGCTGGAACCAACCCAAGTGTCCCTCAACCGACGAGTGGATAGAGAAAATGTGGTACATCTACAAAATAGAGTTCTTTTTTTTTCAAAGCCACCTTTTTACTGAAGCTCTGTGCATTTCATACAAAATTACAAATCAAATCTAGACCGGTGCCCCTCCATCCCCACCCCAACAGAGCTCATGCATTCTGCCAAAATTCTTTTTCATCTTATTCTCAGTCTCTCTCAAAATTCTCAATGAGAAGTTTACTGTTTCGAGCAGAAGTTCACCATTTCAGTCAGTTCTTTGATGCAGTATTGTTGTTGTTGTTGTTATTCCTTCCAATATGTATCATTCCAAAATATGCACACATGCATGCCACATATATTATAGGTTTTAGCATCTTCAGCTTATGTTTTTTTTTCTTTATTAGGCTGAAAGATGTCATGTTTGAAGTCTGCTTGGCAAGCCCAAACCACCATCAGTTCTGCCCTTGTGTTCCACCCTGGGGTTTTCCCTTCCCATGCTCACCAAATGAGGTCCAGTAAGCACCATGTCCTGTCTTGATCTACCTGTGATGGTCTCCATGATACAGCCTGAGTAGTCCAACAATGGCAGTCCATACTCTGAAGAGGCAGAAACCCCAGTAGTAGTTCAGTCCACAATTTGAATGTCTCAGAAGTCCCCATCTAGCACTTAAGGTTTGGAGGATTCTTGGAGAGTCATGAGTCTTCAGTCCATATTGGAAGGTTGTGAAAAGCTGTGTCTCACGTCTGCAAAGTTCATGATGTCATCTTTACCACTGAATAGAACTCCATTGCGTAGATGTACCATATTTTCTCTATCAATTCATCAGTTCCAGCTCTTTGCTGTGCTTCAGGTGGTCCTGGGAAATCCCTGATCTAAGCTCTGTGCACTCACAATGGATTTCTATGTGGCAGTAAAGAAAGATGACATCGTGAACTTTGCAGGTAAATGGACTGAACTGGAAGCCATTATGCTAAGTGAAGTAACAGAGTCTCAGAAAAACAAAGGATGAATGGCATCCCTCATTTGTGGATGCTAGCACCAAATCCCTAGTTGACAAACAAGCTGAGCAACATTAATGTTATATTTCTTTTTATCTGAAAGCAACTGTACTGTTATAGTGTGAATCTCTTAAGGGGCTCTAGAATTAACTGACCACTTATATTCAGACATTGTAATTGTGGTATATAGATGGAGGGTATGTATTCATACTTTAGAATAATATAAAAATTAAAGTGAAAATGTGAACTTTTAAAGATATTTTGGAATTAACATACAGTTTATTTTCAAAGGTCATAATTTGGTATATATGTGACATATATATATATATATATATATGCATATTTTGGAGTAATACAAATGGGAGGGAACAACAAGGACAAAAGGACTGGGTCAAACAACTGACTGAAACAGTTAACTTCTGCCTGAACCATAAACTTCTGCAGAAAAAATTTTTAAAAAGACTGAGAAAAAGATATAAGACATGTATGGCAGAATGCATGAACTGGGGAGGGGCGAAAAGGGGAATGTGTCTAAATTAGACTGAGAAATGATGTATGAAATACACAAAGCATCAATACAAAATTTTATAAAAAAACAAAAAGCTGTCTGAATATGGGAACAATCAACCCAGTGATGGCCAGGATGATACTCACAAGTCAGGAGACATAGCCAGGAGATAAAATGGCCATCGTTAGAGGGCTTACTATGAGGCAGGTCTAAGGCTACCAAGAATTGAAGGATACTATAGAGGGGAATGAAGATGAAAGCAAGCACTTCTGTGGGGAAAAGAAAGGCTACGAGAGCAGAGGCAATGACATTAAGAAGAATCTCACCAAATATAACCACAGAGAAACAGCTTTTTCAATGTTAAATCATTAGAAAGAGCAGAACATAGCTGGCTAAAGGAACAGGAAGTGGGCCCAGAGAATACAAGTAAGTGCTCACCAGCATCTAAGCATGTGCAGCCTGTAGACTTCCTCAACAAGGACACATAAAAGAAGCAATGGAAGGCCTGGTGTGGTGGTGCATGCCTTTAATCCTAGCACTTGGGAGGCAGAGGCAGGAGGATCTGTGTGAGTTCAAGGCCAGCCTGGTCTACAGAGTAAGTTCCAGGACAGCTGGAGCTACAGGGAGACCCTGTCTCGNGAAGCAATGGAGGTTTGCCTGATTACAGGGCAATATTATAGTGTCACATCTTTGCTTACAATCCTCCAAAATCACCCCCCAACACACACACACACACACACACACACACACACACACACACACACACTGTCTTAGGACAAACTCCTACTCCATCTTGGGTTCTACAGGGTCTTGAATATTCTGATCTCTGGAGACCTCAGCAGTCTTCCTTGATCTTGGTAATCTGGATTGAAATACTTCATTTTGGGTCCTTGAGTGAATTACAATCTCTCATATTCAAGACTTCTTACTTGTTTTTCCTTCTATTTGCAATGCACTCCCTTTGCACTCAGCTTATTCAGCTTATTCAAATCTCAAATTGAATGGAACTTTTTTCCAGGAAGTATTAATTAATGGCCTTTTGGGGATCCTCAATATGCCCTACAGTGCCTAAAACTTTCACATGTTCTGGTTTATTAATATCTGGACTAATTTATAATCTGGAAGACCAAATGGGGAGGGTACCTTATCTTTCTTGTTTGCTATTGACTCCATAGTACCTGATATAAAGTAGAAAATGCTTAATAAAGATGTGAAAAAACTGATCAATTCATATTCACCTATACTAAGCTTTGTCTTGAAAGTAGTGAACAAGATAGCCATGTTTCTTTTCTCCTTTTAAGTCCACTGTAGAATCTAGTGAGGGACATAGATATGTATGTAAAGCAGTATTTATCAGTAATAATTCTAGAGGTGATGCAGAATACTTGGATTCATGCTATAGATGGTGAATGGATAAGACTCCAGAGAAAAAAGTTTGGAGTTTGGCTGCATGGATCCAATAATACTTTGAAAGACAAAAAAGGGAAAGAAGATGTTTCTAGTAAATAATCTCTCTCTCTCTCTCTCTCTCTCTCTCTCTCTCTCTCTCTCTGTCTCTCTGCAGAGCTCTGCCTCTGTGCTGGATAGCTTTAGTGTTAACTTGACACACCAGGGTTGAGGGAGCCTCAACTGAGGAATTGGCTTCATTGGACTGGCCTCAGGCTAGGAGAATTTTCTTGACTGTTGAGTGATGTGGGAGGTCCCACCCCATTGTAGGTAGTGCCACCCCTGGGTAAGTGGTTCTGTAATGTATAAGAAACCATATTGAGCATGGGCTGGGGAGCAAGCTAGTAAGCACTGTTCCTCCATGGCCTGTGTTTCAGCACCTGCCTCCAGGTTCCTGCACTGATTACCTATGTTGGGCTCCCTCAGTGATGGAACTGTGACCCAGAAGATGTGAGCCAAATAGACCCTTTCCTTCCCAAGTTGGTTCTCGTCAGGGTGTTTTGTCACAGCAAATGAAAAGAAACTAAAAAAAAAAAAAAAAAAAAAGAAAAGAAACTAGAACAGCATCTGACTTGCTATGAGCACTTGAACAAAACCTTTCTGTCCTATAGCCTAGTTCCCTTGTTAAACCTTTCTCATGTTAATGTGCTACAGCTTGTTGATATCTTAGGGTGCACAATTGAATTGGGAGATAGTCCACCTCAAGGCTATTCGAGAAACAAGAAAAGAATCGACTTTCCTCTAGATGGCTCACTTAAATTAGATAGAAAACTAATTTAAGAAATGTCAAGATCTTTTCCCTCTGCTAAGTGAAAGAAAAACTTTTCCTGAGACAACAGCATATAAGTTACTCAAGATTCTGGCAACTGTATACTCCCACAATACACATGTTAGAAAACAGGAGCTAAGAAGGGCTTCAATCTTTATAGTTAATTATCTTACTTATTTGGGACAAATTAGAAATTGCTTGGCTTTAAGATAAGCAAATATTATGAAAAAAGCCTGTGATCAATAAGAATGGCAATGGCACCCATTCGGTGATGGTTCCATTAGCAGTCTTTTAGTCATTCCTTCTCCATAGGAAAGATAAAACTTTCTAAAGATAACTCTAGCTAGCCAGAGACTACAGTCAAATTTGAGATGAGAAGTATGTGGAAGCAGGAACTGTAAGCATTATAGAATAGGAACGTCTTTCTTGATTGGTTAAATTTAGATGATATCTGCTCCCATGGAACATTTTCCCAAAGTCATTTGTAAGAGGCTGTGTATTATGGAGGCTACCACAGATATGTATAAGACAGAGATGCAGACAGTAACAGTAAATTTTGCATGGAAACATACAAAATATTTTAAATGACTGATGTTTATTCCTCTACAAATAAAACCTTCATAGCACATGATGAGTACATTTTGTCTGGGATGGACTTATTTATCAGCAACTAAAACATGAAATTAGCTCATCCCTAAAGGCAGTTCTGTCCTCTGTCTGGTACTTTAATAAATCACCTCAATCAAAGTCAGCAGGCAATGGGGGAAAGTACCACATTTGCTTTTCATATTCTCACATTCTGCAGGAACAATTGTTTTTCATTTAGGTCCTGTAATGATCCACTTGAGACTGTCTCTGTGATCCTGTGATTTCTAGTTTCTGGGGGACTGGTCATGTGTTTGTGTTGGCAGACTACAACAGGAAACTTTCTTTCCCTTTTTTCTTGCTTTCAACATTTAAAGTCCTGGTGTTTTAGAAACAGACACCTGACCAAGACAATGTTTCTACTGAAACAGAACATAACAAGGATGGTACTTGTGAGCATAATCTTTCTCCTTTCCAGTCATACATTTTAAGAGAAACAGATTTCTTCTGATTGGTCATATTTCCATCAATCCCCCCTGCTGCTGTGAGAAATCTGAGCATGCATGAAATATTTTTCTGGTGTTGTCTACCCAGGGACTCTGAAGATGCCATTATTTCTGTCAAGAAAGGAACCCACATCATGTTAGCAAGAACAAGGATTTAGCCAACCTGAGACTGGTACTGCGGGTGACAAGAAGCCACAGCTTAAGTCTAGCAATATATCATGATTGTCATGTCATTTTAAGGTTGGAGAAGTCTTCCTACTTGGATTAGGAAGAGGATGCCCTATAAGCAATCTGCCTGGAAAGTCAGACATTGTGTAATCTAGCCCAGAGCTCCCAAAGCTAATAATTCAAGATGAGTCAAATGTAACAAGCCTGCTCTGCAATGGAAGAGAGCATACCTGACACTTTCATTATTTTTAAGATGAGAGTCTTGCTATGTTGCACAGGTTGACCTCAAACTCATAGTAAAACTCCCTCAGTGTCCCAAGTAGCAGGGGCTATGGGAATATCTCAAATCACACAACGTCATAAGGCTTAAGAGCCAAAAGACATGAAAATAAAATATTTACTCTTTAAGATTCATAATTTTCCTTGATGGTTGTGTGCAAACAAATCCAAAGTCTCTTACTGTATATTGTATTTCTTATATTTTTGTCATGCTATATGAAAGTAAACAAGCTGGGCATATACATTTAATCTCAGCACCATCAAGGTGGAGAAAAGTAGTTATCTATCAGCTCAAGTTCAGGCTACTCAGAATAGCAAGTTCCAGGCCAGGTAGTGTTAGGTATGTAGTGAAACCCTGTCTTAAAACCAAAACCAAACAAACAATAGACATCCTGGCATCAGGATACATGTAAATAAGGCAACACTTGATTTTAAGAAACATTCCTCTTAATTTATAAAAGTAATGATTTTGTAATATACAAAATAAATTTCATTAATCACATCATCAACTTGCCTCATTTGATATGTTTTCCCTTTTTATCCAAGAAATGAAGCAGTGAGAAAACTCAAAATTTTACTGTTTGCTCCCAGGGTTAGAGAATATTAACAAGTAAGGATGTCAACCCTTATTTTCTGTTTTGGTCACAAATCATCAATTCTTTATGATGTCTTTAATGGAAGAATGAAGAGAATTAATTTAGCTTTGTCATGAAATGAAGATACTGACGGAGAAAGGCCACAATGTCATTCCTTGTTAAAACAAGTAGAGGTGAGTCCATGAACCTTGGAACCTCTGTAGTTTCCATTATGAAACAAGAATGCTAACACAGGTTAGTGATGTCAGGTAGAGCCAATGCATTATGCCCTTTCCTGGAAACAGCTTAACCTATGACATCTGCCCTGAAGGAGCTATTTGAGACAACCAGTAGCGTATTATTCACAAAAAACCCCAGCCATATTCCGCAGTCCTAATTTAGGTCACATGCTGACCTGCTTACATATTACCAAGAGATCACAAATCCTTTATGGAACCAGCTGAGAAATAAATAATAGTAAATAAACTTTGGGCTATGGAGATGGCTCAGTTGTTAACAGCCCTCACATGGTGGCTAACAATCAACAGTAACTCCAGTTCTGGGGATCCAATTCCTTCTTCCAAATTCCTTGGGCATTAGAAGACATAGGTATACTTATAACAATGCAGGCAATACAGTCATACACATAAAATAAAAAAATGATCAATAAATATTAAAAATAGAATAAACCAATGCAAACACTTTTTTGTTGTAAACATTAACTCAATGAACCTGGTATTGTATTTCTTTCATATTGTGGATAATGAAACTAAGGCTGCGGCATGCCAATTAACTTACCCATGATCACACAGTAACTAAAAAAACCCCTGTGTTTCTACTCCTGGACTATAGAGTGTCAGATAATCTTATTTTCCCAGAGTTAAAATGAAATTTTAGCCGGGCTTGGTGGTACACGCCTTTAATCCCACCGCTTGGGAGGCAGAAGCTGGCAGATCTCTGTGAGTTCAAGGCCAGCCTGGTCTACATAGTGAGCTCCAGGCTAACTGGGACTAAAGGGAGACCCTGTCTCAAAAAGACAAAAAAAAAGAGATGGAATTTTTCAGCAGTGTTTCAGAGTCAGATGATCTAGAGTCAGTCTTCACAACTAGAAAAGTATTCAAGATATTTTTGTAAATGAGAAGATTAAAATTAAAAAGGAATAAATGATTCAACTTAGGTTTCATAAGAATGTAGTAGAAGAGTTAGAGCAAGAACAAAATCTTTATGAGCCCATGAAAGACCACTCCCTAAGAAAGTGGCCCATGTCCCCATACCATTCATGAAAAGAAGGACTGGAAACATTTGAGCCACTGCCACCTTGCCTGGGGTAATTCTCTTCTTGTAGGGATTATTCCCTTGTGAACTGGCAGCTTGAATTGGAAATAATGATGTTCTTAATATTGTCAATCCTTAACAGATTTAAGATTTTCCCCAATTAATGAATGCAGGTAATAAACATGTAGTATTATCATTACTTGCAAAAGTATATTTAAAAATTACATATGTGAGAGAAAGAAAGAGACAGAAATAGACAGAGAGAGAGAGAGAGAGAGAGAGAGAGAGAGAAAGAAAGAAAGTCAGAAATAGACAGAGAGAGAGAGAGAGAAACTAACAACTTTTGAGAAGTCCATTCTCTCCTTCTAGCATATGTGTCCCTAGGATTGAACCCAGGTCATCAGACTTGGTAGGTAGTGGGTGCCTTTACTGGGTGATTCATCTCATAGATGCTGTAGTTTTTCTAAATAGTATGCCTGTTAGGGGATTGGCTCAAAAGAAAAGCAGTAACCCTTAGTCAACCCTCAGCCTCAGCCAAGAGTACAGTCCCTTCCCTTAGTATATGCACTACATGGCATCCTGGGATGTCATGTCACTGCTCTGTGTACTCTGAGTTCTGCCTTGAAGTGGACAGAAGAATGCAAGGCCCTGGATTTGTTCAAAATACTTGGCAACAAACTATATTCTTTTTTTTTTTGGTCTTTTTGAGACAAGGTCTCCCTGTAGCCCCAGCTGTCCTGGAACTTACTCTGTAGACCAGGCTGCCTTGAACTCACAAAGATCCGCCTGCTTCTGCCTCTCAGGTGCTAGGAATAAATACATGTGCCACCATGCCTGGCTCACAAACTATGTTCTTTTTTTGTAATTTTTTTAATTTAATTTATTTTTGTATGTGTATGAGTGTACTGTCTGCATGCCAGTCTGCGCACCCGTGTCGTGCAATGCCGCGGAGGTCAGAAGAGGGTCTCAGATTCTCCTGGTACTGGAGTTCTCCTGGAATTGGAGCCACAGACGGCTCTCAGCTGTCATGTGGGTGATGGGGATCAAACCCGGGTCCTCTGCAAGAGCAGTCGGCGCTCCCAACCGCTAGTCCATCTCTCCAGCCCCACAAACTATATTCTTAAAAACATATTTGTCCACATATTGCAAAAGTTTCTCAGCAGGATTGCTCAATGGGAATGCATGGGAAGAATACACTGAATTCTAGATCTTTACAGAACTTTTCTTACTAACATCATTCTACTGGTCCCTTCTAGAAATTCCCTTCTTTCCTGAGTCTGTAGACAGAAAAATTGCATTGCCCTGTGATTAACTTAAAATTGTGAGAAGTGGCCGGGCGTGGTGGCACACGCCTTTAATCCTAGCACTTGGGAGGCAGAGGCAGGTGGATCTTTGTGAGTTCAAGGCCAGCCTGGTCTACAGGGTGAGTTCCAGGACAGCTGGGTCTACAGGGAGACCCTGTCTCAAAAAGACAAAAAATAAAAAAATAAAAATCTAAATTGTGAGAAGCGTACATCTTATGGATTTCTAGACATCTTCAAGTATTTCTTTTTAATTTAATAAGTAACTTTTTGTTTATACATTAATTCAACACATGGATTTCTATGCACGCAATCATACAAAGCTCTGACTATATGCACTATTTCCTCATCTGGATAGAAACAGCATAATTTTCCTATCAAAAATATACTTACAGAGTCAATAGGAAGCAACAGTCCCTGTAAAAGGAGAAGAATGTCTAGATATAAAGCACTGGTACAGTATTTCACAGTTTACACAAAAATTCACAACACCTCAGTCTCTGCAACACAGTCTGGAAGGTAGTATTTTGTTTGCTTCTTTGTTTGTTTGTTTGTTTGTTTGTTTTTGTTTTAATGTCTATGTTTTGCCTGTATGCATATAAATGCACTACATTCATGCAAAGCCCATGGAGCCCAGAAGAGTGAATATATATCCCCTGAAAATGGATGGTTGTGAGCAACCATATGGATGCTGGGATGGGAACCTCAGGTTCAGCAAGGGTAGCCAGTGCTCTTAACTGCTGAGACATCTCTCCAACCCTTTGACAGTAGTTTTATCTCCACTTCAGATATGCAAGGAAACAAGGCTGTGCGCCTTGTCCAAAGACTCAAGCAGCCAAAAGCAGAGCTAAAATCTGGATTTAGATATCTCACTATGGATTTTTGCAATAGCCAGTAACACCTAGCCTGGCACACACCTTTAATTTCAGCAATCTTCAGTAGGTGGATATCTGCGGGATGGAGTCCAGCCTGATCTACATAGCAAGTTATAAGCCAGGGGTGGCTATAGGGTGACTGCATCTACAAAACAAAAAAATTAAAAAAAAAAAAACACAACCCCCAATTGTTTCAGTGAATTTGAAATATTAAGATAGTTCTACAGGAAAGGACAACAGAAAAATCCTACCTCACAATGAATATCATCATCTTCCAGATCAAATCCCTGATGAATGGCAAAGCCAGATATGGGCATGAATCAGCTCATCCCACACTGAAGTTCAGATTACCTAGTTTCCTAACTGAACACAGATGGATGATTCTAATGAATCAATAAAGGCTGAAGGCAGAGACCTGGCTTTTACCACTTAGATCACAACTCATTTAACCACCACCAGAATACAGGTTCCCATTCTGGAACTTCTAGGACCATAGAGTCACAACATCCTTGAAAAGGATTCTAATAATGTTCTATTTGAACGCACAAAAAATAAATGACAGGTAATTAAGGAATATTTCATTAAAGGTCCCTGCCAAACGTTCTGACCAGATATAACTTTTGTACCTAAGGCAGTCTAATGCTGGCGATAGCCAGAATACACCTGTAAATACTCAACCATTGAGGCAATTATGGGAGTTAGCTGACCATCTGTCATTTCAGGAAACAACTGCCTAATTACATCCTTAACTAAGTATTTGCAGATGTGTTCAGTACATGCAAAAGGAAGACCACTAAGAGCCATGACCATGAGCCTCATTATGACATTGTTGAACCCACAGCAACTGGGAAGAGACAAGCAAGTCAGCAGATTCACCCCACATCAGTCATCCTGGCAACACTGGGAGGAATGCAATTAGAGGGAAAGTAAAAAAGCCATGTTCTCTAAAGGCTGAACTAGGCTTATAAAATGTAGTCTTCAGCAATGACAACTTACCGACAAGAAGTAGCCCAAAGGCAATAGATGAGGAAACAGACAAGGAAGCTAGGTTGCCAGCTCCACATAACTTTAGATTTGGCATTAGAGAGTACTTATCTAATACTTATAACAATTGGTGTGATCTTCCAGAATATCCCTGCTGTCATTAATAATCCTAAATCACATCAATTGAAATATGACACGGCTGTCGATTGATACTTCTGCCTTCAGAACTGCTTGAATATGTGTCTTTTAAAAAATGATGGAAAATCCCAAATTTGTGCTTCAACAATCTCCTCTTCTCTCTTGTGGACTCCAGTGGAATTGGGGACGGGCTCCACTTCCCCATGTTGTTCGCTACCATGATCAAACTCACCTTTCGTCCAGACAGCTGCTCCCTGTTTAAAGTGACAAGCCGATGAATCAAGAAAGGCCAGAAGGAGAATGCCCTTGCTTGGCATGAAGACCCACCCTTTATTTATTTTCCAGATGAGCTATAAGAGGAAAGGGAAGAAAAGGCTTCTTTGAGGTCCCACAGATAGTTAGGTATAGACAGAGACAAGAATCTAAGCCTTTGGGGACAATGGCCGGGATACCACCTGCTCACCGATTTGCTGCTTAATATGAAATACACACAGATGAGTCTTTCAAATAAATTGCATATATGATAGTTTCTTGACACAGCCAAGACCTGTTACTTACAGCCCACACCCCCTACCCAACATGTCCTGTGGAGGAGCCATCAGCTGGAATTTCTCATTAGAAACCTGGAAGATGGAATTTCCTGAGCCCCTTGTCCCCCAAACTTCCTAATGGTAATGCCACTGGGAATATAATGAAATTAATGGTGGTTAGTGATCGCAAAATTGGGCAGACAAAGCCATAAAAATCAAAAATTACATTCCCTGGGTGTAAATATAAAATTCTTCTGGGAACATGTCAGGGGAAGGGTACTTCGATAATGCTGAGTTACTGTATAAATCACATTACTTGGAACTATACAAGCATAGATTAATAAATAACACATAAAATAAAGCAGCACTTTAAGAAGAATACTACTATATTTCAAAAATTTTCTCACTCTGAAATTCATTACTTAACATGGACACTTTTAGCCATAAAATTTCTAAAGTTCATTTGATATCTTTTATGTGCTTTACAAGGTCATTAGAGAATTTATTTGCTCTTTCCCCTACAGATTGGAAGGTAGGCAGTGATATATGAGGTTTCACATTTTATTTATTCACAAAACTGTTCCAGATGTGATCCCATCATTTATCCTCTGACACATCAAACCTGCTGGGTGCCCTGCACACTGACCTCCTCCCCACGTTTACTTTCATGCTCTTAAAGTTATAGGAGGGCTTACTTGGATGGGAAGACAAGAGAATTGCTATTTGGGGAGAGGTAGTGGTGGGAGAGAGATGACCAAACTTTAGTAATAAAAAATTTAATTACTTGTCTGCAATTTGGAAATGATATCCAGGTGGAAAACTGACTGAGTACCATTCCCCCCAAACCACTTCCCATTTGCCCTCCAAATGGAGCTGTTTGTCTCAGATTTGGAATGTGTCAGATCTGAATAAATGGAATTGAACAGGTACTAAATCATTTCCCCTTTCTCCTAGTGATTTGTCACCATAATAAGCATTCTGCAGGTGATAGACCTTTTATTACTATACACTGTTAAGTAAGAAGGAGGCTGCAATGTATTCTTGGCACTCCTTAAGGAAATTAATTACCCTGTGCAGACATTTTTTAAAATATTGACTTAGCAAAAAAAGTGTATTTAAATCCAAGTGCTTATTTAATACAAATTATGAAACATTGTTATGTTTGTGTTGGAGGGGATAATGATGACTCATTATATGACACTAGGGTCCCTGAGATACAGTATATACTTTCCCAAATACTTTCAAAGAACAGAAAGGGCAAAGACAAAAAGAAGCAAATCCCTCTATGATTCCAGATATACATATTCTATGCATTCATTTATACTATACTATATGAAAATATTCATATAACAATCTTATATTTAAAAGTGTTGCAATGTTTTCATAATCCATCTCATATGCACTGTTAGACCATTTCAGCCCCATAAAAGCCTTTTGATACTATTAGTCCCACTTTCCAGAGGAGGAATCTAAGTTTCAGAGACACTAATATGAGAATGTAACTATATATGTAGAATTGTCACTATAGCAACAGTTCCTAATTTTAGCGAAAATAATATTTCATGGAGTATATTTACACTAAATAATTCAAAATTTACTTGAAATTCAAGTTTAACTGAGAATCACACATTTATTTTGACCAACTTAAATGAGAAGTCTCACTCCATTCATGCCATTCCCCAGCAACAAAAAGTCGATTATATAAATATGATTGATTTGCTAATATTCTCATAGTGATTTCAAGTTAGTTCTACAGCTTCTTAGTTAGGTAATGTTTAATCTTTTCCTTGCATTTTCATCTTCTACTTGGGACCACAAACAGGAGAATGGGTACATGCTATGGTGCTATGGCAGGAAGGCAACATACTCAGAATAGCTTAATTGGGAAACAACCTTCTTAGGCTTTTGTGATCTCCATGCCCAGGTAAATGAAGTGATCTAAAAATTACTTTTGCTTGGTACCTTCCACCTTATCCCTAAACTTCATTACCTGGACCCAACCCAATCTAACAATTGCAGTCCCTAAAAAGGAACATCATCTTAAATTGAATACAAAAGTATGTGCCATTTCACTCATAAATGGACTAATATACAAGAAACTAATGTAATGTCATATCTTGTTGAACATATATGTACCATATGAAGCTATATTACACCTGATGCTGATGAAGGGATAAGGGGAAGGTCTCTTTTAGACTACTGATAATATAAATATATGATATTTTTATAGAAGTTAATTTGAGACTATGATAACTTAAAAATTTACTTATATGAACCAGCAACTTCTTACATATAATGCCAAAGACAAAAGCAACTATGACGCTTAACTGTAAGGGTCAAATTGACTGGCCAGGGGATACCAAGATGGTGATTCAAAAATTATTTGAGATTTCTCTTTTTTTTTTGAGATTTCTTCTGTGATGATGAGGGAGTTCTGTAATAGAATACCATTTGATTCAATAGAACTAATCAAGTAGATTTTCCTTACCCATGTGGGTTGGCCTTATTTGATCCTGGTGGGTCTATATATAATAAAACAGCTAAGAAAGAAAATTTACTCTCCCTGGTTAGGCTATGACAGCCATCCTCTCCTATCCTTCAGTACTTGTACTCCTGATTCTTTGGCCTTTGGACTAGAAAGAATTTATACCAGTAGATTCTAGTTCTCAGTACTTTGAACCTGAACTAAAGTTTATACACACATACAATTTGCCTTCAGACCTGGATTGGAACTCACACATCTGCTTCATTGGTTCTGAATCATTTAGACTTATTGTGGAAGTATAATACTAGCTTCTCAGGATTCAAGTTGCAGGTGGTGAATCTTGGGTCTTATCAGCCTTAATAATCACATAAGCCGATTCCCCATAAGAAATCTCCTATATATCTTAGTATATCATATTGGCTCTATTTGTCTGGAAAATCGAGACAAATGTAAATAAATACAATTCTTTATGTTTTATTCAAAATGTGTTATGATTCAGGTATGGCTGTTGAACATGCATGTGGTCTCATTTCTCAGGAGGTACATGAAAAAGGACAGCTATTACAAGGTTAATTTGGGAAGCTAATCTGGCAAATGGATAAGCTAACAATGAAAACATCCTATTATTTTTAGGCACGTATGTGCATACACACATACACACAGACACAGACACACACACACACACACACACACACATAAGATGGGTAGCATTCCTAAGCCAATGGTACCTCCCTGGCCACACCCATAGGGTCGGGTGTAGTGATGAAAAGACTTTGGATTTGGCCTTGAGAACTGAGTCATAATGGACATTTAAGCAGACATGTTGGAATAAAATCTCTCTCTGCATTTGGACCTCAACATGTGTACACGTAGTGTGCTTTCCTGGCCATATTTTCCACATGGGTCATCCCAGGATTAAGTGGGCCCCATCACAAATCTCAGCAGTGACCCCACAATTGGCGTCTGAACGTGGGGCAGAAGGAAACCTTGACAGCTTAGGTATGCATACCCCTAAATCTTGCCTTTTTCTTCCCTTTGTTCTCTCTCTCCTGATATCTATCTGTTGTGGTGGAGCCCTCTTTCCTGCTGGTTTCAGTGGATAGGACAGTGGTCTGAAGTTATGTGGCTTTGTACAAGTGGAGGAGAGCAGCCTGGCTGTGATTTGGTTCAGAGGGAGCACCCAATGCCTTCCAGGCATGTGCCTCCTGGCATGGTCACTCCTGCAGGCTATAAAAGCCAGTGACCTCAAGGCTGAATTTAATACTAAGGCTTAGCAGTTATGCTTGGCCCTAAAACAATTTTTCATAATTCTATAGGTCTGAAAAACTGTCTGGTTTTAAATCCCACCCACCCCCACAAAGAAAGACTCCTGCTGTGATGAACCAGCTCCTCAAGTTCGGTTCCAATCTTAACTTGTTCATATGTAAATTTTCTCCTGGTAGCTCTCCTCGACCTGAGCCCACTTCTTTCTGTTGCAAATTAAGGCCTATCACAGAACCACCCTCCTCCAAGAGCAGCCTCTTCCTGATAATTTCAAGCCTTGGCCATTTTCGCTTAAATTTTGTATACAAAATCTGTTTTTGGACAAAAGTGTGTTGCTTTCTTGTCTTCTTGTGGGTTTTCTCTTAAAACTAACTCTTCTTACCTAAAACCTGCCTGGCTATTTGTAGATTCAAGGTTGGAATTTAGCTAACTGTAATTCAAATCCATCTCAGCATATTTAACTTAAAGTGTAATTTTAAAAAATTTTTAAATTTATTTTTGTATGTGTATGAATGTACTGTCTGCATGTAGGTCTGTGCACCTGTGTCGTGCAATGCCACGGAGGTAAGAAGAGGGTCTCGGATTCCCCTGGACCTGGAGTTCTCCTGGAATTGGAGTTGCAGATGGTTCTCAGTTGCCATGTGGGTCCTGGGGATTGAACCCGGGTCCTCTGCAAGAGCAGTCGGTGCTCTTAACCACTAGGCTACCTCTCCAGCCCCAAAGTGTTACATTTTTACTTAACCCCTGGGTACCCTAGATATCCTTTGAGTAAATATATGTGCATAGTTAAAAATTAATTGGTTGATTTAATTTTATCTTTCTCTTTTTAAAAGTGTTTCACCTTAAAAATCACTTCTCACAGAATTCTTGATCACATGTGGTCTGAGCTCTGGCCTGGTGCCATAAGCCTGCCTGCTGCGCGTGCATACCAGATGCTGGGCATCTAAATCATGCCCTTTAAATTTTGATTTTAGGTAACAACCTTTTGACTTCAGCATTTTGGAAACAAGATAGATGGATTTCTAGGAAAATTTACAGGCCTTGCAGTTCTAACAAAACAAATTTGTTCTGATAAATTGTCTTTTATGAACGACCATTGGTAAAAGTCTCTTTAACAACATGAACTGATATTTTGGTTCAATTCAAATGAGAAATTTTTGAATAAAACTGTTTTATGTTTCTTTAAGCCCATCTTCAAGCTGTCTGTATGTGTGAGTGAATGTGAGTTCCCACTTTTAATTCATTATAATCCTACAGGCTTAAATCTATTTAGCTGACTATAAACAAAAATAGATTCAAGTCATAGAAAAGGTTTATGTTATACCCCTTAGTGTTAACAATTTTTAATTGGGTTTATAGTATGCATATTATTCAGTTTAATGATAGATTGTTGTTAATTACTAGTAGTAATTGTTATTAATAGTTATAGTTATTGTTATTGAATATAATTATTAATAATAATTGATAAAATTCAGTCTAATGATAAATTGTTCATTGTTGTTGGCTATTATTATTGACAATTATTATTCATAATAATTATTAATGATTTTTGTGACTAATAATGGTTAATAATTATTGATAATTAATAATGGTTATAATTGTTGTGATTGTGGATAATTATTATTATTCTTACAAAGTCCTTGATAATAAGACAAGATGGATCATTCCAAGACTACAAACAACTTTGGCCTGTCTACTTTTGAGAATCCTCAATTTTTAGATTTATAAATAGCATAGGGACAATTAGGCTTAGCAGAGGGATAGCTTAGGAGTAATTAACCAGAAGGGAAAGGATAGGGAAAGAATAGTAAACTTTAGGTATAGTTCATTAAAAGCAAATGGTTGGAAATGGGCCTAAGAGGTGGCATATGGATCTCGGCTGTTTCATGCATTTCTAGGACATTTATTCTAACTATGTAAAAATAATCCTATAACAAATTATAAAAATTTCATGTTTTTCATTGGACATCAAACAATATGGCTTTCTTCTCTTACAGGTCAACTTGATAAATCTTTCATATGTATGTGTGTATGTATGTATGTGAGTGCACACATGTGTATGGATGTATATACTTGTGTTCTACGTATATTTTAATGTTAACAGCCATCATCCCAGTAAAAACATTGCCTCTGAGTTGGAACGTGGCCCTTCCTTTTCAAGACACAAATTTATATTAAACAGTCAAAACATAATTAAATTTCAACAAAGGTTATGGGTTATCTATTAAAAATTTTTAAATAATGGATCTACACTGCCACCTACTGGTTACGCCCTTTCAACATCTAAAACAAAGATGCAACCAGGTTTTCATTGTATTAAAGTGTTAATAAGTTTTTGGGTATTTGGGAATAAAAAAATAAAAGGTATAAAAATTTAAAAATTTTAAAAATAAAAAAATTTGAATTCCAATTAACATCATTGTGGAATTCGCGGCTGCCATTTTTAAATTTTTTGCACGTATACAGATGAAGACAAGCCTGCATTTTGTTCAGATGACGAGTGGGTAGCTGGTGTTGAGGCCTGCATTTCATTTGGGTAACCAGTTGGTTTGGAAAAAGGCTCCCTTTGCAGACCACCAACCTGGGAAGCTGGTGTGAAATTCCTGTCCTGGACTTGGGCAGGTGGAAAGTCACAGCCAAGAGTGGGAAATTTGTCTCATTGTCCCAGGCTAAGGACCTGTGTAGGAAGTTACCCTCCACTCAGGTCACAGGAGTGACCGAGTGGCCTCTACACAATGAGGCCAGTTCCCCACAATGTCCACAAAGTGGGCACTGTGTGTCCCCCTCCCCTTAACAGGACTGCAAAGCACCTGATCGTGACAAAGGAAGCTTCCTAGAAGCTCCCACACACAAAATAAATAAATAAATAAATAAATAAACAAGATGGTTATGATGTTAACAACATCTCATGGGGAATATCTAGCCAGTCATTAATTAACTGATGGGCCTAAGAACTGTAAAAGAAAATTTTATTAAGAGCTAGATATTGAAAAATCTTTAAAGCAGGTTTTCATGCCAGGCCTGGAGAAGGCCAAGAGCTTGGAGGAAGATAGTTACTAAAATCCACTTTGTAAGGTTTGCAGTTTAAAATGATAATGCATTTGAACTAATTGGGAATATAAAATGTTAATTGTTTTATTTACAATCTGTATTGAATTTCCAACAATAACGTTGGGGTTAAGGTACACGAATGGTCTTTATATTTTTCTGTGTTGTACAGTATCACCTTGTAACATTTTTCCTTTACTTGTAGGATAATTTAAAGGAATTAAGTTTAAGTTCACTTCCCAAATAAGCATACAGCCAATGATAAACTGTTTGGGTAAATTTGATGAAAACTTACACCTTGGCTCCTGTTTATGGGTATGTGTAATACAACTTAGGCATCTATAGGTCAAAACATAAAAATTTAAAAAACAAAAAGAGGGAGGTGGTATATTATTCCTTCAGTATTCCAAACCTTTTGATAAATTTAAAATTTTGAGGACAATGGGAGGAGAATTGTATGTTCCCACAGGTAAAAACACCAACCTAAATGCCTGAAAATGTACAACTTTTGGCTGTGCGGGATGGACTGGGAAATGCCAGCAGAGAGGCTGACATTTTGATAAATTTTAAATTTTGAGGACAATGGAAGGAGAATTGTATGTTCCCACAAGTAAAAACACCAACCTAAATGCCTGAAAATGTACAACTTTTGGCTGTGCGGGATGGACTGGGAATTGTCAGCAGAGAGGCTGACCCATCTGAACATTAAAGAAAAAGGAACCTCAGATTGCCTGAGTCACAGACACTGAGCATCTCTCTGAATTCTATTTGGGATAACTGTTTAAAAAGGGCCATAATGAAGTTTACCTTCCAGATGCTGAGAAACCTTCCTACCTCTCCCCTTTATAGGAAAAAGAAAAACATGATGGTAATGAACTCATTCCTTAACTGTAAATTAGCCAACTGTTATAGTGGTAATTTCTTATAAAACAAGGATAACTACCTTCTTTAATTGACTGATAGACATTGGAACTGTGAAAGGATAATTCTCTATTTAGAGCCAAATATAATAAAGTTTTTATAAGCTGTGTAATTAAGTAAAATATATTAATACAGGAGAGTGCTGATATCAGCAATGGATTATTCTGCCAAGGAGATGTTGGCTAGGGGATCTGAGCCCCCAAAATTATAAAGACCTTTTGCCTATAAAAATGGGATATCTGCAAGAAGAAAGGTGGTAAGTCCCTGTTGTCAAAGACCTAGTGTAAACATGGAAAAATGTTTTGAGACATCACTTGCTAATGTACAGTTGGCCTCTGAAATGCCAGCAAGCATTACCAAAAGCCACTAATGCAATAAAGTAAAATATTGGTCTCTTTGAGTCAAACAAGACTCCTCTGTCAGTATCAGCTACACCTCAACTGCCTGGAGATACTGTGCAACAGTGGCAGATATATATATATATCCCAAATCGAATTGGCTATTAGCTCTCTCCTTGGAAGAATAATTCAGGACTGATGCCATAAGCTTATGTCCTCTAGTGGTTAGGAGATGATATAAGCCACAATAAGAACTTATCTTTTATAGAGAAACCGCAGTTTGTGGATTAGCATACCATCCAAACATCTGTGTCTATGCTTAGCTTGCCATAATAGTTAGTGCTGTTTAAATGCCTGTTTAAATGCCTGTACATCCAATTGCTTATGCTTTGTTAGTAGGATTAAAAAGGTACCCNAGATAGATATGGATATAGATATAGATAGATATAGATATAGATATAGATATAGATATAGATATAGATATAGATATAGATAATTGGCTATTAGCTCTCTCCTTGGAGGAACAATTTATGGCTGATGCCACAAGCTTATATCCTCTAGTGTTTAGGAGATGATATAAGCCACCATAAGAACGTGTCACCCTTTGTAGAGAAACCAGTTTGTGGATTAACGTACCATCCAAATATCTGTGTCTATGCTCACAGCTTTGCTTGCCATAATAGTACTGTTTAAATGCCTGTTTAAATGCCTGTACATCTAATTGGTTGTGCTTTGTTAGTAGGATTAAAAAGGTACCCTGGATAAGCTGTCAATCCATGAAGGGAAACAACCTGAACAGACTAGGGTCCAAAATGACATCTCCAGAGAAAACAGACTGTTTTGCTTCTCACCCACTTGTGCCCTTTTCCCAAAGCCTAGGGAACAAATTGTGGAAGAGGAGACGTGGTAGAATGTAAGGGCTGCGGGGAGATTGGGTGAATTGTGAGACTACAGCAACATAGACTGAGCTCTTATTTGATCAACATGCTTGTGCATACAAGCTTCTCCAATTGGACTACAGGAACCTTGGGTTGTTTCAAAATTTGGACATAGATACTTGCTAATTTGTTTTACATCAATGTTACTTACATTCATTGCTTATGCATGACAATCAGCTTACTTCATGGTTGGGATTTTTGAATACTAATTGGCCTTAGTGTGAAAATAAAGTTTCATGTCTGACCTGCCCCTCACTGCCTAGCACTCAAAACAGGCTTGAGCAGCTGGCTATTCAAAACTCAGGTTCCTTTGGGTTGTTAGCCTCACCCATGGGCTCCCCTCCTCTCAGAAAAAAATAAAAAATAAAATTAAACGGGTGAAATTTTGGAAAACTTAGTTAAGATGGGTAGCATTCTTAAGCCAATGGTACCTCTCTGGCCACACCCATGGGGTGGGGTGTAGTGATGAAAAGATTTAGGATTTGGCCCTGAGAATTGAGTCATGATGGATATTTAAGCAGACATGTTGGAATAAAATCTCTCTCGGCATTTGGACCTCAACATGTTTGCACGTGATGTGCTTTCCTGCACGTATTTTCTACATGGGTTGTCCCAGGATTAAGTGGGCCCTGCTACAATTCTCAGTGGTGTACACACACACACACACACACACACACACGTACACCCATGCAAAATACTTTTTAAAATAGCAATCTTTTCATCACCAGTCGTCCTGTTCAGGGAGGTCTTGGAGATCCACTAATGGGACTTCAGCCAGTATCCAAGCTATAAACAGGAAAGTCTGCTCATGCTTCAAAAAGGGAAGCCTGGTCTAGCAAGATCTGACTTTATCCTCGAGTGGATGCAACTGGTAAATGAAAAGCCAAAAAGAGACATACCCCCTCCCCAAAAAAGCTTGAGTGACCCTTGAGGACCAAATCCTCAAGTGACCTTGAGAAAACAAAAACCTTGGTTAATCTGGGCTAACTGTGCGGCCTTAAACATCCAAAAGGAAAGTATAACCAAAAATAAATCAATAGTAAGGCCTGGTAAATTGTACTTCAGGTATAAAACTTGAGATCTTAGTCAAAAGACAAAAAGTAAAAAAAAGAGAGAGAAGGAGAGAGCGAGAGCGAGAGCGAGAGCGAGAGTGAGAGAGAGAGAGAGAATCATAGTGGTTTTGCCTATCTTACTTGCAAGTGCAGCTGCCCTGTGGCTGCTACTGTTTTTGCAATCCTTTGTTGACATGAGACACAGCTTTTGAACTTTCTAATATGGAATGAAGACTCAGTGCCAGATGGGGACTGCTAAGACATCCAATTTGTGGACTTAGCTACTACTGGGGTTTCAGCCTCTTCAGATTATAGATTGCCATTGTTGGACTACCCAGGCTGTATCATGGAGACCAGTATAGGAAGATCAAGACAGGAAGTGGTGCTTACTGGACATTATTTGGTGACCATGGGAAGGGAAAACCCCAGTGTGGAGCACAAGGGCAGAACTTATGGTGGTTTGGACTTGCCAAGGAAGAACATGACATCACTCAGCCTAATAAAGAAAAAAATCATAAGCTGAAGATGGTAAAACCTATGATATATATGGCATGCATGTATGCATATTTTGGAGTGATGTGTATTGGAATGAATAACAACAACAAAAATACTGGGTCAAAGAACTGACTGAAATGGTGAACTTCTGCTCAAAATAGTAAATTGTATCAAGAATTTTGAGAGACACTGAGAAAAATATGAAAAATATGCTTGGCAGAATGCATGACCTCTGGTGGGGGGGGCAGAGAGGGGGGCACAGGTCTAGATTTGATTTGAAATTTTGTATGAAATGCATAAAGCTTCAATTAAAATTAGCTTTGAAAAAAAAGCAATCTTATTTATTTATTTATTTATTTATTTTTGCAATTAAGACATTTCATCCAAATTAAATGAGAGCTGAATGGTAATATTGGTCAATTTCGAGGTTGTCAAATTGAGAAAATCATGAAAACAATTTGAAAGGGTGACAAACTTTTGTTATGGGTGCAGTGAACTTTATTGATTTCAAGGCTCTCTAAGCCTTGTTCCTTCTCCTGGGAGCCTGGGATGGAAACTGAAAGATACTCAGTGAGCTGGGGGCTGACTTGGGCAGGGACTCCCTACCCAAGGGCCTCTGTCTTCCTCTTGCTGAGGCGAGTGGTTCAGGGCTTCTTACTCCTTACAGGCCATGTGGACCATGAGGTCCATGATCCTGTTGCTGTAGACAAATACGTTGTCACACCAGGAAATGAGATTGACAAATATGTGGTCCTTGAGGGCAATGCCAGCCCCAGCATCAAAGGTAAAAGTGTGAGTGTTGACGGAGGAGTCTTGCTTGACTCAAGGAGACCTATATTTGCTTTATTGGTTTAGTGGTCTTTGGTAACACTCTCTGGCATCCCAGAGACCATCTGTATACTTGCAAGTGCGGTCTCCATACATCTTTCTCATGTTTATATCAGATCTTCAACAGCAGGGCCTTATCACCTCTCTTCCTGCAGATATCCCAGTTTGGAGGCAAGGAGCCTTTACCATTTGTGGGGGCTTGGATCCCCTGGCCAACATCTCCTTGGTAGAATAATCCATTGTTGATGTCAGAGCTCCTGTATTAATATATTTTGTTTAAGTGCATAGCTTAAGGAGAC
>VZQC01000557.1:14559-60338 GCA_009823505.1 Rhizomys pruinosus | reverse complement strand
TTAAGCAGGTACTTGTGTTGTTCCCCTTTGAGTGTGCAACTGAGATAAGTGTTAAGTGTTGTCATAGTTAGGTTATTAGATACTGAAGGACTAAGTGTTCCTCAAGGACATTACCACCTACTTTAGGATATAATACTTTGCAATTGTACATGGGACACTTATAACATGTTAGGTGGAATTATGTCTTCACCATTGTTTGCAATTGATATTTAAGCATAACATAAGTAGAGGGTATTTATTGGGTGTCAAGTTGATAAGGGGTGCGCTTGTGATGGTTAATCCTGGGTGTCAACTTGACTGGACTAAGTACGAACAAATAAGAGAAAAAGGATCTTTGGATTGGACTACCTCAAGCCCGATGGGCCACCCCAAATGTGGGCGTTACCTTCTGCTGACAGGCAGTATAAAAGGCTATGGCAGAGGGAACTGGTCCCTTTTTTCCTGCAGCTTGCCTCTCTCTCACTGGTGAGTTGGTCTTGCTGCTGTGATCAACCCTTTGGATGCCAGCGTGTACTGAGACCAGCAGATCTCCTGGAATCCATCGGGCCTTCAGCACCAGATTGGGACTACGGAGACATCCAGCCTTGCGGACTGAGCAGTTCCCTGGATTCTCAGCCTCTCCAGTGTGGCAGGGCTATTGTTGGACTCCTTGAGCTCTGTCACGTGAGCAAATAAATAAATTTGTATATAGCTATATATTAATTCTTTTGATTCTGTTTCTTTAGGGAGCCCTGACTAATACATGTCCTAAGCAGCAAAGTAAACCAAATTAGTGCAAAGAACTTCTGAATAAGACTCACATCATAGTAAAGATTGACTGGTCAGATTCTAGATGAATGTCTTAACTATTCTAGAGCTCACTTTCCTAAGCCATAGCCTGAGAATGGTAAAGCCTGTTTATAAATCACAAAATCATTGCTATGTTAAAACATGAAAAGATGAAAGAACATTGACAAAAGTAAAACATTAATGAATGTGCCTGATGAATACCAGTGAGGCTGGTACTGGAGAGAATATTAAAGTTGTGTCGTGATTTTGCATAAGCTGAACTCATGACTTTAGAAAATAGTATTACATTTTCTCCACTACTTCCTGGAAAGAGATAGAATATTAGAGTCTATTTGGCTCTTATTCCGAAGGAAATTTATAAAAGACATAGGATGTGAAACACATAAAATAGAGGTATTTAGCTGCGAACTATAATGTCCTCAGGAAAAAATAAATCTTCCCAAGAACTAAAAGGCTGTTGGTTGCAAAAGATGTCATTTAGATTCCCTTGTCACCATCTTGTGGTCTTGCCTTCCTGCCTCTTTTCTTTTTTATTTAATTTCCTTTATTTCCTTCCCTCCTTCTCTATTTTCCTCCCTCCTTCCTTCATGCAGAAAGGGTCTCGTTATATAGCCCTGGCTGGCCTAGAATTCAGAATAAAAATGCTGTTGCTTTGCATTTGTACTGATCCTCCTACCTATTTCCCAAGTACTTGAGATTACACACATGAGATGCTTGTGAAAATATATTTAACAGCATGCACAGCTCAATGACTGGTCCCCAGCCTTCATGGATGTGACCCTGTCCAAAGTGGTCACCCCTCACTCCTATTCAACAAAGTACTTTAATGTTAAATGTGTTTGCTTTTTTGAAGATTGACCTCAAGTTCACTGAAAGAATCTTATGAATGTTTTTGGCTCCTATTTCTCTGTTTTTATGATGATTTTGTTTTAGTTAGATACAGCACGTGGCATTCTATCTGAAAATACCCATTATATTGATAGCTGGAGTTTTTTATCATACACTTTATTCACACAATGTTTTCCTGTCTAAAGATATGGTAACAATAACTATACCTCAATGATAAATAGACGCATTGTGTCTAGGATGGAAACCACATACCTTCCTGATCACTAAGTATTCATTGTTGTTGGCTTTAACAACGAATAAAGGTATTTCAAAGTTTCAAAAACACAAAACAAAACAAGCCTGAGATGTTGTCTTAGATATCAAGCAGCAAACAAACACGAAGATTGTGCTGATATGTTTGTGGTAGTTCTTTCTCCTCTGTTTTAAGTTACATTCTCTCTCTCTCTCTCTCTCTCTCTCTCTCTCTCTCTCTCTCTCTCTCTCTCTCTCTCCAAATGGGAAAGTTTGAATTTGCAATTAAATTTGACTTTATTAGGGTAGTCATGGCCCAGACCTATAAACCTATAATCCTGGCACTGACACAGTTGAAGGCAGCCAAGATGATATAGTGAGAGACCCTGTCTCTTTATTTTCTTTAAAGGACTTGATCAATATACAATAGAAACCATGAAACAGAAATGTGATATTAATATAAAATGTTTTGGGGTTGCCAAACAAGTCTGACAAATCTGATGAACTGAGTTTTGTCCTTGAAATGCATATAAAGGTGGAATAAAAGAACTGAATCCACAAAGTTGGTTTGTGATTTCCACAAGAGCACCATGGTAGGTGCCCCCTCCCGTATATCATATGTACACATGATAAAAATAAATAAAAATAAAAGTTTTTAAAGGAAAAAGATGTCATATGTAAGCTGTTTAGATACCTTGATGAGCTCTAGTGGTCCAAACCTGACATGTTCTTCAGGATGGAGATTTGACTCTAAGTATCTCATCAGCTACACTTGTTTTATTGTTTACCAGAGAGTGCCTCTTTCCATGACTATCTTGTTTACCTTATTTTCTTGTATTATAACAGGAGTGTAATTGATATGTAATTAACTATATTTTATTTTATTTTATTTTATTTTTAATTTATTTTTATTGATGATTTGTGTAATTCATACATCATTTTCCAATTCAGTTCAGGCATATATCCCCTTCCCTTCCCCCCCACCCCACCCCTACCCATCGCAGATCGTGCATTCTGCCGTAAGTTTTCTGCATCTTTCTCTGCTTTTTTGTTTTGTTTTGTTTTCATTTTTTTTAACAATAGGTGATAATTTGTGAGTACAAGCATCCTTCATGTAAAACCAATTTGCAAGCAGTTGTGCCCAAACCCACACAGCTCATGGGTCCCACCATCCTGAAAGGGGGGGCTTGTATGTTCAATCAAGTTGATCAAATGAGTGTCCAGTCTATATTGTTGTAGTTTCACCATTAACCCCAATCGAAGCCCTTACATTCTACCACGCCCCCTCTTCCGCAGATTGTTCCCTAGGCTTAGAAAAGGGGCACAGGTGGATGAGAAGCAAAACACTCTACTTTCTCTGGAGCTGATGTCTTGGTCTCTAGTCAGTTCTGGCTGTTTTCTTTCATGGGCTGCCAGCTTGTCCAGGCTTAACCTTTCGATCCTACTAATGAAGCACATGCAATTAGATATTTAGGTATTTAAACAGTATAATATATAGCCTTTCGATCCTACTAATGAAGCACACACAATTAGATATATGGGTATTTAAACAGTACTAATTGTTATGGTAGGTTACTTTGGTATAGACACAGATGTTTGGATGGTATGTCAATTCATGATCTACATTTTCTTCTGTCAAGTATGGCAGGGTCTTCGTGTGGTTTATAACATCTCCTAACCATTAGAGGATGTAAGCTTGTGACATCAGCCGTGGGTTATTCCTCCAAGGAGAGAGCCAATAGCCAATTAGATTTGGGATATACAGACATATGGCTGCCACTGCTGCACAGTATTTCCAGGCAGATGAGGTGTAGCTGGTGCTGACGGAGGAGTCTTGCTTGACTCAAGGAGACCTATATTTGCTTTATTGGTTTAGTGGTCTTTGGTAACACTCTCTGGCATCCCAGAGACCATCTGTATACTTGCAAGTGCGGTCTCCATACATCTTTTCCATGTTTGTATCAGGTCTTCAACAGCAGGGCCTTATCGCCTCTCTTCCTGCAGATATCCCAGTTAGGAGGCAAGGAGCCTTTACCATTTGTGGGGGCTTGGATCCCCTGGCCAACATCTCCTTGGTAGAATAATCCATTGTTGATGTCAGAGCTCCTGTATTGATATATTTTGTTTAGGTGCATAGCTTAAGGAGACTTTAGCATTATATTTGGTTCTGAATAGAAAATAATCCTTTTCACAGTTTCTATGTCCATTAGTCAATTAAAGAAGGCAGTTTTACTGATTTTACAAGAGAACACTTCTATAACAGCTGGTTCCAATCTACAGCTGGAGAATGACCTCATCATCCTCTTATTTCTCTTTATTCTATGGGGGGGAGTTAAGAAAGTCTCTTGTATTAAAACCTTTGCAGCACCTAGAAGGTAAGCTTCGTTAGGAATCATTAAAAAATAGTTGTTACTAGTAGGATCCACAGAGGGGCCTGATGTCTGCAGCAATCTGAGGCATTTCTTCCCTTCAATGCGCAGAGGAGTCAATCCTTCTGCTGGCACTTTCTGGTACATCCTACTCACTGCAAAGCTGCATTTTCTTTCTCAGCCATTAAGTTGGTGATACTCTGGCCTGTTGGAACATACAAATCCTTTCCCATAGTTAGTTTTAAGATTTGGGTTGCAAGGTTTTTTGACAAAAAGTTTTCATATCTATCTATATCCCCCTTTTTTATTTAAGGTGTTTAGTTTTGACCCATGAGTCTCAAAAAAGCAGTTGTTTTATACATACCTATAGGGTGGAATCAAGGCACAGATTTCATCAAGTTCACCCATGCTGTTTTGGGTTACTGTATGTGATTAACTTGGGAAACAAAGTTCATTTTTGAGTTAAATCATCCTATAGGTGAAAGAGATTGCTACCAGGTGATACTATATGACAGCAAAATTATAGAGAACATTTGTTTATACCAATCCCAAAGTAATTGTTATACAGATTTTAGTTAAAGCTAATGTGGACAAGAGCAATTTATATCACCAATTAACTCAGATGCATTACCGTTTTTATCAGTCTTCAAACCAATGTTGTCCAATATGCCCATATTTACTTTTACTAAGTCCTAAAACACCATGTATCTTGTAGACAGAGTCTGGGCAAAACTGGATACTTGTTGAACTCATGTCAATTAAACATGCACCAATCGAATATACACCCGTGTCCCTCTCCCACCCCTCCCACCCCTCCCGAGTCACCATTTCAGTCAGCCTTCTGATGCAATCTTTCTGTTGTTGTTCTTTTAATATGCATCCCTCTCCACAAGAAATATTTATAACTGGGTTATTGGTACTAGCGTCCACATATGAGAGATACCATTTGTCGTTTGTTTTTCTGGGACTGTGTTACTTCACTTAACATGATGTCTTCAAGCTCCATCCATTTACCTGCAAAGTTCATGATGTTGTCTTTCTTTACTGCTGCATAGAATTCCATTGTGTACATGTACCACATTTTCTCTATCCACTCGTCAGTTGAGGGGCATTTGGGTTGATTCCAGTTTTTTGCTATTGTGAACAGAGCGGCAATAAATATAGCTGTGCATGTATCTCTGCAGTAAGATGAGTCTTGTGGGTATATACCCAGGAGTGGTATGACTGGGTCAAATGGCAGGATCATTTTGAGTCTTCTAAGGGTTCTCCACACTGTTTTCCATAGTGGCTGCACAAGTTTACATTCCCACCAGCAATGGATGAGTGTTCCCCTTTCCCCACACCCTCTCCAGCACTTGGCATCATTTGTTTTCTTGATCCTAGCCAGTCTTACTGGAGTAAGGTGGTATCTTAAGGTGGTTTTAATTTGCATTTCCTTAATTATTAGTGATGTTGAACACTTCTTAAGGTGTTTCTCAGCCATCTCTAATTCCTCCTCTGTGAAGTCTCTGTTCAGATCTTTGCTCCATCTTCTGAGTGATTCATTTGTTTTCTTTCTTCTTTGTTTTTTGAGTAGCTTGTATACTCTGGAGATTAATGCTTTGTCAGATGTATCTGCTGTGAAGGTTTCCTCCCATTCTGTGGGTTTTCTCTTCACTTCCTTTATTGTTTCCTTTGATGTACAGAAGCTTTTGAGTTTAATGAGGTCCCATTTGTCAATTGACGACCTTATTTCTTGTGCAGCTGCTGTCTGATTTAAGAAGTCTTTTCCTACACCTACGTCTTGTAGTCTGCTGCCAAGTTTCTCTTCTATCACCTCCAGAGTTTTGGATTTCACGTTGAGGTCTTTGATCCATTTGGAATTGACTTTTGTACAGGGTGAGAGGTAGGGGTTTAATTTCATTCTTCTACAGGTGGTGATCCAGTTTTGCCAACACCACTTGTTGAAGATGCTGTCTTTCCTCCAATGTGTCTTCTTGGCCTCCTTATCAAATATGAGATGGCTGAAATTGTATGTGCTCAGGTTTGGATCTTCAATTTTGTTCCATTGGTCAACTGGTCTGTTTTTGTGCCAGTACCAAGCTGTTTTTATGACTATAGCCCTGTAGTATAGTTTGATGTCTGGTATAGCGATCCCCCCTGTATTGCTCTTTTCGCCCAGAGTTGCTTTGGCTATTCGGGGTCTTTTGTTTTTCCAAATGAAATTGAGGATTCTTTTTTCCAAACATGTGAAGAAGCTCTTGGGGATTTTGATTGGGATTGCATTAAATCTGTATACAAGTTTAGGTAGAATGGACATTTTTACTATATTTATTTTCCCAATCCATGAGCATGGGAGGTTTGTCCATCTCCTGATGTCTTCTTCAATTTCCTTCTTCAGAGGTTTAAAATTTTTGTTGTAGAGGTCCTTGGTATCTTTGGTTAGGTTTGTTCCTAGGTATTTTATTGTTTTTGAGGCTATTGTGAGTGGGAAGGTCTCCTTGTATTCCTTCTTCAGCTGCCTACTGTTGGTGTAGAGAAAGGCTACTGATTTTTCTAGGTTTATTTTGTATCCTGCCACCTTACTGAAGCTCCTAATCATTTCTAGGAGTTTCCTGGTGGAGTTCTTAGCATCCCTTAAGTAGACAATCATATCATCAGCAAAAAGGGATAGCTTGACTTCCTCTTTTCCTATTAGAACTCCTTTAATTTCCTTTTCTTGCCTTATTGCCCTAGCAAGGGATTCAAGCACTATGTTGAAAAGGAGTGGTGACAGGGGACAACCTTGCCGAGTTCCTACCCTTAAGGGGAATGCTTCTGTCGTTTCCCCATTTAGGATGATATTGGCTGTGGGTTTCCTGTATATGGCTTTGATTACATTAAGGTATGATCCCTCCAATCCAATTCCCTCTAGGACTTTAAACATGAACGGATGCTGGATTTTGTCAAAGGCTTTTTCCGCGTCAATTGAGATGATGGTGTGGTTTTTGTCTTTCAGTCCGTTTATATGCTTGATGATATTTATTGATTTTCGTATGTTGAACCATCCCTGCATCTCTGGTATGAATCCAACTTGGTCATGGTGGATGATCTTCTTGATGTGGGTCTGTATGCGATTTGCCAGTATCCTATTTAGAATTTTGGCATCTGTGTTCATTAGGGAGATGGGTCTATAGTTCTCCTTTTTAGTTGCATCTTTGCCTGGTTTTGGTATTAGAGTGATGCTGGCTTCATAGAAGGAATCTGGGAGAACTCCCTCCGTTTGTATCCTTCTAAACAACTTGAATATTAATGGTTGTAAGTCTTTTTGAAATATTTTATAGAATTCTGCTGTGAAACCATCTGGGCCTGGGCATTTTTTGGTTGGGAGGCTGCTTATTACATCTTCAATTTCTTCACATATTATTGGTCTGTTTAAGCTGTCGATCTCTTCTTGGTTGAGCTTTGGTGATTCCCAAGATTTCAGATATTCATCCATTTCTTCTAGGTTTTCAAACTTGGTAGAGTATAGGTTTTTAAAGTAATTCCGTATGATTGTCTGGATCTTTTCATTATCTGTTGTGATATTTCCCTTTTCATCACAGATTCTATTGATTTGGAGTTGTTCCTTCTTTCTTTTGGTTAACTGGGCTAGAGGTCTGTCTATCTTGTTTATTCTCTCAAAGAACCAGCTTTTGGATTCATTGATTTTTTGTATGGTTTTCTTTGTTTCTATTTCATTGATCTCTGCTCTGATTTTTGTTATTTCTTCTTGTCTGCTGCGTTTAGGGTTCATTTGTTGTTGTCTCTCAAGTACTTTTAGCTGGAGTGTTAGATCGTTCACTTGTGCTCTTTCTGTTTTTTTAATGTAGGCACTTAGAGCTATAAACTTTCCTCTTAGGACTGCTTTTAAAGTGTCCCATAGGTTTTGCTGCGTTGTATTATCATTGTCATTCAGTTCCAGGAATGTTTTTATTTCTTTCTTTATTTCTTCCTTGACCCATTCATTATTCAGGAGAGTGTTGTTTAGTCTCCATGTGTTCTTGTAGGTTGTAGGGTTTATCCTGGTGTTGATATTGAGTTTTATTGCACTGTGGTCTGAAAGAATGCATGAGATTATTTCAATCTTTTTGTATTTGTTGAGTTTTTCCCTGTGGCCCAGTATATGATCTATTTTGGAGAATGTTCCATGGGGTGCTGAGTAGAAAGTGTATTCTCTGGTGTTTGGGTGGAATATTCGATAGATGTCTGTGAGGTCCATTTGGTGTATTGTATCATTCAGTTCAGATGTCTCTCTGTTTATCCTTTGTCCTGTTGATCTGTCTAAAGGACTTAGTGGGGTATTAAAGTCCCCTACTATTAGTGTGCTGGGGTTAATCTGAGCCTTAAGATCCTGAAGAGTTGTCTTTACAAAGTTTGGTGCGCCGGCATTTGGTGCATATATATTCATGATTGTGAGATCTTCATCGTCGATTGTTCCTTTAATGAAGATATAATGGCCCTCTTTGTCTCTTTTGATTTCTTTTGCTTTGAAGTCTATTTTGTCTGATATTAGGATAGCGACACCTGCTTTCTTTTTGGTACCATTTGCTTGGAATATTTTCTTCCATCCCTTCACCTTAAGTTGGTGTCTGTCCTTGAAATTGAGATGGGTTTCTTGCAGACAGCATATAGATGGATTTTGTTTCCTAATCCATTCTCCCAGTCTATGCCTTTTGATTGGGGAGTTCAGCCCATTAATATTTAAGGTTATAATTGAAAGATGGATGTTTTTTCCTTTCACCTTATTATCCATTTGGACTTTTAGTCTCTGATTCTACTCCTATGTTTATATTTTTATTAGTTTCTTTTCCTAGGTGCTTGAGGATAGTTGCTCCTCTCTTCTGCCCTTTGAATTGCTTCAAGCATTTTCTGGAGAGTTGGTTTTCCGGACATGTATTCTATCATCTTGTTTTTGTCTTGGAAGATTCTTCTCTCTCCTTCAACTGTAATTGACATTTTTGCTGGGTAAAGTATTCTGGGTTGGCATCCATAGTCCTTTAACACTGGGAATGCTTTGCTCCATGTTCTTCTTGCTTTCATGGTTTGCGGCGAGAAGTCAGTTGTAATTCTGATGGGTTTCCCTTTGTATGTGACTTGTTTTTCTTTTGTGGCCTTCAGAATTTTATCTTTGTTTTGGGCATCTAGCATTTTGACTATGATGTGGCGTGGGGAGTTTCTTTTCTGATCTTGTCTATTTGGAGTCCTGTGTGCTTCTTGTATTTGAATGGGTTTGTCTACTTTTAGTTTGGGGAAGTTTTCATCTATTATTCTGTTGAAGATCTGATCAATACTATTCTCTTGAGATTCTTCTCCTTCCTCTATTCCCATGATGCGGAGGTTTGATCTTTTCATAGTGTCCCATATTTCCTGGTTGTTCCAGTTTTGTGTATTTTTAAATTTTTCATAATCTTTATTTGAGTTTTTTAGTTGCTCTGTGTTATCTTCCAGATCTGATATTCTTTGTTCTGCTTCCTCCATTCTATTTCTGAGGCTTTTTCCTTTCCTTTCTTCCTGGTTGGATAAGTGTTCTATTTCCTTTTTCATTTCATCCTGTGATTTCCTTAATATATCCATTTCCTTTATGAGTTTCTCAATCTCTTCTTGGTGCTCCTTACTTCGTTGGTTGGCCTCCTTTTTCAGTGTTTCTACTTCCTTAAGGTGTTTGTTTTTTTCTCTCTCTTGTTCTTTCTGGAATTTGTCAATCTCTTCCTTTAGTTTGTTATTGTATCCCTCTAGGTCCTTTTTGAGTTTTTCATTCTCTCTCTTTACTTCTCTGAGTTCTTCCTTTAGTTTGTCATTGTATCCCTCTGGTAATTAACTGTATTTAAAATACTCTTATTTTGGATACAGGTCTTTTACATTCTCCAATACTTGGAATTTATATTTGCTTCACCCACATTCACTTCTGTACACATTTCTTGATCTCTAAATAACAAAAGAATACTTTGATTTTGCAGTTTTCTATTTAGTTTTCACATTTAGTTTCACTAAGATTTGAATTAAATACGAATATTTTTCAGTTTTTCAGCTTCAAATTTATTTTGTCATCTATGTAAGTGTGATTTGTATTCGTTTGTAGTTCTTCAATGTCCACACAGTTATTCCACCATTAAAAATGTACTGGTTCTCCTTCCCTCAGCAACCATTGACTGCCTGTTGCTCTATACCTTGAGATGGGAAACCATGATACTCCCTCACCCACCTTGGCATGTCAACTTGTTTTTCATTATGCAGATCTCATTAGACTACCATATTGTGGAGATTTAGTTGGTCTAACTTTCATATTATGTTTACAATATTTAACTAGCTATATGTATCTAGTCCCTCTGGATGATACATTTTTTCTGACTCCTCTTCTGAGAAGTTCTCTGTGCTATTGGTGTAGAGATTGCATCATTACATGTGTCACTTAGGGCTGGGCATCTCTCAGACACTTATTCATTGTGTGTAATCAGTTACAGAACTTTGCAATAGTCATCGTCTATTGCAAATGAAGCTTCTTTGATGAATGGTGAGTGCTAGACTTGCCTATAATCATAAGGCTATATACTTAGAATATGGTAAGAAATTACGTTGGTCTAGGGCTGTAACAGAAGTTGTTTTATTCTCTAGCGTCTCATACCATCTCCATCTATCTTTACTTGCCTTTTTTATATACCACGCATGAGTTCCTTTCTACTGAGTGGGCCTCAAGTCCAATCTGACAGCTATCTCTTTACCCCAAGACAAAAATGACAGTACTATTAAAGCCTTTCACTTCCTTTATTAGATTCATTCCAAGATATTTTGAGGCTATCGCCAATGGGATTGTTTACTGGATTTCATTCTCAGTATGTTTGTTGCTGGTATATAGGAAGGCTACTGATTTGAGGGCATTAATTTTATATCTAGCCACTCTGCTGAATGTATTCATAAGCTCCAGAGGCTTTCTGGTGATGTTGCTAGGGTCTTTTATGTATATAAACAGATAATATGCAAATAATGATATTTTATCTTCTTTTTACCCAAATTGAATTCCCTCTATCTCCTTCATTTGTCTTATTGCTCTAGCTAAGACTCCAAGAACTATATAGAACAGGAATGGAGATTGGACATATTTTGCTTGTTCCTGATTTTAATGTGAATACTTCAGGTTTTCTCCATTTAATATGATGCTGAGCTGGAACCCTTATATCCCTAAGTTCTTCATGACTTTTATTATGAATGTATGTTGGATTTCGTCAAAGGCCTTTTTTTCTATCAGACAAGATGATCATATGATTTCTGTCCTTCGGTCTTTTTATATGGTAGATTACGTTTATTGATTTACATATGTTGAATCATCCTTACATTCCTGGGATGAAGCCAACTTGGTCATGATAGATAATAATTTTGATGTATTCTACTTATGAAATTGTGGCACGAATGTTATAGGAGTAACCAACTAGTTTCTAATTAGATTTAAGATACACTTCTTAGGATGGGCTCCCATGTCACCCACTAATTTCATGACTAGGAGCCTGAGGCTAGACAGCCCACAGCTCATGAGATAAAGTCTAATACAACTACTGGGAGATACACAAACTTATTTCTAATTACTGTTATATGAATATATTAAAACATCTGTCAACCCTCAGCATAGAACTTTTCTTATACATGACATGATGGTTAACACAGAAAATCGCAAATGGCAACTGTGCCCAGAGTATGAAGCTGCAGAGTGCTTATCCCTGGATAGGACACCTATATCAAATTTCTGCTTAGGAATCATTATGGAAAAGGGATGGAAAGATTGTAAGAGCCAGAGGAGGGGAATAATTACAAGGAAACAAAGTTTTCCAGTCAGCTGATTAATTACTCATATGAACTCACAGAAATGATCACAACAAGCGCAAGACCTATGCATGGTCAAACTAGACAAAAATCTCAGCATAGCATAGATGTTGGCAAGTGTGTAAGAAACCCCAACCTTATCTGAGGAACTAATGACAACTGATGACTGCTGAGAAGGCTAAATTCTGTCTCATTTAATACTGAGACTCTTAGCTTGACCAACCTGCAATGGTTAAACCCACACGAAAGAGCATTTGGGAACGTAAACCTCTCTCTCTCTCTCTCTCTCTCTCTCTCTCTCTCTCTCTCTCTCTCTCTCTCTCCATAAATATGTATATATGCATAGAAGAACATATATGTGTATATATGTATATACTAGAGTATAGAAATTTGTTGGTGGGATTAGAAAGAGGTGCAGACATGAGATTAGATATAAAATTGAGAAAAATATATTGTATGAAATTCACAATGCATAAATTTTAAAAAAGCGCCACTACTGAAATACAGATAGTTTTTTCTGGGAAAGGCATTGTTGTGGCTCATAGGCTTTAGAGCTTGGTAGGATCACTGCTTGGTTTTCTCCCATGGCAGCTTGCATAGTATCTTCTGATACTGATACTACTATATGAGCTAATCTTCAGGAAGAAGGCTTCAAGGTCAGTTCCAGCTTAATTCTTCAAAGTCCTGTGTCTGAAATATAGCCTGTCTTCAGGTATAGGGTCTTAGTTTCATGTTCTGGGAGGCAATCAAGTGCTGTGACAATAGCCTATGTTATTTGGGGAGTCTCTTGGACTACTCTAACCAACAACTCAAAGGGAGGTTTTCCATGCCTGACGCTGTGATTTTTGCTATACGGGTATTGGTTTTACATATGCACTCACATTTAAATGTGTATTTTTCAGTGTACTTATTAAATATATTTCTCTTTGGTTTTTCATACCACTTGAGCATTATGCATCTTTTCTCTGCCTCTGTACAGCCCCTTCTTTCTCCCTCCCCAGTTAAAGAATACCCCCAACTTCAACATTTTCCATTTGATAACTCCTGTTTCCTAATATCCCCCTCTCTTGAGCTCGTTTTTCCTCCTTATCCCTTAGTTAACTTCCCATTTGCCTGGATTCTGCAATTATATGGAACTACATACTTATTTCTGAGGATTTAGATAAAGAATCCACAAATGATGAAGAATATGTGTCTCTTTTTATTCTGAGTCTAGGTAAGCTTAGTTAGTATTAAAGTTTCTAGTTCTATCTATTTGCCTAAAAAAATTTATAATTTGGGGGGCGGGGATTGCCACTGAGAAGAACTCCATAGTACTACATTCTCATTATCCATTCATTGATTAAGGGACATTTAAGCTGTTTATATTGCATAGCTATTGTGAGAAGAGCAGCAAAACCATGGCAGAATAAGTATCTCTGTAGTAGGATACTGACTCCTTTGGAGATATATATATATATATATATATAATATATATATATATTTGTTTTTTTATAGTTTTTATTGATCTTGTTTAAGTTTTGCTTTGTTTAAGAGTGTCTCCATACTAATGTCCACAAGTGGCCGTGTACCAGTTTGCAATCCTCCAAGTTTTCTCCAGCGACCGTTTCCTAATCATAGAGTCATTAATCCAAGTGGCACCCTTAAACCACTGGCACACAGCGTGCACCACTAAATGGTGTCAGTGCATTTATATATATATATATATATATATATTTACGTGTATTTATAAGTTTTTGTATGCGTATGTTACAATAATAATCAAAGATGAGGACAAGAAATTGAGAGGGAGTTGGTAACATAGGAGGAGTTGGTGGGCAACTTGGAAGGCTAGAAATAATGAATGACAATACTGATGTATGAAAGTCTCAAAAATCTTAGAAATGTGCTGGGGTTGCTGACACATGACTTTAATCCAAATAGTCGGAATGGAGAGCCAAGTGGATCTCTGTGAATTTGAGGCCAGCCTAGTCTACATAGTAAGTTCTAGGACAGCCAGGGCTATGTAGTAAGAACCAGATCTCAAAAGAAATATAACCATTTTTCAACTACACACTGAATTTCCTACCTGTGATCTGCGTGCTTTTTATAATAGTTGATTACTAAACAACTAGGTAGACATTGAAGAATGTAGGCATTTGTCTATTACATTTAACTTTTCATTCCATGCATAGTTTAATATTTCTGAGTACCTTCCAAATTTGGCTAACCAGAATACACTCTAACTTCTGGATTTTGTGTTCACTTCAGGGTTTCACACACCTATGAAGAGGCAGTCTTTGTGTTCTGATCACATGGGAGCAACCATTTGTTTTCATATATGTGCCTGATTTTATTGTTAAGAAAAATCAGACTTTCTACTTTAGAAGGCCAAAATGATCAAGCAAAATACCATACTTTTAATTCCATAATGATGTATGTCCTTCTCAAGTGGCACATGCTAGAGTTAACAAACAGCTAGAGTCTTCTCATGTAGTTGACGATTCATCAGAACATACACATCTGATCTGACCTCCTCTTTCCTGTAGCTGTTCTTGATGCAGACCTATCTCACTTGAATCAGGTGAGTGGTGACACAATGGCCAAACAGCAAACAAAATCATGTAGTCGCTACAGTGATAGTCTCTTTTTATCCAGGGATAAATCACATGCTTGGCAACTGAAGCTCTGGGTTACATGAAGAATGATTCTCTAAAGGAAAATTACAGAATGAGAGAAAAACAGGGTATATATGACTGGTTCAACATAGCCAAAGGTCACAATGTCCCTTGTAATGTCTCCTACCTGTAACCAAGCATCATTATTGTCAGCTTTGTTTCTAAGAACAGACTATTGAAATATTCATGTTTGAGGTAATTGGAATCCCCAACTTGGTAGCCAGCTTTAGGAACCAATTGGAGAAGAGATATGTGAGAGCCAGTGTGAGAAATGGCGATAGAGTTACCAGCCCAGCCATCTGTATTGTCAAAACTCCAAGCAGCTCTGAGCATGGAGTTCCTCTCTTTAATTCATTTTGCCACAATGAATTTCTGCACAATGAAGTAAAGAAGTGAACTTTGTAATCTTCATTTATTTTACGCCTTGTGAATATTCCTATGTATCACGCCAGAAACATCATTGTTTATATATAGGATATATTACATTTTGAAATTTGAAATATTTACAACTCTGTACCTCACATGAGCCCAAGGTTTTCAGGTAAGGGATTCTAGTTATGTATATCACAGTGGTTAAAAACATGGTCTCTGAAGACAAAATGCCTTCATTATTGTGCTAATTCTACCATCTAATAGCTTAGGGGGACTTTTGTAAGTTATTTGATTATTCTGAGTCTTAACTAAAAATGATTATAATTCAATGGATTGTGAAATTGTGACAATGTGCTTAGAAGCTGTTTGATGATGTGAATAATGAATAGGACATATCTGATATTAACCCCCAAATCATGAAGAAGTCAGGATCCTCTAACCTAGGAGTTTAGAGCCCTTGTAAGAATGAACTCTACACTTCCTGAAGACCTGGATATTGAAAGAGAAAGCAGAGATACATTTAATGAACAAACAAAATCCTCACTACTAACCCTTAAGTCTCCAATGTTTCAAACCTGACATGTTCTTCAGGATCAAGAATTGTCTCTAAAATCAACTTACACTATGACCTTGGGCAAATCATTTGCCCTTTCTGGACCTTTGGAACATGAAGGGGAAAATGAGATGATTTCCAAAGTCCTTCCAGTTTGAACAGGCTGATTTTAACAGGAACACACTGCAGGAGAACTATGGTGGTTGGGGATTTGCAAATCTCTCATTTCCTAATTCCCGAGGACAAAAGAGAACACAATCCTTGTTTTCATAACCCAGAGCTGTTTCCAGGGCCAGGCCAGAGAAGCAGATGGACAGACCCAACTCCTAGATGTTTGTAATTGATCAGGACACACTATAATGAAGTAATTTTCTTGTCTTCATTCCCCATGTCAGCAGGGGCCTGTCTGCCATGCAGGAAGGGTGACAGAGTAATCTCAGCTGCAGCTGAAAACCTGCTTTTTCTCCACAGTTATTTAGCCTGCCATGAGCTGTGGAGGAGGTGGGAAAGAGTCCAGACAAGCAGGGGAATTTATCTGTTCTCAAAATATCATAGAGGAACTTTGAAAATTGAACTGATTTATGCTTAGTAATGTTTTCAATAATGTGTAAATTAAGTTAGAGCTTGAATCTGGGTTTAAGGAGAAATTTTATATGTTACCATCCATGAAAGCACTATACAAAAATCTGATTGTATGATAACATTCCCTCTGCTTTTCCAAGAATTGTGCTTTGCATAAATAATGGATTATGAGGCAGGATATATAACACACATTACTTTCCAGCATCAAAGAAACTCAGAATCACCTAAAGGTCTGAGAATGTCTCTGGGGCTTATTAATCTCAATTCAAGAGAAAGTCCCCACTGTAGACCTGCCTTTCAGTACTGTAAACTCAAGGCACTGTCATAATAACCTGGCACAAAACTCAACATTTTCAGCTGTGGCATAGACTTCATGGGCCCATAATCTTCCCCAGGATTCTGGATTAGGAAAAATATACCCACATACCTCCAACAGGAAACTGTGGGGAGCCTAATGCCTCCCCACTCATGAACACTGCCAAAGGCCAAACTGTGTGACTCAAAGTAGCTGAGGCTGTGGAATGTACTCATTCTCTGAGCCAGAAGCTCATTATTCCCTTAAGCTTTTATTGTCTTGCACTGTTTTTAACCTTAGAGAATTTTACACTGGTTAGATTTGCAATAAATAGAAGAAAACATCACTAAACGAAAACCAGTTGCAGATGGTATTGAACCAAAGAGGAAGGAAAAAAATTAAAAAAAAAAAAAAACGCAGCATATATCTCCTTGATGTAACCCATTCGTAAGTATAGTATATGCCTGAATTTGTGAATAACTAGACAACCTTCCTGAACCCCCAAAAGCCCTGAGTTAGTGAAATTCAGCCCCTCTCTCTGTCTGATTGGTATGAATACAGCTAACAACTCTGGAGGCATTGCACTTGTCTTCCAAGTATTTAGAATATTATCTGTTGGCTCTGTAAAAACTTTCTAATAAGGCATTCCCAGATTTTCAAAAGGCATTCCTAAAAGCTGTTGGTTGAAGTTAACTACATGGTACTAATATGTTACATACAAGCTCTGAAATTATGCTGGTTACTAAAATGGGACCAATTAATATGCTCTATATAGAAACTCTGAATATCTAGTAGTAACTCTCATAGGACCACATCATTATAATGAAGAGATGTGTTGGCCACAGCATTGACCTGAACTTGAGGAAAATACAGGGGTGATGATGCTTCTTTCACACTGATGGAGCAGCTAGAGAAATGGAGTCCTTGAAATTGGACGGGGATGTATGAGGCTTGAACTCTAGATATATATGGTAGGAGTTATTCTTCCTTTTCTGGAGCAGGTAAGTTAAAAACCGTGTATTACAAGAAGTATTAGAGCTCAAGTCATTACATCAAATATAGTTTCAATGCAGGCTTGGAACTGAGAAGGCTTGAAAGTATATGATCTTGTCAGAGAGTACATGAAATCACAGACCCACAGCAATGTTCATGGAACAGATTCTACCTGAGTTGTCAAGGCTAGAATCAGGGGTTACTGGCTCATTTATGCATAAAATTATAGTCAGATTTATAAGCATCCCCATCTGATGCACGAATTAATGGAGGTCAAGATAAGCCATGTTCAAAAAGGCAAATGTTGCATCTCTGTCATATGTGTGTGATAAATAGCCTAAGAAGAAGGGAGGAGAGAACAACTAAGGATAATGGGAGGGAAAATGAAAGACAAATGTTACATATTCACTCTTACATGCAAATCCTAGATATATATTAAATATAATAATATGTAAGAACATAGCAGGGTTTTAATAAAATAGAAAAGTAGGTAAGATACAATAATATTCTAATATAAAAATGTCATAAATTGTTTATTATGTATGTTTACTAAAATAATAATAATAAATAATTGGTGGAAGTGCAAGCCTAGCATCAGTAAAGAATTTGCATTCTTTCAAATGATGTCTTAATCAATGAATTCAATTTTGGTTCCATACAAAATTCTGAGGTAGAAAAGGAAGGTTTTATGTTCACTTAAATAGAAAGATATAATTCTAACCTAATGTAACACACATAGCCAAGGACAGAGGAAAGTGTTCTAGCCTCTTGACTTGGATTTGCTTATCAAATGTCTGCCCTTTCAGAGACTGATCAGCATAAAGTATCTGAGTTTAACCTGGTGAATAGTTCATTTCCACAGGAACTTCTTAGACAATGGCTGCTCCATTCTACAATAAGTCTGCAATTTAAAAAAAAAAAAACTGGATTATAATGAGAAATATCCGGAGTCAGAAAAAGGCTAATTATGGTTAAGGAATATGAAAATGGGGAACTCAGGAGAAGATTGGCTTCAACTACTGCCTGGGCAGAATCATCAAGAAATTAGCAGAAAGTGATGGCAACCATAAAGAGGCACTAGAGGGTAATTGAAGTATTAAAATTAAAGATACACTGGCAAGTGGTCTGTCCCTGGAGGATCTAGGCTATCTTCTTTGCTATGAGGAGAACATAATACAGCTGACATGCTTTTAAACAAGGCAATGAGGGCTCAGTTGAATGGATGTCTCCCAGCTACGGCTAGGGCTGGGGCTGGGGCTGGAGCTAGGGCTGAACAACTGTAGCCAAAGGATATGCTTTTCTACATGAGCTTGGAGACTCTCGCTTGGCACCATAATTTGGGATTGCTTTGAAAAAATAAAGCAAGTATAGAAAAGGGTAATCAGAAGTGTCTCAACTCACAACATGAACAAACTTTGAAATGGCCAGGGTATTTTTCTTTGTTTTTGTTTGTTTGGTTTTGGTTTGGTTTTGGTTTTTGCTGGTAAAGCAATGGCTCTTGTTGAACACAAATTTTCAATTATTTTAGTGCAATATCATGAAGAGAGGGGATTATATATAGTCTCTAGACTACAGAAAGTCTCTAGACTACAATAGAAGAACAAAAACTACATTTCAAACATTTTAACCCAGTATTGTCGAGCTCCTTTCATGTGCCATGAAACAGACCATATAGCTCATATGAAGCTTCACTTAAATCCTTATGACCACCTATAAAGTAGTATCAGATCTAGAAACTATAGTAATTACTCTTCTTTTACAATTGGTAGGATGGAGCCACATAAATTCAATATCATTTCATACAAATCATGTGAAGGGAGACTGAATCTTTGCCTCAATGTTATTTTACACCATGTCCATTGCTCTTTGCACTAATAAAGCACATCTTTATTTAACAGAATAAACAGTATTTATAGATATGCAACAATGGAATCCATATTTCTTAATGTAGTGAATTCTCTATTAGTTAAGTCATTCAACCTAATTGTGGGTAGCAATATCTAAATATTTAGAACACATATCTCTGCCAACACTGAGCTGTTTGGACCTGGCCACTTCTAAATCATGCATGAAATAGGAGTGGTGCATGTTGTCAAGAGATAGAGCACTGATCCATAGTAACTAGAAAGAAAAAAGATCAATGACTCACAAATCATTCTAAATCCTTCTTTTAGCCTCCTAATCCAGAGGATATTCACTATCCACTTCACAATGTTCCCTAATTTGACATCAGCCCTCTCTTTTCTTACCTTTTAAGGGAAAGTAGAAAATATACACAGAACTAATGAAAGACAGATGATCCAACGTGGATAATGAAAATGGTTATAAAAGACATTAGGGGCAGAAGGAGTGAGGCCACCCACATGAAGCAGTGCCTTTCAATACATCTGTAACAATGGAAGGCATAATAGCTTACTCAGTCAATTCACAAACAGCCATCTTCAACCCTCAGTTTCATGCATCTTTAGGAAGAATTTCCTCTGGCCCCTGCTCACCTCCTTGTTATTCTGTAAAAGAAATGTGCTCCAGAATTTCATGTGCTCTGTGGATAATCTTGAACTATGAATAACCTTGTTGGCTGGCTGAAGTTTAATAGGTATTCCAACACAGTTGCACTTGATAATGTGATTGAAACAGACACTCAAATAACCAGTTGTGTGTGGAGATGTTTTATATCACCATACCCCATCTACTTCTGCAGAACAACTTCACACATCTTGAATGCACTGGCTAAGCACTGATACAATAAAACAAAGTCTGTTTCAATAGAAAAAAATAGAAGGGCCAAGTACTGTTAAGTACTTAAGAGACAAACAAGTGATTTTCTGAGAATACCTGATCAGACACTCCAACTAAGATATCAACAGGAATGAGGCAGGTAACACAAAAGTGTAGAATAGGCTATATTTAAGCCATATGGAAGATATAGAGCCCAGAGAAATGAGGAGTATTTATATGCCCAAAAGTGACTGAATAAATTTTAAACACAATACTAGGTGAAAACAATTCATTTCTAGGAACAAGATAAAGAAACCTAAAAAGAAACAATGATAGTCTTATTTGTAATTTCTGAAAGACAAGGCAAGAGTGGACAGGTAATGGATCACTAGTTGATCCTCATCATCTCACTAATTCAAGTAGACTAGTCTATCAAGAGATGACCCATTTTTTTAAATTAATGAATTTATTTATTATTTTTTATCATTAAACTTTTTTCCTTTCCATGCCTCCCACCCCACCTGAGTCCCGGCACTCTGCCATACATGTCCTGCATCTTTTTCTGAGTCTTTCCAGAGTTTTTTTCAGTTCTTTTGTTGTTGTTCTCTCCAACTTTTATTGCTATATATATATATATAGATATATATATATATATATATAGTTTTATATATATTATATATACATAAATATATGACCCATTTTTTACTTCAGAATTCTAACAAAATTTTTGCTTGCATCTTGGCTTCAGGAAACTTACACTAAATAATGGATGATGTACTTAACAAGAATGTTCCTTAAGAAATGTACTTATATTTCCACATATGGTGTCTATTACCTAGACGCTCAGAAAAATCCAAATGTATAATTTTAACTACAGTTCTGGGAAAGCAGTTCCACTGGGAACAGAATGACAAAGACCATGGCTGTAGCTCTCTAGTGCTTGTATATGAAACAGGGAGAAGCTTTGAAAATGTAGAAAAATTCCCTGAAATTAGCATTGTTTAATATAAATGCCTTCTGCTGGGCTATAAACAGGAACTTTGATGGAGATAACTCAAACCACAGGTCTGAAGAATGATCTAGAAATAAGGGGTCATACACTTCAATCTTGACAGAAAGTGGACCCAGAACCAACACTGCATGGAGCTAGCAATGGTATTACCTTTGGCTGATCTATGCTTCTCTCAAGAGGCTGCTTCATTCATATATTTGGGATGGATTTCTTTAGTTTCCTGGTCTACATTCATCCACAATACATGTGTGCATGACATGGATACACAAGGGACTGCATTAACACCCATTCCCATGGCTTGAAACACCAACATTATGCTTATGACTTCCAAACTGATATTTCACCTGTAGACCTCTTCCCTATACTACATCCTTGCATAGCCAACTGTTCTGTTTACATCTCTCTTTGGATGTTGATAAGTATCTTAAATCTTGCTTGGATCCAGGTGCTTTCCTCTCCCAATCTTATCCACCCCGGTAAATGCCATCAACAGGTCCCCAACTATTCAAGGCAGAAACCTGGGAATCATCATCACTCTTGATTCTTACTTGTTGATATCACAGTAGATCACAGAGATAAAAAGTCCAGGCCATTATTTTACTGCCTGGCTTTAAACCCCACAGCCGCTTTTAGCCATTTATGTCAACTTGTTCAAGTAATTTCAAATAACTAAGCCACACATTAGGGAAACATAGAAAATAATGGTAACTATTTGAGGCAAGCATCCTAAGAATTAAATAAGCTAAAAATAATAAACTCTTAGAATATTAAACAGCAGTGTTATAAATGTGTATTATTTTCTTCCCTTTACCTTATAATCTACCTAATAGTAAGGTACTTATTCTGTAAAGTACATAATAGAATTTATATTATGGGGATATTTGGATGACTAAATGACATAAAATAGATATCTGAATACATACCCTCAGAAGAGGGCTTCAGGTTCTCCTAGACCTGGAAAGTGGAAAGTAGTTAGGCACGATGTGGGTGCTAGGCACACAAAGTCCATGTCCTCTGCAAGAGCAGTCAGTACTTTTAACCACTGAGACATCTCTTCAGTACTTATAATAACTTTTCTAAATGAAATATTGAAGAATAAATCTAGCGGAACTTTGCATAGATGCCAATGCTGAAAATAACAAAACATTTATGAAAAAATAGAAAAAAACTGCATTTATGGATTGCAATGCAGCCTACTAGCCGTGACAATTCTCCAAAAATTGTTTCACAGATTAAATGAAATTTCAATCAAAATACCTGCAGAAGTTTTGTAAATGTAGACCAGCTGATTCTAATACTTACAATGAAAAATAAAAGTAGAATAGCCAAAATAATTTTGTGAATAATGTTAGAGGACTTGGGGCACACAATTTTACAAACTCCTTTATAGCTACAATAATATGTACAGTGAAATACTGGCAGAGGGCTAAATATATCGACCAGTGGAACATAGTTGAATCCAGAAAATGAATTTAAATATCTTCAACAAAATATTATCAAATATAATTCAATGTTTGGTAAATATAATGTAAGTAATGGATGGTGGACTTTACCCTGAAATTTCAAGATTACTTAATTATTCTGGAACCAATAGGTATAATCCATCATAGCACAGTTTAAAGAAAAAGTATGATCCTATAAAGAAGTGTAGAAGTGTTTGACAAAAGCTGGGAAGCATTTATGATTACAAATTGATTACTCTCCAATTGGATTTTAGCCAAGAAAAGGGAGTCTTTTCAATGAATGGTGCTGAAAAATTTGAACATGTAATGGCATGGCAAACAATCCAAGCTCCCCTCTGCCTAACTTTATATAAAACTTAAATAGCTCATCCAACTGTTATATCAAAATATAAAATATAATAACTTAGATCATGAGAAGACACTGAAAGATTTTCTATTATCTTAACTTAGGCCAGTAGTTTTTAGACACATTTGACATACTTATTCATAAATGATGATAAACTGGACTTTATTCAAATTAAATCTTTGCATGCAAAATGCACATGAGAAAATGAAAAGAAAACTCTAAGAACTACAGAAAATAATATATGTTTCAAATAATACATTTGATAAAAGAATTATGAAGAATATATAAAGAAGCTGGGTGTGGTGGCGCATGCCTTAATCCCAGCACTTGGGAGGCAGAGGCAGGCAGATCGCTGTGAGTTCAAGGCCAGCCTGGTCTACAGTTCCAGGGAGACCCTGTTTCAAAAAGATTAGAAAAAGAATATATAAAGAAACACCAGTAAGAAAACAATTAGAACACAAGTGGAAAGACAAGCATGTTGGCATACAGTTGGAATCTCAGCAATGGGGAAACTGAGTAGGAAAAGCCTGAGTTTAAGTCCAGCAGCTAAAATATGGATACTCTTATCTAAAAAACAACAACAACAACAACAAAAAAAAAAAACAGAAACAGGAAGAAGATAAAAAAAGGAGTAGAAATACATTACGAATATGCATATGTGAATAACTCAAGCATCATTAGCTATTAGGGACATCAAACTAAAATAAAAATGATTTTTCGTTTATATATATATATATATATCCCATTAGGCAACTGCAACTCTTGTCCATTTTTACTGGGAATTAAAAATGCTACATCCTCTCAAGAAAACAAACATGCACTAACTCTACCATCTACCAATAATAGTTTTGGTTATCTTTTCCAAAGAAATAAAGTTATCTTCATATAAAAGCATGCCTATGCTAATAGTAGCTTTGTTTATATTAGTCCCCAACTTGAAAATAATCCAATGTTCCTCTATACCTTAGTGGACTTTATTTATGCTGCTGTTATAAAATATCCTGATATAATTAACAGGAAGAAAACCTTTATCCAACTTACATTTCTGGGTCATACCTTACTGAGGGAAATCAAGGCAGGATCCCAAAACAGGATCTTGAAGGCAAGCCTTCTGCTATCCCACACAGTATTGCCTCTGACCACATGAACTCATTTCATAGCCAAAAAAGTACAGCAGAAATCGTGGAGGAATGCTGCTTGCTAGTCACAAGCTCATGATTAGCTACCTTTCTTATACAAGGCAAGACTACCTGCGTAAAGATGGTTTCCCCCGTAGTGGGCTGGAACCTTGTGCATCAATTAATAATGAAGACGGTCACCTGTAGACATACTCACAGGCCAACATGATCTAGGAAAGTCCTCAACTGAAGTTTTTTTTTTAATCTTTTTTTATTTTTATTGATGCTTTGTGTATTTCATACATCATTTTCCAATTCAGTTCAGGCATATATCCCCTTCCCTTCCCCCCCACCCCACCCTACCCATCGCAGATCGTGCATTCTGCCATAAGTTTTCTGCATCTTTCTCTGCTTTTTTGTTTTGTTTTGTTTTCATTTTTTTTAACAATAGGTGATAATTTGTGAGTACAAGCATCCTTCATGTAAAACCAATTTGCAAGCAGTTGTGCCCAAACCCACACAGCTCATGGGTCCCACCATCCAGCAGGGGGGGCTTGTATGTTCAATCAAGTTGATCAAATGAGTGTCCAGTCTATATTATTGTAGTTTCACCATTAACCCCAATCGAAGCCCTTACATTCTATCACGCCCTCTCTTCCGCAGATTGTTCCCTAGGCTTAGAAAAGGGGCACAGGTGGATGAGAAGCAAAACACTCTACTTTCTCTGGAGCTGATGTCTTGGTCTCTAGTCAGTTCTGGCTGTTTTCTTTCATGGGCTGCCAGCTTGTCCAGGCTTTACCTTTCGATCCTACTAATGAAGCACATGCAATTAGATATTTAGGCATTTAAACAGTATAATATATAGCCTTTGATCCTACTAATGAAGCACACACAATTAGATGTATGGGTATTTAAACAGTACTAATTGTTGAAGTTTTTCTTTCAGATGATTCTATGCTGTTGCAAGTTCACGGTTAAAACTTAACAGAAAGGTAGATAACAAATTATGATACTATAATTCAGTGGAGTACTACTCAGCCATAAAAATGAATGAAATAATTACCCTTCCACCTTGGAACAATCTCAAAGGCATTATGCTGAATCAAGCGGACCATTCTCAAGTTACATTTTGTACTATTCATTCATATGGCTTTCTACAAAAGACAAACCAGTGGCAGTGAACAATATGATTGTGCCAGATTCTAAACTCCCCTTCAATTAGCAATGAAAGATAATAGGCATACATATATATTCTGTAGGAGCATATATGTTTATACTTGTGGTAGAAGTATATCCCATCCACCACCTTTGAATCGATAACCCATTATACATAGGAGGTAGTCTGCAAAGGGCTGGCCACAGACTTCCAAATTCATGTATAGCAACACGTGGGGTAAGCAGATTCTGAAATAGAATTTGGCTCATGTCTTTTCACATTTGTACACTTTTTCAATTCCTCCAAATAGCAATTTTCCACCACATCTTATTTGAGAATATTAAGCATATTTTCATTTCCCTGCACCTTCTAATTGTTGCATAAATTGGCCAAATTAAAGGATAAAGCCTTCCTAGAAGTGGCTCCAAGCAATTCTAAATCTTGAAGAGCCAAACTCTTCCTAAGATTGTCAAGGGAGTTTTCATTGGTTCATCAGAGCTGCAACTGAAAATTTTGTGGTAAATTGGCAATGTATCCTAAACCAGATTACAGACATTTTTAAAAGAGCTGCCAGTAGCAGGTTTTCGAAAGGTTTTCCATTATGTCAAGTGCTGATAGTTTCAGGCCAAATCCTTAGAACAATTTTGTAGAAGTCACACTGTCAAATCTGTGGATCTTGGCAAGTCATGTGTTGCCTTCCTCTCAGTTTAGCAAGTTGGTATGCTTTATGCTTTGTAATTTTGAGGCGAGTGCAGCAGTTGTCGATTTGCTAATTTTCATAAAATTGGGACCTAGTTGCTTCACATATACATTTTATCAGCATTTGCAAACACTGTGGCATTCAGATGGAGATGTGCCATCCATCCCTTCTTAATTAATCAAACTCACTTCACCATTCAAATCAATTACGTATCTCAAAAATTAAAATAGAGTTTGAATCTATTCTTTTATGTCATAAACACATTCAAACATTGTGAAGTCAACTCATACAAAATAAATGGATTCAGTCAAACAAGTCCTTTTCCAAACTAACATTGAACTTCCTTTATTTACAGTGTCAGATGGCTAATCCTGTGAAGCACTATCTCTGTGGAAGCAACTACCCAGATGCATGATCTCTGCTGAGAGTACCACCCATCAAACTCCCAAACTTTTATAACCAGCCTACGGAGAAATAATAAGGTGTTGTGATATCTATCTATGCAATCATCCACAGTGGTTGGGTCACTATTATGGAACCACGTCCTTCATGTAATATATAGAAAGTAAAACGAGAAAACTAGAGACTAAATGTTACTTATCAGCTTGGTGTAGGTCACCTACTCTTCATTTACCTGTGATTTGGTTTTTAATGTTAAGCACACATAAGAATCAACCTCACAGCTTCTGATCAGAATTCACACCAGAGCAATTTAGTTCAAATGTTCAACCACAGCTATACCTAATTATCTTCATTATGACCTGCGTTGCAATTCTTGTCTTTATTTGTGATCTTCGAATTCCAGAAGGATTGGGTTAATATGGACTTGCATTCTTGAAAGAACATGGATGGGGGACGGGTTAAGAACTGTTGTTCACAATAAGCAACTGGAGAAGGAATATAAGGAGACCTTCCCAATCACAATAGCCTCAAAAATATCTAGGAAAAAAGACACCAAAGACATTTACAAGAAAAATTTTAAAACCCTGAAGAAGGAGATTGAAAATTACATCGAAAGATGCAAAGACCTCCCATGCTCTTGGATTGGAAAAATTAATATAGTAAAATTGTCCATTCTACCCAAATTAACATACAGATTCAATGGAATCCCAATCAAAATCCCCATGAGCTTTTTCACAGACTTAGAAAAAAAATATCCTTAAGTTCATATGGAAAAACAAAAGGCCATGGATAGCTAAAGCATCCCTGAGCGAAAAATACAATACTAGGAGGATTACATTACCAGACTATATTACAGGGGCTATAGTCATAAAGACAGCCTGGTACTAGCAAAAAAAGAACCATTGACCAATGGAACAAAATTGAAGATCCAAACTTGAGCTCATATAACTTCAGGCACTTCATATTTGACAAAGGGACCAAAAAAGCTCAATGGAGGAAAGATAGCATCTTCAGCAAATGGTGTTGGTAAAACTGTATCACCATTTGTAGAAGAACAAAATTAAAGCCCTACCTCTCGTCCTGTACAAAAATAAACTCCAAATGGTTCAAAGATCTCAACTTGAAACATGAAGCCCTGAAGGTGACAGAAGAAAAATTCATCAGCAACTTACAAGACACAGGTGTAGGAAGACTTTCTAAAACAAACAGCAGCTGCACAGGAAATAAGGACAACAGCTGACAAGTGGGACCTCATCGCACTCAAAAGCTTTCATACAGCTAAAGTAATAATCAAGGAAGTGAAGAGAAAACCCACAGAGTGGGAGGAAACCTTCCCCACTGATACATCTGACAGAGCATTAACATCCAGAATATATAAACTACTTAAAAAACAAAGAAGAAAACAAATGAACTACTCAAAAGATGGAGTAAAGAGAAGAACAGAGACTTCACCAAGTAAGGAAGTAAAGATGGGTGAAAAACATCTTAAAAAGAGTTCAACATCATTAATAATTAAGGAAATGCAAATTAAAACCACACTAAGGTATCATCTCGCTCCAATAAGACTAGCCAAAGTCAAGGAAACAAAAGACACCAAATGCTGGAGAGGTTGTGGGGAAAGGGGAACACTCATCCACTGCTGGCGGGAATGTAAACTGGTAAAACCACTGTTGAGGGCAGTGTGGAGAACCCTTAAAAAATTCAAAATGAGCCTACCACCTGACCCAGTCATACCACTCCTGGGTATATACCCACAAGACGCATCCTACCACAAAAATACATGCACTGCTATTTTTATTGCAGCTCTCTTCACAATAGCAAAGAGCTGGAACCAACCCAAATCCCCTCAACTGATGACTGGGTAACAAAAATGTGGTACATCCATACAATGGAGTTCTATGCAGCAGTAAAGAAAGATGACATCATGAGATTTGCTGGTAAATGAATGGAACTCTAAGCCATTATGCTAAATGAAGCAGCACAGTCCCAGAGGGGGAAAAATAGTCGAATGGTTTCTCTCATTTGTGGATGCTAACACCAAATCCCCAGTTGTCAGTCAAACTGAGCAACTTTATTATTATATTTCATTGAATCTGAAAGCAACTGTGCTATTTCAATGTGAATTTCTTAATGGGCTCTAGAATTGTCCTACCACTTGTATTCACACATTGTAATTGCCATATATGGATGGAAGGTATGTATTCATATCCTAAAAAAAATGATCTATGTCCTGAGTTACTTCTAAAGACTCTTCACTATAGGATTCTCCAGTAGGACTAGTACTGTTTGGTGCAAGTTTATTACTTGGATTTTTTTTCTTTTTGTCAACAAGTATTTTTAATTTACATTTTATTGAAGTTTTGTGCATTTCATACAACTATTATTGTTTTTGCACTGTGCTTTAGGCATATGGGGTTTTGTTGTTCTTTTTAGTTGGGGTTATGGTATAGAGTTTTGATATTTCTTTTTTGAGCTAAAGATTGATTTTGCTTGTAAAAAAAAAGAACTGTTGGTCAGAGGATGAAGCATATTGATTAAGGGGAGATTATATCATCAAGATATCTTGAACTGTATATTGAGGCGAGTGGGTTTGGTAACAATACATGTTACAAACCTGAAAATTGCCAAGAAGGTAGATTTTAAATGCTCTCACCAGAAAAAGCATAAATATGTGAAGAAGTAATACACATGTTACTTAGCTTCATTTAGCCATTTCATAATATGTACATAGGTCAAGATATTTTAAGCACAATAAATATTTAATTGTCGATTAAAAATAAATTAAAAGACAATAGCTATATTATAGCAAATATAGCTTTCCATGTATGAGATTCTTTATGTATATTAATTTACTTAATTTTTATAATACCATATTCAGGAGGTTTTATTAATATCCCCACTCGGGGAGTTGAGGCATGGGGATATTAAGTAACTTTCTCAAGATCGTTCTTGCAAGCAACACATTAATAATTCAAAATCATACATTTAATCTCCAGATCATGTAAGCTTACTTTTCTTCTCCCACTGCAAATCTTCCTTCTTACTTCCCCTGGTTTCAACTTGTTTCAAAGCAGCATTGGCTCTGGCATTGTCCTGTATTCGCTCTTGGCCTGTCAACTTGTTGTCATGTTTTAGACTTGGTTTCTGCCTTGTTGTCAGGAGCACTCTTTAGTTCCTTAGCTCCAGACCACCAGGACCACAGACAGTAAGTATTCAGTGCTAATACTACCCTTCACTGCCTGTCCAAGTTTTATTTCAGTTTTGTGATAAAACACCCTGACAAAAAGCAAATGAAGGACAGGCAGATGGTCCAGTGAGCAAAGGCAGTTGCCCCTAAACCTGATGTCCAGAGTTCAATACTCAGGACTGGCATGGTGGAAGGAGAGAAACAATTACCACAAGTTTTTCTCTGACCTCCACATACAAACTCAAAACAAACCCATGTAATTAAATGCAAATTTAAGGAAAAAAACAATAAAAGACTTGTTCAAAGAACTGCCAAAACAGTAAACTTCGGCACTGAAAAAGTTAAAAAAGACTAAGAAAAAGATGCAAGGCTGGACTTAACATGTATGGCAGAATCCATGAGCCTTGGCAGGGGTGGCATGGATGGGGGAAGGGATCTAAATTTGACTGGGAAAGGTTATATGAAATGCACAAAAGCTCAATAAAAATTAAGAAGACCATATGAAACAATAAAGAAGTTAAATCTACTAAAGGTATAGTTCATTTTCACTTACAGTTTCAGGCTATTGACCATCACTACATAGAACTCACAGTGGCAGGGGTTATGAATACTGCATGGCTTCTGGGACAGGGAGAGCCAATTTTCTTTAAGAACATGGCCCTTGGTGGTTTGACCTCACATCAGTGACCTCAGTGGATGGTACCACAGTTGGGCATATATGGGCAGCGCTATTTGGAGTTGATAGGTTATTAAAAATAGAGGCTATGAAGTGGAGAGATATGGAGGAAGAGTGGCTCTTGGAGGAGTTAGAGGAAGGAGTGGGTAGGGAACATGATCAAAATTCCACCATGTGCTTCCAGTTGTCTATTCCAGGGATAAGCAGAGCCTAAAGCTGATGTTTACCAGTACATTCAGTTGCAGGGGACAAGCAAAGACAATTTTGTCATTATTGTGTGGATTAGAAATCATGGCAGAGCTCATTTGGGAGATTATTTTATAGCACACAGCCACAATAGAATTCACTCTATAATTCAGCTGATAGATGGGGAGAATTTGCAAGATGTAGGATGCCAGAAAAGCATCTCAAGATTAAAAAAATGGCATTTATACTGGCCAGAACCATGAAATATTTTGTTCAAATTCAAGAGAAAGAGAGATAGAGTCTTGTTTATGTAACAGTCCATCTTTAACTCGCCATGAGAAATTAAGTGCTTAGAATAGTTCCTGGCACATAGTTAGCATGTAACACACAGGTAGCTGTTGTTTTATATAGATAATAAGAAGGCCCAGTTGAAAAAGAAACTAGGTATTGGATGGCTTTTCTATAGTTCTCAAATTATTGTCACTCTTCACTAATTAATACTATACAGCCCTTATTATACACCATAGTTTTATTAGTGTTACAATAACATTTTATGACTTTACAATTTTTTTTAAATTTAATTTTTATTGATGCTTTGTGCATTTCGTATATCATTTTCCAATTCAGATCAGGCATATTTCCCTTTCCCTTCTCCCCCACCCCCACCCCATCCCAGATCATGTATTCTGCCATAACTGTCCTGCATCTTTCAGGGTTTTTTTACTGAGATCCTCTACTAAAAAAGTAAATTATCTGTAGAAAATGGGGGTGTTTTAGTTACTTTTCTATTGCTGTGACAAACTATTCTGACCAAAACTAACTCAGGGAGGAAAGGTTTATTTGGTATACATGTCCCAATCACAGTCCATCAGAAATGGAAGCCAGGCAAGGCAAGTAGTCAGGACAGGAATGTTGAGGTAGAAGCTGAAGCAGAGACCGTGGAAGAATGCGGTTTACTTGTTTGTTCCTCTGACCTGCTATCCTATATAATCCAGGGCTATCTGCCCAAGGATGGGCATGACCTTCCCACTCAACAATCAAAAAGTGCCTCACAGATATGCCCACTGGCCAATCTGATATAATAAATTCTCTAATTGAAGTTCCCTTTTACAAGCTATGTCAAGTTGACAACCAAAGTCAACCACAAGAGGGGAAAAAGTGTAAAACTGGAAATCTGTATATCAATATGTCTTTAAAATTCGGGTTAAGTGTAAAGAAAGGCAAAAGCAAGCCATGGCATGCTGTGGTTAAAAAGAATTGGTTCCTAGGGTTGGTGCATGATCATAAGGAAATAGTGTTCCAAGCTTATGGGAACTTACTCATATGATCTTACAGCCATGGTGACAGCATGTCCAAGACCCATGCTAATTCAGTCAGACAAAATCCCAGCATATAACTAAGGAAATGGGTAAAAAGCTTCAACCTTAGCTAAAGAGCTATTGACAGCTGATCACTGCATGGCAAAGGAGAGGCGATCTTCTTCGAGGGAGTGACACTAGATAGATTGAACAAACTCCAGCAGATGAATTCACACCAAGGGATATCTGCTTACACAAACTTTACTTGATGGGCTTTGACATTTATGACAGAATGCAAGAAATCTTGTGGGAGGATGTGGGGGTGCAGATAGAGGAGGGGCCCTAAATATTATTAAGATATATTGTAGGAAATGCACAAAAATTCAATAGAAAAGATACATTAAAAAAAAATAAATAAAATAATGGGCTCCTGAGAGCCCATGATTCAGAGATTATTATATCAGACCCATGGAGATTAAGTTTGTAGAGCTTCCTGGCACCAAAAAGCGTCAAATGCTTAAAAATGGTGGATGTGCTCTTTAAAAATTCTTCCTTTCCAAATGCCTTCTTGAAAATACCACTCAACTGAGAAAGCAAACGCTGTCAACTCTGATATATTGGGAAGACAATTCAAGCAGCTGCTATTTGTATTTTATTTTTAGACATTTTTTTCCTTCAGACTGATCACAATTCTATAATATTATTCCCTCTTCTAGTTCAAACAACATCTGTTGTATAAAAAATAAAATGAACTAATTCACATTGTCAAGTTTACATCTTCCATTTTTATTGTGCTGCAGCATTATTGTGTACTTATTTTACTTCTCTTCAGAAGAAGTCATTATTGTCAATGGTGCCAATATCTCATGGATTTAGGGTTCCCAAAGTAGATTGTGGCACACTGTTGAGGCTTTTAATGTTAATAATCATTGAGTAGTCCCTGACAAACTAGAATAGTTCCAAAAGAAGAGTTTCTTTTTAAAATTAAGAATGCTGGGCTGGAGAGATGGCCTAGCGGTTAAGAGCTCCGACCGCTCTTGCAGAGGACCCGGGTTCGATCCCCAGCACCCACATGGTGGCCGAGAACCGTCTGAAACTCCAGTTCCAGGAGAACTCCAGCTCCAGGGGAATCCGAGACCCTCTTCTGACCTCCGCGGCATTACACGACACGGGTGCACAAATTTGCATGCAGACAGTACATTCATACACATACAGAAATAAATAATAATAAAAAAAATAAAAAATAAAATAAAATAAAGTTAAGAATGCTTCCTGATTATGCAAAGGGATATCTTCAGAAAGTTCCATCTCACCACATCTGTGTTCGTCCTGCCTTTGCATCTCTGTGAAATAAGAAATGTGGCGAAAGTTGCTTCTGGAGCTTATTCCTAATGATAAAAATGGTTGCTATTTTTTTTAATGAGAAAGTTTTTATGTAATGAGCTGAATACTAAAGCTTTAAAAAATTCTGAAATTCACCCATAGTCTCCTGTCAGTCTGGTATACATGCTGCTTTTTCCTCTGTGCAAGATTCTTCTCCCTATGCTTCCTTACTTCGCCATGCCTACACATCCTTCATGTATCAACTCAGTTGTCATTGTAATCTTATTTATCTTTTTTTAAGGTTTTGGAGTTTCACACCACAGTTCTCAATTAAGTTTAGACCTCTCCTCCATCCATGCCCCTCCAACCCCCAACCTGACTTCAGGTATTTTGCCATACATGCTAAGAATTATCCTGTCAAGCATTTGCACCCAGATGTCCTTAAGTGCAAATCCATCCCACCTAGAGATTGTAAGTAAGGCATACTTTCCCTCAGCAAGTAGCAATCAGTGTCCAATATTTCTCAGTCTAGGGCTGATCCACTATTCATTTCGCTCCTCCCTTCTGGATCCTTGTTCAACAGAACTGGCATAGGTCCTGTGCTTGATACCACCATTGCCCAAATTTCACATGCACAAGCTTCTAGTACCCTGAAATCCTCTGTTCCCCTGTATTCATGAAACAGCCCTGGCTCTTATAATCTTTACACCCTCTCTTCAGCACTGCTCCCTGAGCCACGGGTGGATGAAGTTCAATATAGGAGTCTTACCCAGACACATACTTACACACACACACACACACACACACACACACACACACACACACACATGCAATCCAGTCTCTTATGCTCTAATACCTTGCCAGTTTTGGCCTTGTGTGTATGTATCATACTGTGCTGTCTAAAGACATTTCACTGACCCTGTCTCAGAAAGACCAAAAAAAAAAAAAAGACATTTCACTGTTGAGGGTTGAGGGATGCATTAATTTTCTCTCTACTCCTCACCCCACTATGTTCCATGAACCTTATAGGTGCAGAGATTCAACTGTAGATGTGTCACTGAGAACTGGGCAACTCTCAGACATATATTCCCTGTATTTGAGCAGTTTTGGAACTCTGAAATAGCCTCCATCTGTTGCAATGAGAAGCTTCCTTGATGAATCTGGCACAGTATGCTTGTCTGTAAATATAAGGATCCATGTGCAGCTTATTGTAAGAATTTTCATTCATCTAGAAATATGAGAGAGTTAGGGTTTTCTCGAGGACCTACGTCCTCTCCAGCCATGTGTGTTTGGCTACAATTACAGTGCCACTGTCAGTTCACTCCCACTGAGAGGGCTTTAACTCCAATTAGGTAGCTGTTGATAAGCCGTCCCCTGCCCCAAGATAACAGTGCCACCACTATACCAATAGGGGTAGCTTGCTGTGCTGATTTTTATACTTATTGGGCTTTAGGGCTGGGTTGGACCCTTGATTGGTCTTCTCCCTTAGCAATTTGCATATTATCATCTAGGTTTATAAAAGCTAAACTTCAGGTAGACTGTTTCCAGTTCAGTTCCTGCTCCATTGCTCCAAGTCCTGTGTCCAAAGTATGTTCTGTGTTCAGTAGTAGGATGTTATCTATTAGTTCTGGTAGATAACCAAGATCATTGGCACTTGCCTGTGTTATCTTTGGAGTTTCCTGAGCCACTCTCAGCTACTACTCAAAGAGGGGTGTCTTCTTTCTGGCAGTGTGTTATTTGCCAAGCAGTCACAACATATATATATATATATATATATGCACTGATGTTAAGAAACTGAATGCGTGTTTCTCATGGGGTTACTGGAGCATCACATTTCACTCTGCATTCCCTAGGCTCCCAAGATACATTCATCTCTGCTATTTTTCTTCCCATCTGAGCTCCTTCCTACCTCCCCACTCCCAGTGCCCACATTTTACCCACCCTCCACAATAACACCCATCTCCTACCACTTCTCCTCCTGATTTCCCTACCCCTACACACACCATGACCCCTTGCATTTCTTTCCCCCCCTCTTCTGAAACTGCTAGAAGTAACCATGTCAATACCTTCCAAGATATGTAGGTATAGGAAAGGACTTTCTAAGTTGGACATCAGCTGCTCAGGCATTAGAGTCAACAACCAATTAAGTGGGACCTCATTAAACTACAAAGCTTCTGTTCTGGAAAAAAAAAAAAAAACAGGAAAAGAAGCGGAAACCCAGTAAATTCAAGAAAATCTTTACCAGTGACACATTTGACAGAGGATTATTATCAAGAATATACAAATAACACACACAAAAAAACAAAGAAACAAGAAAATAAATAAGCCAATAAAAAGATAGACTATAGACCTGAACAGAGAGTTCTCAAATGAAGAAAGAATAATGTCTAAAAATACCTTAAAAACTGTTCAATATCCTTAGTAATTAGAGAAATGCAGATAAAAACCACTTTAAGATTTCCTCTTACCCCAATCAGAGTGGCTAAGATCCAGAGAATGAATGATTCCAAATGTGGTGAGGATGTGGAGAAAGTGGAACACTCATTCACTGTTGCTGGGAATGCAAACTAATGCAACAAGTACGGAAAGCATTGTGGAGAAATCTGAAAAAAAAAAACTAAAAATTAATCTACTCCAATTATATCACTCCTTGTCATATACCCAAAGGATTCATCATTCTGTAGAAATATCTGCACATCCATGTTTGTTGCTGCTCTCTTCCCAATAGTTAAGCAATGGAAACGACCTAAATGTCCCACAACTGATGAATGGATAATGAATATGTGGTACACTTACACAGTGGAGTTCTACTCCACAGTAAGGTGGTAAATGAAAACAAGGAACCAGAAAGAAGGAGATAATGGGGAACAGATGCAATCTTATTTATCTTTTTATATCACTATAATCAAACACCCATCATCAAATATATAAAACTATAATCAAATATCTGAAGCAATCTATGAAGAAAAAATGTTATTTAGATCATACATTTGGAACCTCAAGTCTAAACAGCACAGTACAGGCTCTATAGTGAGGGCCACTTCTTTGTTTTTTCCCCTCTGACATGTGAGTTCAAACAAGTTATGTGTCAGTATATTAGTCACTTTTCTGTTGCTGTGATAAAACACCATGACCAAGGAACTTATAAAAGGAAGAGTTTATTTGAGCTTATGATTGACGGTTCCAGGGAATTAGAGACCATTGTGGTGGGAAGCATGGCGGCTGGAGCTGGTGCAGCACGCCGAGGGTCACATCTCACAAAGAGCACAGGAAGCAGAGAGAGAGACTGGAGACCACGAGGCTTGTTAAATTCACTAAGCCTGCCCCCAATAACGTACTTCCTCTAGCATGGCCACACCTTCTAAGACCTCCGAAAACAGTGCCACCAACTGGAGATAAATGTCTGAATACTTACAGCCTATGGGGGACACTCATTCAAACCACCACAGTCAGTAATAGTAAACAGAAAAGACCCAGGCTTGCTTTTAACATAACAGTCTTCTCTCAAAATGTGAATGGTTGCATGAGAACTACCAAAGAGTCTTGTGAAAGTTGACTCGTACACACTTATGACCCAAAGTCTTTCCATCAAGGCTACCTCTTAAATGTCCCATTACTTTTGAAATCTTCCTTGGAGACCAAGCCTCCAACACATGATCTTTATCCAAACCATAGCACCCTTCTGAACCCTTTCATCTACAGATTGGTCTTAGCAACTTCTATAGGTACAATTTTATTTATATTTGTTTAGCTATTTGCTTAATGCTTCACTCCCTTACCACACTGATATTCTGGCACTTGACAACAAATGCTTGGAATACATTAACAATTCTATAATTATTTGACCAATCATCAAATCACTCCATCCATTGATACTGAAGTCTTCAAGATATACCCTCCACTGTTTATAAAGAATAAACAGCTTGGAAATGACACACTGTCACTTCTCCTGACATTCAACTGGCTGCAAACTAGTCATATGCTCCAATTTGATCACAAGAGGAACAGAAATGGAATTTTTCTACATGGTCCTGTAGAGGAAGTGGGCTTAATCAATATCTATTATTTTTTCTACACTCTCTCCTATAAGCTATCTGAAAATCCAGGCATGAAAAGAAAATTAAATCAAAAGGGCTGGAAAGATGCCTCTATTATCCCCACTGAATGGTGGGACTGTGGGGGTTTGGGCACAACAGTCTGTAGATTGGTTTTGCACGAGGGATGCTTGTGCTCATGGATTATCACTTATAGCTAAAAAATGAAAAAAAAAAACCTGAAAGATGCAGGAGAGTTATGGCAGAATACATGATCTGGGATGGGGTGGGGGNAGAGGACATTCCTCAACTGATATTCCCTCTCCCAGATGTGTCAATTTCAGAAGAAAAGCTAACATACCGCCTTTTGACAGTCTTGACACAAAAATACATCACTATACACCATAACCTTTACTTTCTTGGTCTTTTCCCAACATCTCACATTAATATAAAAATGTAATATATAAACACAATTTTTAAGGTTCCATAGGCCTTTGGGTCTGGGCCCATCTATTGAAGCCTGCTCAGGTTACCTGAGGTCAAAATAGAAACACGAAACTTACTCAGCTCTTAACTCTGTGAATTAAATAAACTAATATTTTATTTTAAAATTTTAGGACTTGTAGAGGCTGTTTGACTTATACAAGAAGAATGGCTAGTTCTAACTTTTGGAAAGATTAGACTTTAATGTCTAAATCATTGCAACTCTAATATACCAATATATTTATTCTCATTTTCTTAAAACATTGTCAGGATAATCACCCCTTTCTTTAATCAGCTTCATTTACTTCTATGAATTTCCATTGCATTAAAATCTCTTCTACTCAGCTTTAAAAAGAGGGAGTACAGGAGTGAAAACCTAGCTATACACATAAACTTCAAATATTTTGCTTACTCCCCATCTGTACCCTCATATCTTAGCTTATCCATTTTTTACTCAAATTAAAGTTGAAGCTTTCATTATTTGTATCTTGATGGAATCTTGCCTTTCATATTCCAAGAAAATTGGAGACTATACCTCTGGTCAGACTCCCTGAACAAAAGCCTTTGAAAGTGTTCCACTACCTATTAGAAGTTTACAATTTTTATGATGATTTAGCCTTTAACCCTTTTCCAAAAGCAAGCAACAGATTTTCTCTGGAAGCTTACATTCTTTTAACTATTCACATGCAGCCTTGCTTCTGGTTTCAAAAATATACCTATTGACATTTTTAAATTTAAACTATTTCCCCAGAAAAATTCTAAATAAAGTTATTGTTCCAGGAAAAATTCTGTTTTATTTAAAGATTTTGGATGCTACTTGACATGAGTAGAAAGATTTGAACAACGTATCTCTCTTGGCCTTAAGAATTGTGTTTAAAATTGAATGATAGTAATAATAATAATAATAATAATAATAATAACACAGCAGAGATGTCCCTATGTGTAAGGCAATGTGTTACTTAGCATGGACTGCTACAACAAAATACCATGGACTGGTTGGCCCAGGTAACAAACATTCATTTTCTCCTAATTCTGCAGGTTAGAAATCTGAGCTCAAGGTGAATTTTTCTGCAATTTCCCTCCTTGGATTGGAGATGGATTATTTTCCCTTCAATGTCATATTTTTTTCTCTCTGTGTTTCTTTAGGCAAATCTCTTTGTATAAGGGCATGAGTAAGATTGGATTCAAATATACTCGTTTCACTTTATTTCACTTTTTCAAACTACCCATCTCCAAATACATTCACAGCCTGAGATACAGAGAGTTAAGACTTCAGCACATGAAATGAGATAGGGCCTCAGTTCAGCCCCTAAACAGGTCACCAAAACAATGGGAAAAGCAGGGACAGCCACAGTAATATGAAGAAAAATTCTCTAGTACAAAATTAAGCACAGGAAACAAACTGTCCTTTCCTACACACACACACACACACACACACACACACAGACACAGAGACACACACACAGACACACACACAGAAACACACATGCACACAGAGACACACATAGAGTAACATACACAGAGACACACATAGAGAGACACACACACAAAGAGACAAACACCTACACAGACACAGAGACACATATACAGAGACACATGTACAAACAAACACACACACACATACACAAACACATACACACAGACACACATAAACATCTATCCATGTCTTGGCAGGTTTGAATTGAGAGCATTTTGATTACAGCTGCCTAGTGATTGTGGAACAGCTATGAGCTTTGAGGCATTATTTTGGAGTTGTTTTCTTCATGGGTGCTGCATATATCAAGCAATAAGAGGGATTTGAATTGCAATAATTTGGCTTCTCTCTGTCATTCACATTGGCCTGGCTTGCTTGTCAAGTTTTTGAGGAAAAATCACAATTATACACACATTTTCTGTGCTGATACCTGCCACACTTCTATTTGTTTCCTGATAAATATGGCCTTTCACTCAAATTTTATTCAAATGCCAGCCTGTGATCGATTCCGGTGCCTGTCTTGTCCCTATGTTCTATGACAGCCCTGCCTCTATCTAGGGCTTTTTCCCTTCAGAAGGATGTGTGCAGAACTCAGTCTCTGTACTCTTCCCCCAGCCAGCATTCAGCAGCTGTTGAACAGAAATGGATTTTGGGAATGCCAATGTGACAATTACACAAGTACCCAAGAGGACATGAAGCTCTGGTCTCAGCAGCATGGCAGCTACAGGGAAATTAAGTGCAAGCTGTTTGGAGAATATTTCTCCTTAGGACATCATGGAATCTCAGAGGTGGGGGTGTATGGACAATGGCTGCCTGTCCCACTCCTCCTGTCAATTTAAAGAAAAAAAGAAAGGAAGAAAAAAGCTGCAGCTTAGTACTTGATATTTAGAATTAATTAGAGCCCCAAATCCCACATCAACCTGCAGGTTTCTTAATGAGGCCAATGTATTCATCTTCTTTAGGGATCATTACATTGCTGCACAATGCCCTGTGGGTTTCACACTGCTGCTGTACACTGCTGTTTTATCTGGCACCCACAATCACTTGAGGAGGTGGCCAAGAAAGAAGCCAATCCTCCCAAATTCTGGATGAAATTTCAGGGACATTGAACCACTTTTTCAATGCCATACAGCTAACAAGAAGTGGAAACTGGATTTGAATTCAGGTGGTGTACCACCAAACTGAGGGCATGGAATTAAATCGGGAGCACCTATCCTGGCTCCTACCCTCAACTTCCCAAAGCATGGATGTTTCGATGCCACAGAGCCCAAATTAAGAATCTAGTGACAGAGATATTCAAGGATGCAGGTAAAATTGTAAGATGAGGAGACAAATTTGAATTGCTGATGAATAATAAAAAAAATTCAGGATAAGTATATCCCATAGTTCTGCTTCTGTCAGTTTTTAGATTGATTTTTCATTAGCCCAAAATTCAAATTTAATTGGATATCCCATACATTTTGTACTTGCAAATTCAGCCAGTAATGTACTTAACACTCTTAATAAGTGTGGTCCACCACTTGGCCCTCTAATCATTTCTAGTCTACATCTCTCTAATACATGTCTGAGACAACTTTCTTGCACGGATCCAGACTCAAAGGTGACCAGCCCCACTTTCTCCTTCTTCCTGACTTTTGCTTGTCTGGTCTGTCACTAAATCTGAACAAATCAGAATGAGCTTGGGCTCCCCATCTGGTTCTTCCCCTGCATTCATCAGCCACCACGTTGATCTAGACACCTATCATCTTCTCTTTCCTAGATCATGAGTATGAGCATGTTGCACTTGACAGATCATCACCACATATTTTCTAATCCAAAGAAAGAACAATTTGGTTACAGACCATATGAAGGTTATCTAAACCCCTTACTGTGGTTTTCAAAGTTCTAAGGTGAGTATGGATTCTAAGCCTTTAACCACAAGAGGGAATCCCTGTTTTCCAGACTACACACTTGTCTGTTTATATTGCTCCACTGGACTTGACTCTCAGCTTCCCCAAATCCCTAAGCATAGCTCAACTACTTCTGACCTCAGGGAGATTTATATGCTCTTAATTCTTAATTCTCATGGCCACTTAACCACGTTGCATTTGACACAACCCTCAAGGCACTCCCTAACCCTTTTTCATGCATGGACCATTGTTTCTGTTCTTGCTGTTTTGGCTCGTGTCTCTCTCTCTCTCTTTCTCTCTCTCTCTCTCTCTCTCTCTCTCTCTCTCTCTCTCTCCTTACATTCCTAGGACAAGGGGTACCTTGTGCCCTTTATTTTCCCTGTAAATGCCTTATCACAACTTCCAGCATATGACAGATGTTCCACAGAAATGTTTGGAAAGAAGTGAATGGCGAAACATTCTCTATGACATCTAATTGGTGACAATACTAGGTCTAGTCATAGAGCAGTGGCTAAGTTCTTGTTCTCCAAGCACACTGTAAGAACAGAGTACCATAAAAGTAGAATGAAATCAAACTACCCTGAAGCCCATCTCAGCCTGGCTTCTGTGGAATCACCACATATCCAACTCCAGAATATTTTGAAGAGTAAAGAAAGACTCGAAAAGATTGAAGAGGCTATTACGTGGCTAGGAGGGAAATGCATCCTTTCACATGCAGTAAACATCATCAAGAACATCTTTTTACATTTCCAACCCAAATCCACTCTTTCAGGTAATGACATCTCAAACTTTCTCTCTCTTCCTTTTAAAGTAATAAAGAAGCTCTGGGTCACCCTCAGGAGTGCTCCATCTTCACTCCTGTCCTCTCCAAGGATGCCATTTAAATATTTCTTCAACAGGGCTTGAGAGATTGCTCAGTGGTTAAAAACACTGGCTCTTCTTGAGGAAGACCCAGGTTTGAAACCCAGCACCTCCATGGTGGTTAACAACCTTCTGACGTTCTGTAACTCTAATTCCAAGGGATCTGACACCTTCTTCTATCTTCCATGACTACTGCACAACATAGGTACACTTATACACATGCAGGCATAACACTCATACACATAAAATAAAAGTAAATCAATCAAAAATGTCAAGATATATATTTATTTTTAAAATATTTAATGAGGATTTGGTGTTAGCATCCACAAATGAAGGAAACCATTTGCCTTTTTTTTTTCTGAGACTGCGTTACTTCACTTAGCATAATGGCTTAGAGTTCCATCCATTTACCTGCAAAGTTCACGATGTCATCTTTCTTTACCACTGCATAGAACTCCATTGTGTAGATGTACCAAATTTTTATTATCCAGTCAACAGTAGAGGGGCATTAGGGTTGGTTCCAGCTCTTTGCTATTGTGAAGGGAGCTGCAATAAACATAGCTGTGCATGTATCATTGTGGTAGGATGTGTCTTGTGGGTATATACCCAGGAGTGGTAGGGCTGTGTCAGGTGGTAGGCTCATTTTGAGTCTTTTAAGGTTTCTCCATTCTGCTCTCCACAGTGGTTTTACAAGTTTACGTTCCCACCAGCAGTGGATGTGTGTTCCCCTTTCCCCACAACCTCTCTGGCATTTGGTGTCTTTTTGTTTTCTTGATCTTGACCAGTCTTATTGGAGTGAGATGATACCTTAGTGTGATTTTAATTTGCATTTCTTTAATTATTAATGATATTGAACACTTTGTAAGATGATTCTCAGCCATCTTTACTTCCTTAATGGTGAACTCTCTGTTCAGATCTTTACTCCATCTTTTGAGTAGGTCATTTGTTTTCTCACTTCTTTGTTTTTTAAGTAGTTTGTATATTCTGGATGTTAATGCTACGTCAGATGTATCAGTGATGAAGGTTTCCTCCCACTCTGTGGATTTTCTCTTCACTCCCTTGATTGTTTCTTTAGCTGTACAAAAGCTTTTCAGTTTGATGAGGTCCAACTTGTCAGCTGCTGTCTTTATTTCCTATGCAGTTACTGTTTGATTTAGAAAGTCTTTTCCTGGAGCCCAAGACAGGACATCAGAATATATGCTTACCTCTAAGGATTTTAAGCTGAGATCCACAAATGAGAACATACTGCTTGTTTCTCTGACTTCACTTAGGGAAAGAAGGTGTTTGAGAGAGGGAGGACTTGAAGCAATCAAGCTGGAAATGACCTGGAACTCTCCCTCCTGAAGAATAGCTCTCAGAAGATACTATGCAAGCTGCCAAAATAGAAACAATCAATGGTCCCATCCAGCTGTAAAGCACAAAAAATAGAAAAATGAATGGCCCTTTGCAGATGGGGACTGTTGAGACATCCAGCTTGTGGACTGAGCCACAACTGGAGTTTTAGCCTCTTTGGAGTATAGACTGCCATTGTTGGACTACCCAGACTGTATCAAGGAGACCAGTACAGGTAGATCAAGACAGGATGTGGTGCTTACTAGACCTCATTTGGTAACCATGGGAAGGGAAAACCCCAGTGTGGAGCACAAGGGCAGAACTGATGGTGGTTTGGGCTTGCCAAGGAGGAGCCTTCAAACATCACTTCTTTCAGTTTAATAAAGAAAAAAAACATAAGCTGAGAATGTTAAAACATGATATATGTGCCATGCATATATGTATATTTTGTAGTGATGCAAAGTGGAGAGAATAACAACAACAACAACAAAAAGACTGGGTCAAAAAACTGACTGAAACGGTGAACTTCTGCTCAAAACAGTAAACTTCTGCATTGAAAATTTTAAAAGAGACTGAGAGAAAGATGAAAAACATTTTTCGCAGAATGCATGAGCTCTGGTGAGGTGCGGGGGCAAGGAAAGTTGCCCAGGTTTAGATTTGATTGGAAATTTTGTATGAAATACACAATGGTTCAATAACAATTGGCTTTGAATTAAAAGAAAGTCTTCTCCTATGCATATGTCTTGCAGGTTGCTGCTGACTTTTTCTTCCATCACCTTCAGGGTTTCAGGTTTCAGGTTGAGATCTTTGATTCACTTGGAGTTTGTTTTGTTTTGTTTTGTTTTTGTACAGGGTGAGAGGTAGGGGTTTAATTTTGTTCTTCTATAAATGGTGATCCAGTTTTGCCAACACCATTTGCTAAAGATGCTATCTTTCCTCCATTGAGCTTTTTTGGCCTCTTTGTCAAATATGAGGTGGCTGAAGTTATAAGTCAAAATCCCCAGTTGGCAGGCAAACTGAACAACTTTATTATATTTCATTGTATCTGAAAGCAACTGTGATATTAAAATATGAATCTCTTAATGGACTCTAGAATTGACCTACCACATATATTCACTCATTGTAAAAAGCAATGTAAAGTTATACTTCTTTTTACCTTCATTCAAAGTTTGTTTTGGTCTTTTTGAGACAGGGTGTCCCTGTAGCCCCAGCTGTCCTGAAACTCACTCTATAGACCAGGCTGGCCTTGAACTCACAAAGATCCTCCTGCCTCTGCCTCCCAAGTGCTAGGATTAAAGGCGTGTGCCACCACGCCAGGCTTACCTGCATTCTCCTTTACTGGTAAAATGTGAATTCCTAAATGTGTCTTGAAATTAACCTATAGTTTGCTTTCAGACTTTGTAATTGTCATTTGTGTGTGGAGTGTATATATGAATATTTTGGAATGATATAAAATTAAAGGGACCAAAAAAGAAAGAGAAAAACCTATTCAAATAATTGACCAAAACAGTAAACTTCTGTGTTGAAAAGGTTATAAAAGACTGAGAAAAAGATGCAAGACAGGACTTAACATGTATGGCAGAATCCATGTGCTCTGGCTGGGGGGGCATGAGGGGTGGGCATGGATGGGGGAATGAGTCTAAATTTGATTAAGAAATGTTGTATGAAATGTGCTCAATAAAAATGAACTTAAAAAAAGAGATATAACACACAAAAAATACTTAATGGAGTTTTCTGCATGTCATACGATATAACATAATCAAATTTAGAGCCCATCCTCCTCCTCAGCCCTGATAAAGCTTAAAAAACATAAAAAGCCAGAGGGAAATATATTACTCAATACCCCCCTGAAAATACGCACATACAATATCTGAACATTTGTGCATGTGTATACCTGAAAGCTATATAACAAGGAACACAGTGTCAAATAGGAGAAACCCCGCTGTGAGTTGTTGGTCATGGTAGTCCAAGAGACTCTTAAAATAATGCAGGCTATTGCCACAGCCCTTGATTACTTCCCAGAACTTGAAGTTAAGACCCTATTGCTAAAGACAGAACATATTTCAAACATAGGACTTAGAGCAACGGAACTGGAACTGACTTGGAAACATTCTCCATGAAGACTAATTCTCATTGTTGCAGAGGATATTATGCAAGATGCTAAGGGGGAAATGAAATCAATTGACCACCCCAGCTGTATAGCCTAATAATCACAATGACTGGCAGGAAAAACTATCTCTATGTTGCAGTAGTGGCACTTTAAAAAAAATTTTTTTTATTGATGCTTTGTGTATTGCATACATCATTTTCCAATTCACTTCAGGCATATATCCCTTTTCCTTCCCCCTTCCCCACCCCTACCCATCCCAGATCATGCATTCTGCCATAACTTTTCTGCATCTTTCTCTGTTTTTTTTGTTTTGTTTTGTTTTGCTTTCATTTTTAACAATAAGTGATAATTTGTGAGTACAAGCATCCTTCATGTAAAACCAATTTGCAAGCAGTTGTGCCCAAACCCACACAGCTCATGGGTCCCACCATCCAGCAGGGGGGGGGCTTGTATGTTCAATCAAGTTGAAACAATGAGTGTCCAGTCTATATTGTTGTAGTTTCACCATT
>VZQC01000544.1:3480429-3810759 GCA_009823505.1 Rhizomys pruinosus | reverse complement strand
TATATAAAAGAATGAACATTTTTCTACATAGGATGGTCTGAAAGCATCTCAGAGGCAATTAAAATGTACTCAGTGCCCACTATGGACCCAGCCCTGTGATAGGTCAACAGTTATAGACAGCTTCCAATCTAGTTTGGTTTCACTACTGAGTATAATCAAAGGAAAGACCTTGCATTAACTTTACTATTTCTTCCTCCTTATGGGAATAAAATGCTTCCAAAGAATCCTAAATCACGTACTGTCTTCCTGATTTGCTTCTAATCTCAGGAGTTCACCAGTTGGTAGATCTAGCACACAAGCCACATCTTCCATAGCAGCCTTCATATTTACTGCCTTTGTCAAAGGCTCAGAAACAGTGTTACTGGTTCCAAGTGGGGGGAGGGAAATCCCCTTTGCCACTAGAATCTGTAGAAATAGTGTGAGTGGTTCCAGGGGAGCCCCTTTGCTGCTGGAATTAGTAGTGTGTCCTGTTTGGAAGGCTGCCCAACAGCTCTTACCCCAGTCTCTCTGCTGTTGTTAGAATCAGCTCCTTCAAATCAAGCTGCTCCTCTACCAGGCCCTGTGTCTTCTCCCCCAGGTTCTACAGGAAAGGCAAAAGTTTCAATATACCTATAAACCAATGGCATAGCACCATTTATATTGGAAATTTTCTTCTCAGCCTTTACCCAAAGTACAATATGGAATATGAGCCATTACCATTCTCAAAGACAATGAGGGGAGTTATCCATCAGAGCCTAACAAAGTCTCCATTTGAACATAGTGATATATCAGGAAATGAAAACAAAGCAAACAAAACCCTACAGAGATACAGGATGGAGAAATGGCTCTCTGTAAGAGCAACTAGGAAAGTCAGTCTAGAGATATGCAAGAACCAGCCACCTAGTACTAGAAGGTAATATTTCAAAGGGAAGTTAATACTTCACCACTCAGCTTAAAAATAAATAAGAATTCATACAGCTAATACTTATTATACACCAGGCACTGTGCTAAGTGGCTGGCAGATATTGGCTCACTCACTCAACCATATCTAATTATCATTATCCCTATTTAGAGATGAAGAAATGCAGAGGAGATCAGGGATTTCCCAAGAACACCCGAAGTACAGAGTACCTGGGCGTGGGCTAAACTGGGATTGCCAAAGGAGTGTCCAAGTGGATTCTTTTGAGAACCTTCAGAACAGAAAGGGAAGAGTGAGTCAGACTTCCAATATTCCAATAGAAAGCCTAAAACTTAAACAAGTCAACACTCCATAAGCAAGGAGAAAAGGAGAAAAACAAATTAATCAAACAAAAAAACAAAGGCATCTGAAGGAGGCAAGCAAAACTAGCCTTCAACACAATGAAGAGGCATTTGGGATTCACACTGGAATACAGGAAAAGAGAAACCCACATGCAGGGACACAAAGAAGAGACAACATGGGAAAGGTGCAGGATAATTCCACACCAAACTTACCAACCCTGTGGAAGATTCCTACAGTGGGATCTGCCTGGGTATGGCCCAGTAAACAGATATTAGAAATACAATTGTGGACATACTCAAATCAAAGACTATAAAGAACAAGTTAGAAAACTAATAAAAGACAATGAAAAACTCAAGAAGGACCTAGAGAGAGAGAATGACAAACTCCAGAAGGAAGTGGAAATACTGAAAAGATCCCATGTTGAAAAAGGTAAGGAAACCAACCAGTGAAGCAAAGAGCTACAGGAAGAGTTTGAGAAGCTCCAAAAGGAAGTGGAAATACTAAAGAAATCAGAAGACAAAATGAAAAAGGAAATCAAACACTCATCCAATCAAGAGGAAAGGAATGGGAAAAGCCTCAGAAGTAGAATGGAGGAAGCAGAACAAAGAATATCAGACCTGGAAGATAACACAGAACAACTAAAAACCTCAAGTAAAGATTATGAAAAATTTAAAGATACACAAAAGTGGAACAACCAGGAATTGTGGGATACTATGAACAGATCAAACCTCCACATCATAGGAATAGAGGAGGGAGAAGAATGCCAAAAGAATGGTATTGCTCAGATCTTCAACAGAATAATAGATGAAAATTTCCCCAAACTAAAAAAAGACAAACCAATACAAATACAAGAAGCACATAGAACTCCAAAGAGACAAGATCAGAAAAAAAACTCTCCACACCATATCATAGTTATATTGCTAGACGCCCAAAACAAAGACAAAATTCTGAAAGCCACAAGAGAAAAACAACAAGTTACATATAAGGGGAAACCTATCAGAATTACAATTGACTTCTCAGTGCAAAGTATGAAAGCAAGAAGAACGTGGAGCAAAGCATTCCCAGTGTTAAAGGACAATAGATGCCAACCCAGGTTACTATACCCAGCAAAAATGTCAATTATAGTTGAAGCAGAGAGAAAAATCTTCCATGACATAAACAAGATGAAAGAATGCATGTCCAGAAAGCCAACCCTTCAGTGAATACTTGAAGCAATTCAAAGAACAGAAGAAAGGAGCAACTTTCCCCAGGTACCTAGAAAGAGAAACTAATAAAAGCATAACTGCAGAAGTAGAAACCTAGACCAAAACCACAAATGGATAATAAGGTGAAAGGAAGCATCACAAATCAGTTATAAACTTAAATATTAATGGACTAAACTCCCCAATCAAAAGACATAGACTGGGAGACGGGATTGGAAAAAGAACCCGTCTACATACTGTCTACAAGAAATGCATCTTACCTTCAAGAATAGGCACCACCTTAAAGTGAAAGGATGGGAAAAAAAATATTCCAAGCAAATGGTACCAAAAAGAAAGCAGGTGCTGCTATTTTACTGTCAGAAAAAATAGACTTCAAAGTAAAAGAAATCAGAAGAGACAAAGAAGGCCATTGAACTGAATGATAGGATACACCAAACGGACCTCACAGACGTCTACCGAATATTCTACCCTAATACCAGAGAATACACTTTCTACTCAGCACCCCACAGAACATTCTCCAAAATAGACCACATACTGGGACACAGAAGAAACCTCCACAAGTACAGAAAGATTGAAATAATTTCATACATTCTATTCAGACCATAATGCAATAAAGCTCATTATCAACACCAGGATAAGCCCTACTATCTACAAGAACACATGGAGACTAAACAACACACTTCTGAATAATGAATGGGTCAAGGAAGAGATAAAGAAAGAAATAAAAGCCTTCCTAGAACTGAATCACAATGATAATACAACACAACAAAACATATGGGATACTTTAAAAGCAGTCCTAAGAGGTAAGTTTATAACCCTGGGTGCCTACATTAGAAGAACAGAAAGAGCACAAGTGAATGATCTAACACTGAAGCTAAAAACTCTCAAGAGACAACAGATGATGCCTGAATGCAACAGACAGGAAGAAATAAAAAATCAGAACAGAAATCAATGAAATAGAAACAAAGAAAACAATACAAAAAAAATCAATGAATCCAAAATTTGGTTCTTTGAGAGAATAAACAAGATAGACAGATCTTTAGCCCAGTTAACCAAAAGAAAAAAGGAACAACTCCAACTCAATAGAATCTGTGATGAAAGGGGAAATATCACAACAGACAATGAAAAAACCCAGACAATCATACCATATGGGAACACTTCAAAAACCTATACTCTACTAAGTTTGAAAATCTAGAAGAAATGGATGAATATCTGAAATCCTGGGAATCACCAAAGCTCAACCAAGAGGAGATCGACAGCTTAAACAGTCCCATAATATATGAAGAAATTAAAGATGTAATAAGAAAACTCCCAACTAAAAAAAAGCCCAGGCCCAGATGGTTTCATGGCAGAATTCTATAAAATATTTCAAAAAATCTTACAACCATTATTAGTCAAATTGTTTAGAAGGATAAAAACAGATGAAATTCTCCCAAATCCCTTCTATGAAGCTAGCATCACCCTATTACCCAAACCAGGCAAAGATACAATGAAAAAGGAGAACTATAGACCCATCTCATTAATGAACACAGATGCCAAAATTCTAAACAGGATACTGGCAAATTGCATACAGACCCACATCAAGAAGATCATCCATCATGACCAAGTTGGATTAATACTAGAGATGCAGGGATGGTTCAGCATACGAAAATCAATAAATATCAGGCATATAAATGGAGTGAAAGACAAAAACCACAGGATCATCTCAATTGACACAGAAAAAGCCTTTGACAAAATCCAGCATCCCTTCATGCTTAAAGTCCTAGAGGGAATTGGATTGGAGGGATCATTCTTCAATGTAATCAAAGCCATATACAGGAAACCCACAGCCAATATCATCCTAAATGTGGATGTGATGATTAATCCTGGGTGTCAACTTGACTGGACTAAGGAACAAATAAGAGAAAAAGGTCTTCTGATTGGACCATCTCAACCCAGATGGCCGACCCCAAATGTGGGCATTACCTTCTGCTGGCAGGCAGTATTTATGGCCATGGCAGAGGGAGCTGGTCTCTTTTCTCCTGTGGCTTGCCTCTCTCATTTGGTGAGGTTATCTTGCTGCTGTGATCAAGCTTTCAGATCCCAGCATGTACTGAGACTGGCAGATCTCCTGGAATCCATTCGGACCTTCAGCACTAGATTGGGACTACTGAGACATCCAGCCTTGTGGACTGAGCAGTTCCCTGGATTCTTTCCAGTGTGGTGCAGCTACTGTTGGACTCCTTGAAATCTGTCACATGAGCAAATCAATAAATTGTATATAGCTATATATTCGTCCTGTTGCTTCTGTTTCTTTAGAGAACCCTGACTAATACAGATTTTGGTACCAGGAGTGGTTCTAGAGAAACAGAATTGAAAGGATGAATTTCTTTAGTGGGCTTGGTAGTCTCTGGAGCCAGCTCTCCAACCCAATGAAGCCTAGAGTTACTGAATGCGCTTTCCTCCTGTCACATGAAGAGGAATGATAATACCTTGGTGCAGACTATTTGATGTAATATGAAGATGATCCATTTTGACTCACCTAACTCAGCCTCTTGTGAGAAGCAAGGAATTTAGCGACTCTATTATAAAACATTCAAGAAATTGCAGAAAAATAAGGAAAATAATGATGTTGCCTTGTTGTTCCTAGCATGTCTGGATAAAGTAATAGAGGAAAATAAGGAGCTCAGTGATAAAAATGACCAACTCCAGATTCGAAACAACAGTTTAAAGGGTTCCAAGTGTGCTCTGGAAAAGAATCTTCTCTCCAGCAGCCAAAGAGGTAAAGTAGCAGAAAATCAAGCTGGAGCCCTTATTGTACATTTGGCTGATTTACAACGCAAATTTAATTCCCAGCCACGAAGAGTGTCAGCAGTTAAAGTGAGAGCACTGGTGGGGAAAGGGTGGAACCCTGAAACTTGGGATGGAGATGTGTGGGAGAACCATGATGATGAGGATTTTGAACCCTCGGATTCTGAGGGATTTTCTTTATCTGAGGAATTAATCTCCCCACCCTCAGCAGAGAATCCACACCCTGCAGATCCCTCCTCCCCACCCTTGTCTGAGGAAACCAATCCCCCCTCCCAGTGGGAGCTAATGTCCCTCAGGGCCCAACAATTGTTGCCTCTAGACCTATAACCAGATTGAAGCCTAAGCAAGCCCCTCAAGGTGAGATAGAAAGTGTGGTCCATGAGGAGGTGGCTAGCACCACTAAAGAAATTAATGAGTTTGCCAATTCATTCTGGCAGAAGCCTAAGGAATATGTGTGGGAATGGATTTTAAGGGTGTGGATAATGGTGGAAGGAATATAAAATTGGATCATACTGAGTTTATCGATATGAGGCCCACTGAGTAGAGATTCATGGATTAACATGGAAGCTCGAGCAGTTAAAAAAGTGTGTTAAAAGTTTATTTGAATGGTTGGCTGATGTATTTATTAAAACGTGGCCTACTAACAGCGAGTTTAGAGATGCCTGATATTCCTTGGCTTAGTATTGATGAAGGGATTGTGAGGGTTGGCAATGGGCATGCTCGAGTGGATTTAAGTGTAAAACCACATTCCTCCACTAAGGAGGACCCAGAGGACATGCCTTTCACTGAATTTATAAGATGGAAAGTACTGAGAGAGACACCAGAACATTTGAAGAGCTTTGTTTTTGCTCTATTTCTTATGCCAGATCTTACAGTTAGAGAAGTTGTTGCTCGCTTGCATAAATTAAATGTACACGTAATAGGTTTAACAGGACCTCAGGGTAGGCGTCAGGTGGCAGAACCGAATTGCCGAAGACCAGATGAGCGCAGTTACCATAATTATCATAATGGGTGGCAAAGGCAAAACAATGCCTATAATGGCATGACTCGAAATGATCTTTGGAACTGGCTAATTAATCATGGTGTTTTCAGGAACCAAATACATAAGAAGCCTACTAAGTTTTTATTTGATCTGTATAAGCAGAAAAGCTCTAGAACAAATGACAGGAAGTCAACATTGGATTTCAGAGTAGCGAATCCCATCCAGTTAACCAGTTTCCAGACTTGAGACAGTTCACAGACCCAGACCCCTTGAATGAAGGGTGGCCAGGTTCCAAAGAGGAAGGGACCTTGTCACAATACCAAGAGTTATGCTGTTTGCCTTCCTCCTGTCCTTCCCCAGAGGGACCGTGAGGCCTTTTATAGGCTGTACACTGGGGAAAAGGAAATAATCAGACTTTTCGAGGCCTATTGGATACTGGTTCTGAGTTGACACTGATCCCAGGAGACCCTAAAAAGCATTGTGGCCCTCCAGTTAAAGTAGGAGCCTATGGAGGTCAGGTGATAAATGGAGTTTTGGCTGAAGTCCGACTCAAGGTGGGCCAGTGGGTCCCAGAACTCATCCTGTTGTTATTTACCCAGTCCCAGAATATATATTGGGATAGATATAATTAGAAATTGGCAGAATCCCCACATTGGTTCCCTGACCTGTGGAGTGAGGGCTATTATGGTTGGAAAGGCCAAATGGAAAACCATTGGTGTTGCCTCTACCAGGGAAAATAGTGAACCAAAACAGTATCGTATCCCTGGAGGGATTGCAGAATTAGTGCCACCATCAAGGATTTGAAAGATGCAGGGGTGATGATTCCTACCACATCTCATTTAACTCTCCAATTTGGCCTGTGCAAAAGACAGTTGTATCATGGAGAATGACTGTTGACTATCAAAAACTCAACCAAGTAGTGACACCAATTGCAGCCACTGTACCAGATGTGGTGTCCTTACTTGAGCAGATTAAATATGTCTCCTGGTACCTGGTATGCAGCTATTGATCTGGCCAATGCTTTCTTCTCAATACCGGTTCATAAGGACCACTAGAAGCAATTTGCTTTCAGCTAGCAAGGCAAAAAGTATACATTTACTGTCTTACCTCAGGGGTATGTTAACTCTCCAGCCTTGTGCCATAACTTACTTAGAAGGGATCTTGATCTCCTGACTCTCCTACAAAATATCACACTGGTCCACTATATTGATGATGTTATGCTGATTGGACGCTGTGAACAGGAGGTAGCAGCTAGTCTAGACTTGTTGGTAAAGCATATGTGCATGAGAGGATGGGAAATAAATCCAACTAAAATTCAAGGGCCATCTACCTCAGTGAAGTTTCTAGGAGTTCAGTGGTGTGGAGCATGCAGAGACATTCCTTCTAAGGTAAAGAATAAGTTGTTGCACCTGGCCCCTCCCTCCACCAAGAAAGAAGCACAACGTTTGGTGGCCCTTTTTGGATTCTGGAGGCAGCACATTCCTCATCTGGGTGTGTTACTAGGACCCATATATCAGGTGACTCATAAGCAGCAAACTTTGAGTGGGGCTTGAACAGGAAAAGGCTCTTCAACGGTCCAGGCTGCAGTGCAGGTGTCTGCCCCTAGGGCCATATGACCAGCAGACCCAATGGTGCTGTGGTATCAGTGGCAGATAGAGATGCTGTCTGGAGTCTGTGCGCTCCCATAGGGGAATCACAGCAGGAGGCCCTTGGGATTTTGGAGAACAGGCTCTACCTTTATCTGCAAACAACTATTCTTTGGAAAGACAGCTCTTAGCCTGCTGTTGGGCCTTCGTGGAAACTGAACGTTTGACAATGGGCCACCAAGTCACCATGCGACCTAAGCTGCCCATCATGAGCTGGGTGTTATCTGGCCCACCAGACCATAAAGTAGGACATGCACAGCAACAGTCCATTGTCAAATGGAAGTGGTACATACGTGACAGGGCCTGGGCAGGCCCTGAGGGCACAAGCAAGCTACATAAAGAAGTTGCCCAAATGCCTATGGTTCCCACTCCTGTTACAATGCCTCCTGTGCTTAAGCATGCACCTATGGCTTCATGGGGTTTGCCCTATGATCAGTTGACTGAGGAAGAGAAGACTAGGGCCTGGTTTACTGATGGTTCTGCACGCTATGCAGGCACCACCCAGAGGTGGGACAGCTGCAGCATTACAGCCAATTTCTGAAACAACCATAAAGGACACTGGTGAAGGAAAGTCTCCTCCAGTGGGCAGAACTTTGGGCAGTGCACATGGTTGTGCATTTTGCCTGGAAGGAGAAATGGCCAGAGGTTCGATTATATACTGATTCATGGGCTGTAGCCAATGTGTTGGTGGCTGTGGTCAGGGACTTGGAAGGAGCATGATGGAAAATTGGTGAGAAGACATTTGGGGAAGAAGTATGTGGATAGAGCTCTCTGAATGGTCAAAGGGTATGAAGATACTTGTGTCTCATGTAAATGCTCATCAAAAGGTGATCTCAGCAGAGGATGAGTTTAATAATCAAGTAGATCGGATGACTCGTTCTGTGGATAGTCAGCCTCTTTCTCCAGCTATCTCTGTTGTTGCTCAATGGGCCCATGAAAAAAGTGCTCATGGTGGTAGAGATGGAGGTTATGCATGGGCTCAACAGCATGGACTTCCACTCACCAAGGCTGATCTGGATACAGCTGCTGCTGAGTGCCAGATTTGCCAACAGTAGAGACCAACATTGAGCCCCTGATATGGTGCTATTCCCCAGGGTGACCAGCCAGCAACCTGGTGGCAGGTTGACTACATTGGACCACTTCCATCATGGAGGGGACAGCGTTTTGTTCTTACAGGAAAAGATACTTATTCTGGTTATGGGTTTGTCTTTCCTGCATGTAATGCTTCTGCCAAAACTACCATCCAGGGACTACAGAATGCCTTATCCACCATCATGGTATTCCTCACACGCATCGCTTCTACCAAGGAAATCACTTCACAGCCAAAGAAGTGCGACAGTGGGCCCATGGTCATGGTATCCACTGGTCTTACCATGTTCCCCACCACCAGAAGCAGCTGGCTTGATAGAACGATGGAATGGCCTCTTGAAGACACAGTTACAGTGCCAATTAGGTAGCATACCCTGGAGGGCTGGGGCAAGGTTCTCCAGCAAGCAGTATATGCTTTGAATCAGACTCCACTATATGGTACTGTTTCTCCTATAAAGCCAATTCATGGGTCCAGGAACCAAGGGGTGGAAGTGGGAATGATTCCACTCACTATCACCCCTAGTGACCCAGTAAAAAAATTTTTGCTTCCTGTACCACACGGACCTTGCTCTGCTGGTCTAGATGTTTTGGCTCCAATGGGGGAGTGCTTTTGCCAGGAGATACAGCAAACGTTCCATTGAACTGGAAGCTAAGACTTCCCCTGGCCACTTTGGGCTTCTACTGCCTTTAAGCCAACAGGCTAAGGAAGGAATAACGAGTAGTAGGAGGAGTGATTGATCAGACTACCATGGGGAAATTGGACTTTTTCTCCACAATGGGGGCAAGGAAGATTATTTCTGGAAGGCAGGAGATGCTGTAGGGCACCTTCTGGTGCTACCATGTCCTATGATTAAGGTCAATGGGAAACTCCAACAACTCAAACCAGACAGGACAATAAATGGTCCAGACCCTTCAGGGATGAAGGTATGGGTCACTCCTCCAGGGAAAGAGCCAAGACCTGCAGAGGTGCTTACTGATGGTGGAGGAAATACAGAATGGGTCGTAGAAGAAGTTAGTCATAAATATCAGCTGAGGCCACGGGCCAGTTGCAGAAAACGTGGATTATAATAGATATTAACTTTTGTCCTATTTGGTAAGAATGTGCTTTGTTCATATATATATATAATATATATATATATAATATAGAATATATGTTAAGTGGATACTTGTGTTGTTTCCCTTTTGAATGTGCAACTGAGATATGTGTAAGTGTTGTTCATACTTAGGTTATTAGATACTGAAGGACTAAGTTCTTCTCAAGGACATTACCACCTACTCTAAGATATAATGCTTTGCTATTGCACATGAGATACTTATAACATGTTAGGTGGAATTATGAACCCTCCATTGTTTGCAATTGACATTAAAGCATAACATAAGGAGAGGCTATTTATTGGGTGTCAAGTTGACAAGGGTGGACTTGTGATGGTTAATATGGTGTCAACTTGACTGGACTAAGGAACAAATAAGAGAAAAAGGGTCTGTTGGATTGCCACCTCAACCCAGATGGCCCACCCCAAATGTGGCATTGCCTTTGCTGGCAGGCAGTATTTAAGGCATGGCAGAGGGAGCTGGTCTCTTTTCCTGCGGCTTGCCTCTCTCATCGGTGAGTTTGTCTTGCTGCTGTGATCAACCTTTCGGACCAGCGTGTACTGAGACCGCAGAATCTCCTGGAATCCATTCGGGTCCTTCAGCACTAGATTTGGACTGCTAACATCCAGCTTGCAGACTGACAGTTCCCTGGATTCTCGGCCTTTCCAGGTGGTGCAGCTACTGTTGGATTCTTGAACTCTTGAGCAAATCAATAAATTGTATGTAGCTATATATTCGTCCTTTCGCTTCTGTTTCTTTTTTTTTTTCTTCTTTTTTTTTTTTTTTCTTTAATCCTAGCACTCAGGAGGCAGAGGCAGGCGGATCTTTGTGAGTTCAGGCCAGCCTGGTCTACAGAGTGAGTTCCAGGACAGGTGGGGCTATAGGGAGACAGAAGCCAGAAGTCGCTTCTGTTTCTTTAGAGAACCCTGACTAACACAGTGGAAATGACAGAAACATTCCCTTTAAAGGTAGGAACTCGGCAAGGCTACCCCTGTCACCACTCTTCTTCAATATAGTGCTTGAAACACTTGCTGGGGAAATCAGGCAAGAAAGGGAATTTAAGGAGTACTAATGGGAAAAGAGGAAGTCAAGCTATCCCTGTTTGCTGAGGATATGATTGTTTACTTAAGGGATGCTAAAAACTCAACCAGAAAACTCCTAGAAATGATTAAGAGCTTCAGTAAAGGGGCAGGATAGAAAATTAACCTAGAAAAATCTGCAGCCTTTCTTTACACTAACAACAAGCAACTGAAGAAGGAATTCAAGGAGACCTGCCCACTCATGGTAGCCTCAAAAACAATAAAATACCTAGGAACAAACCTAACCAAAGACACCAAAGATTTCTACAACAAAAATTTTAAACCCCTGAAGAAGGAAAGTGAAGAAGACATCAGGAGATGGACAAACCTCCCATGCTCATGGATTGGGAAAATTAATATAGTAAAAATGCCCATTCTACCCAAACTTTTGTATAAATTTAATCCAATCCCAATTATAATCCCCAAGAGTTTCTTCAGAGGCTTGGAGAAAAAAAGTCCTTAATTTCATTTGGAAAAACAAAACACTCCAAATAGCCAAAACAACCCTGAGTGAAAAGAGCAATACAGGGAGGATATCTATACCAGACTTCAAACTATACTACAGGTTTATAGTCATGAAAACAGCTTGGTACTGGCACAAAACAGACCTATTGACCAATGGAGCAAAACTGAAGATCCAAACTTGAACACATATAATTTCAGCCACCTCATATTTGACAATAGAGGAAAGACAGCATATTCAGCAAGTGGTGTTGTCAAAACAGGATCACCACTTGTAGAAAAAAGAAATTAAACCCCTACCTCTCACCCTGTACAAAAAAAAAAGTCAACACCAAATGGATTAAATACCTCAACGTGAAACCCCAAACTCTGAAGGTGTTAGAAGAAAAAGTTGGCAGCAGCCTGCAAGACATAGGCGTAGGTAAAGACTTGCTAAATCAGACAGCAGCTGTGCAAGAATTAAGGTCAGCAATTGACAAATGGGACTTCATTAACCTCAAAAACTTCTGTACATCAAAAGAAACGATCAAGGAAGTAAAGAGAAATCCCACGAAGTGGGAGGAAACCTTCACTGCAGAAACATCTGACAAAGCATTGATTTCCAGAATATATAAACTACTCAAAAAACAAAGAAGAAAGAAAACAAATGACCCACTCAATAGATGGAGCAAAGAGCTGAACAGAGACTTCACAAGTGAGGAATTAGAGATGGCTGAGAAACATCTTAAGAAGTGCTCAACGTTGCTAATAATTAAGGAGATGCAAATTAAAACCACTTTAAGATATCATCTCACTCCAATAAGACTGGCTAGGATCAAGAAAACAAATGATACCAAGTGCTGGAGAGGTTGTGGGGAAAGAGGAACACTCATCCACTGCTGGTGGGAATGTAAACTGGTACAGCCAATATGGAAAGCAATGTGGAGAACCCTTGGAAGACTTGGAATGAACTTGCCACCTGACCCAGCCATACCACTCTTGGGCATGTACCCACAAGACTCATCTTACTGCAGAGATACATGCACAGCCATATTTATTGCAGTTCTCTTCACAATAGCAAGGAGCTGGAATCAACCCAAGTGCCCCTCAACTGATGAGTAGATAGAGAAAATGTGGTACATCTACACAATGAAGTTCTATGCAGCAGTAAAGAAAGATGACATCATGAACTTTGCAGGTAAATGGTTGGAGCTAGAAGATATCCTGCTGAGTGAAGTAACACAGTCCCAGAAAAACAAATGACGAATGACAAATGGTATCCCTCATCTGTGGATGATAGCCCCAATTACCTAATTGTATGGCAACCTGAGCAATGTCAATGTTATCTGAAAACAACTGTGTTCTTATATTGTAGAATCCCTTAAAAAAAATAAACAGATAAACAGAAAAAAAGAAAACAAATAAAAATGAAAAAAAAAGTGATAATATAATTGCTTTGTTGGTTGCTAGATTGCTTTGTTGTTTGAAGAAACTCAGTGCACATAAAACATCTATAAAAATTCAAATAAAAAGAAGAGTGGCATTTCCCCAGTCAGGCAGAAGGACATGTGACCTTGGAATGAAGAATGGGCAATCAAAGGAATCAGAGAGAATTTTGATTCAAAGACCAAATCCATCACAGACCAATATCATATTCCCTCTTAGTTCCAAAAGTGGAGTGCCCATGAAAGAAGAAAATCCACACAGAATTGTCTTTATCTGTTGGGAAACCATGGAACCCATCTCCAAGACAGCTTTCTAATCCAGCCTTCCAAATCAATGACCACAGCCAGACATGCACAGACCAAAACATTTAGTAAGAATCGGAATCATGATTCCTCACAGAAACATCAAAATGCTTACATACAAAATTCTTCAACAAAATTAGGTTATTAAGTACCTAAATTCACTTCACTAAATAAACTGTAATCTACTTAAATAATTGTTCATTAAAAAAAGGAAATGCAGAGAGAATGATAAAAACTAACAAAGGGCCTCAGGAAGAGTACTATTGCAGAAGGTTAGAACTTGGGGTCTCTGAGGAAGCCGTGTATGTATGCTTACATCATACCTAGGACACTGGAGGCTACAACCTTTTCTCTGGGGGGCCAGAGAAAAGGACCACAAAGTTGAATGAAATAAGTGATTAAAATAAGGATTACACCATTAACTTTAAGAATGTTAACTTATTGGGGCTAGAGAGGTGGCTCAGTGGTTGAGCACTGGCTGCTCTTGCAGAGTACTGAGTTCAAATTCCTAAACCTACATGATAGCTAACAACCATCCATAATTCCAGCTCCAGGGGAACTCTTCTGACCTCTGTGGGTATTGTATGACACAGGAGCACTTACACATATGCAGATAATACACTCATACACTGAAAACAAAATAACAAATACATAAAAGAATGCCAACTTAATGCTAAAAATGAGTATTTCACAGAAAAGAAATGAAAGGAAAATAAAAAGGGATGCATTTTTATTCCATTGAAACCCTTATTTTCCAGAAACTTACTTGAAATGAACACATGGACTCTGACATAATCACAGATTAAATAAATTCTTCCCAAGAAAGGCTCAACTATTCAAAATAGGATTATACTTGTTTGTATATGTCTAGTACTTTTGAAGATGTAAGAAATGTTGTATGACATATACAAAGCTCAATTAAAAATTAAGAGAAAAAATGAGGTAGACAGTCCACAAAAAAGAAAATGTATAAAATCCATTTCCTACACTGATTTATGTTTTATAGGCCAGAGTACATTTAAGGGTTAAGAAATATATGTTGAAAAATTATTAAGACAAAGAAAAAATGGGTATAAACTTTTCTTTTTTTCATATGGTTATTTTTTTCTTTTTCTGGATGTCTATTCCAGTCCCCACCATGAATCAGAACTTCAGTATACAACCACAAAGAGTTTTCTATGTATCAGGCACAGTGTGAGTCACTGTGAGTACAAAATTCTTACCACATGATCCATAATCTCAGCACTGAGGAGGATTAAGACAAGGAAAGTGGCATTCTAGGCCAGAAGACAGTACAAATGTAAACACAGCAGTGGGCAAAGACAGTGTATACTGGAAAAACATCAAGGGCACAATTTAACTAGAAAGTTAACTAAATGCACCAACTAAATGCTGGTGCAGTAGAAGTGGTTGGTAGAGATGAGAAAGAGCTTAAGCCATGTTGTAGAAGATTACCATTCTTACTGCAGTGAAACAGAATGGCAAGGTCAAAGACTTTGTATAAGATTAGAGACCTTATATAGTGTGTACACTGTATAAAAGTTACTGCACGAGGCCAGTTGTGGTGGTACTCCTTTAATCCCAGCACTTGGGAGGGAGAGGCAGACTCACAGACTCTGTGAGTTCAAGGCCAACCTGGTCTACATAGTGAGTTCCAGGACAGCTGGGGCTACAGGGAGTCCCTGTGTCAAAAACACACACACACAAAAAAAAGTTACTCCACTAGTAATAGTAACATGGAGGAATGTATAGGAAACAGATCTGAAATGTGGAATTGAGAAATCTTCACACCTAAACTAGGGACTCCTCATCCCTAACCTTTTCAAAAGCCCATTAAAAAGATAAGGCAAGAGAACGTTGAATACTCAAACTAGACTCTCCATTTTAATGCTCCCTTTGGACGGTGTTTTCAGAGCCACCTTCATTGCACACTCTCCACACAAGAGCCATTGTAGTTTCACCCTTATGCAGGCCAGGCTCTGCACCCTTGCAATTCTTGATCATGAAATCAGGGCAGATTATAGAATCTTTTAACTCAGAGCAGGACATTCCAAGTGTCTCCACCTTCCAGGATTTGTGGAAAGACCTAAAATCTTCTAAGTGATAATAATAGGTAAAGTCTAAGCTATTAAAATTCCAAGATAGAGCCAGGCGTGGTGGCGCATACCTTTAATCCCAGCACTCAGGAAGCAGAGTCTGGTGGATCTTTGTGAGTTCAAAGCCAGCCAGGTCTACGTAGTAAGTTCCAGGACAGCTGGAGCTACAGGGAGACCCTGCCTCAAAAGGACAAAAAAAAAAAAAATCCGGGATAGAAAGGCTGTTTGGAACTTAGTTGGTCTCACTTTCCTTATTTAATATGGAAATTTAGATAAGAAGATAGATGATAGAAGATAAAAGATAGATGATTGATATATAGATAGATAGATGATAGATAGATGATAGATAGATAGATAGATAGATAGATAGATAGATAGATAGATAGATAGATAGATAGATGATAGATACCCCTGTGTGCATGCACCTTTGTGTGTGTGTATGTGTGTGTATGTGTGTCCGTGATGGCTGATTCAAAGCAGCAACTAGACTAATACTAGACTAATTTCTGACTTTCAGACCAGTCCCAAACTAACATCTCTTGACTCTCAATCCAATTGATGTTTGTCAGCATTTGGAGTGTATCATGTGTTATCAACCTAAATTACAGATGACACCAAGACCACAATGACTATATCATTTTCATCTCAGAGTGCTTGGTTGTATCACCTTATATTGCTCATTCTTTGTTTCATTCCATCATTTTGGCTTCCCAGGTAGATTGAATTCTTATATCTCCACCAACCCACCATGAAGCTAGATGCAGAGTGAATTCCCAACAGGTCCCTAATATACTTATTGATTACAACAAAAGGTAAGTTTTTAGAACTTGGCTTAATAGATTAAAAGACAGATTCAAGATCAAGTTGTTAACAGTTCAAATTCCAAACTCACTAATCCCAGCACTTGGGAGGCAGAGGCAGGCAGATCTCTGTGAGATCAAGGCCAGCTGGGACTAAAGGGAGACCCTGTCTCAAAAATACCAAAAAACATAGCTGTGCAGGAATCTTTTAGGTAGGATGTATCTTGTGGGTCAATACCCAGGAGTGGTATGACTGGGTCAGGTGGTAGGCTCATTTTGAGTCTTTTAAGGATTCTACACCGTGATTTCCATAGTGGTTGTGAGTTTACGTTCCCACCAGCAGTGGATGAGTGTTTCCCTTTTCCCACAACTTCTCCAGCATTTGGTATCATTTGTTTTCTTGATCTTGGCCAGTCTTATTGGAGTGAGAGGATAGATATCTTATAGTGGTTTTACTTTGCATATCCTTAATTAATAAGGATGTTGAACACTTTTTAAAATGTTTCACAGCCATCTTTATTTCCTCACTGGTGAAGTCTCTGTTCAGCTCTTTACTCCATCTTTTGAGTAGGTCATTTGTTTTCTTACTTCTTTGTTTTTTAAGTAGTCTATATATTCTGGATGTTAATGCTCTGTCAGATGTATCAGTGGTGAAGATTCCCTCCCACTCTGTGGGTTTTCTCTTCACTTCCTTGATTGTTTCTTTCACTGTACAGAAGCTTTTGAGTCTGATGAGGTCCCACTTGTCAGATGTTGTCCTTATTTCTTGTGTGGTTGTTTGATTTAGAAAGTCTTTTCCTATGCCTATGTCTTGTAGGTTGCTGCCAACTTTTTCTTCTATCACTTTCAGGGTTTCGGGTTTCAGGTTGATATCTTTGATCGACTTGGAGTGGATTTTTGTACAGGGTGAGATGTAGGGGTTTAATTTTGTTCTTCTACAAATGGTGATCCAGTTTTGGCAACAGCACACATAGGGAAGAGCTGGAACCAATCCAAATGCCCCTCAACTGATGACTGGATAACAAAAATGTGGTACATCTACACAATGGAGTTCTATGCAGTGGTAAAGAGAGATGACATCATGAACTCTGCAGGTAAATGGATGGAACTCAAAGCCATTATGCTAAGTGAAGTAACACAGTCCCAGAAAAATAAATGGCAAATGGTTTCCCTCATTTATGGATGCTAGCACCAAATCTCTAGTTGGCAGGCAAACTGAGCAACTTTATTACTATATTTCTTTGTATCTGAAAGCAACTGTGCTGTTACAATGTGAATCTCTTTTTTTACCTTAATTTTTATTGAGCTTTTGTACATTTCATACATTTATTAATTTATTTTTATTGTTATGAAACTTTTTCCATAAGTCATACATCATTTCTCAATCTAATCTAGAGTCGCTTCCCTTTCCATGCCTCCCACCCCATCTGAGTCCCTGCACTCTGCTATGCATGTCCTGCATCTTTTTCTGAGTCTTTCCAGAGTTTTTTTTTTTTAGTTCTTTTGTTGTTCTCTCCAACTTGCATTGCTACATTATATATACATATATGCATAGTTATTAATCAAATTTAGACCTGTTCCCCCATCCATACCCTTCCACCAGGGTTCATGCATTCTGCCATACATGTTAAGTCCCATCTTGCATCTTTTTTTCAGTCTTTTTTTAACTTTTTTGATTCAGAAGTTTACAGTTTGGGTCAGTTCTTTGATCAAGCCGTTTTTGTTGTTGTTGCCTTTCATTTTGTATTACTCTAAAATATGCATATATACACTCCATACATATACCAATATTACAAACTCTGAAAATAAACTCTAGGTTAATTTCAAAACAAGTTTAGAGTGGAACTCTTCACCGGTGACCCATCGGACAAAGGTTTAACATCCAGTCACTTTTTTTATGTTCACGGGTTCAGATTTTTTTCTTTTAATTTTATATTACTCTAAAATATGAATATATACCTTCCATCCATGTACATTAATTACCATGCCTGAAAGTAGGTGGTAAGTTAATTCTAGGACTCATTAAGATATTCACATAATGTGAATCTCTTAATGGACTCTATAATTGACCTACCACTTATATTCAGACATTGTAATTACCATATATGGGTGAAAGATATGTATTAATATTCTAGAGTAATATAAAATAAAAAGGAAAAATGTGAACCCCAAAACATATTTTGTAATTAACATACAGTTTATTCCCAGAGGTCATAATTTTGATACATATGTGTTGTTTAATCAGGCATAATTTGGAGTACTACAAGGGGGAGGAACAGCGACATAAGGACTGGGTCAAAGAACTGACTGATAAAGTTAAATTCTGCTCAAAACAACAAGCTTCTGGAGAAAATAATCCTTGGAGACACTGAGAGAAAGATGCAAGATGTGTACGGCAGAATGCATAAACTGGGGTCGGGGGAGGCGCAGGGAGAAGGGAATGTATCCAAATTGGAATGAAAATGATGAATGAAATATGCAAAAAAAAGACTGAAAAAAAGGTAAGTTTTTGCACCCTTTGTATTAAAATATATGGTTTAGCATATTAATCCGCATTCATGAAGAGGGTAAAATTGTAAGCATGTTTCCATTCATTTTTTAATGTTAATAATTTTGAAGTATTAATATGATGCTCCTCTGGAAGTAGATAAGAACTAATATCCTCATCTACTGCCAGCAATTAAAGCAACCTGGCGTGATTCTTATATCTGCAGGTGAGAAAAATAGCTGTTGAACTGGTTCTCAGCAACTATGACTAAGTTATGCCTTTGTTCACCTGTTCCCATTTTTTACCTACCACAACAGTTCCAGCAGAGAGGGAGGTTGTTAATAGTGAATTTAGTATCCTGAACAAAATGGAGGTCATCTCCGCTTTAACACTCTCACAATTAAAAGCCTCAATGAACTTCCCTAAAGTTGGGGACAGTTAATGGCAGAATTGAATTTACTATAAAATCCATCCTGCAGTTAGGACATTGATGAACTTTTCTCTCTACTTCTAAGCCACATGGGCTTGAAAAATCAGTGGCAAAAGGGATACATTTACATAAATTGTTGAGTAAATTGATGGTGGTATTAATAAATATTAGTGTCAGTCATGGTATTTACTATCACAATTGAATTCCATTTTTCTACAAATTGTTCTGGACATTTTCATGGTTAAATATAAAAAACAAATAGATGAACAAAAATATCTCAGCACCTTTGGCATTTGAAAATAGAATTTGCTGGGCTATAAAACCAGGGAGGTATTTGTCATGCAGCTTAATTCCATCATAAAATCCTAATCAGCCTTTCTGTCACTTGGCTCTTGCCCCATATCTTTTTATGAGAACATTAACATGGTTATTACAGAGCAGGGAGCGTTATGGCTACAAATATACTTTCCATTTATGTATATTTTGGTCCAAAAAAAAAAAAAGTCACCACCAAGAGCCCCAGACAACTAGTTAACATAATCTTAGTTTTTGACAGAGAACTTGAGTCTGTAGTGCCATCTGGATGGTGGCATCAGGTAACCAGTGCCAGGATTAGATTCCTGGTGCTCAGACCTTTGTTCTAAAGATAAATGAGCAGTCTTCCCTCCCATCTTAGTACAGAGCCGTGGAAACTCTCTTTATCCACATGGTAGAATTCTGTATCACTGCCTTTCATGTTTCTGTAACCACAACACCTGACAGAAACAAACTTAAGGAAGAAAAAATATTTGGACTCATGGTTGTAGAGGATTTTAGTACATCATGGCAAGGAAAGGCAGAGCTCAGCAGCTATGTTCCTGGCAAAAGCATGTAACCAAGGCTGTTCACACCACGGCCTACTAGGATGCAGAGACATCACAATAGAAAGTAGGGATAGAGAAACCCTGAAGAGGCCCACTCCCAGTGGCCTGCTGCTGACCGTCCATCCCTGCTTCCTAACATCCCACAGCGTCCCCAAAGAATGCCACGAGCTAGGGAACAAATGTTCAAAACATGACATGTGTGGGGATATTACAGATTCAAACGAGAATCTATGTCATGGTGCCATATTACAAGTCACTACAGTGGAGATATAGATCTGGAAGAAAGTTTTCCAACCTCTTTCCAGAAACTGAACGGTGGGTAGGAGGACTCCTAATATAAGGCATGCACAATCAACGTTCAGTGATAAGTATCTGTAGAACTTGGAGAATCTTTATAGCCTTGGGCAGCTATGAGGGCTGCAAGATATCTATCTCATTAACTTGTCTTGTGGCCTAGGAATAGTCTTCTGTGACACATTCATACTATTGAGTATGAGCTTTGCATTCAAAGTTCTGAATTCAAGTCATGATTCTATCACCTATTGTTTCCGTGGGTCATCCCAAATTATTTGTCTTTTCTGATCCTCTGGGTTGGTTGCTACTGTTTATTGTGAAGCTATCACCAAGATTAGATGTAACATATGAAAAGCAGTTAATAGGGGCTGGAGAGATGGCCTAGCAGTTAGGAGCACCGACTACTCTTGCAGAGGACCTGGGTTCCATCCCCAGCACCCACATGGCAGCTGAGAACCGTCTGTAACTCCAATTCCAGGAGAACTCCAGTTCCAGGGGAATCCAACGCCCTCTTCTGACCTCCGCGGCATTGCACGACACGGGTGCACAAACTTGCATGCAGACAGTACATTCATACACATACACAAATAAATAAAATTTTAAAAAAATGTTTAAAAAAAAGAAAAGCAGTTAATAGAGAGTCATGAAAATCCTTATTATTACCTTTATAACTAACATATTATTTTGGCTTTCCATCAGAACTAAGGTTGTTGTTCAATTGCTTTGAACTATAGACTAGTATAATTCTTTCTGATTCGATTTCTAAGTTTCTTTACATTTTAACTCTGCTGTGTTGAATGCTTCTGTTCGTGCTGCTTCAGGTTCTCTTTGGAAGTAGATGCTAAGAATAAACGTCTTTATTATCTTATCTAAAATAGAAAACCAGAGGGTCTCTAACTTTCCTCATAATTCAGTGCTTTCTTTTGGATTTTAACCAAGAAGTATTCAGGAAATCAGGTTTTTGAGTAGTCAGTCACAAACCCAGAAATCTGTATATAAACTCCACTTTACATAACACCCAGTTATTCTTGTGTTTATTTATTAAAAATGGTAGCTCTAAACTTGGAGAAAAAGGAATAGAATGAAGCAAGATTCATCAATCATTGTATTTAGTGACCTGCAGGCAAACACGTAAAGATTAAAAACCCATCTACATATATTCAGACTGGGCAGACTCATCCTTAAGGGTGCTGGTGGTAGTGGTGATGATGATGATGATGATGATGATGATGATGATATTTCGTGGTATAGACATCAGAAATTATCAGAATTGTGAAGCTAATTGGATCAAGGTCTAACTCCTTTGACACACTGGCTGCTACTTGGCCCTGCATGATGGAACCCTGGAGTAGCCTAGTCAGGGACGGCCTACATGGAAACTTAATATACTCTGAGATTCCCTCTGCAGGTGTCTTGTCTCTCCCCACACAGGCTGAGAGATGTCCAGGCAATCAGAAGTTGACTGTAATCAAGAAGAAAATTTCTGTCAAGGGTCACTTAAATTGTGTCACTCCTGAGGAAAAATCAATACCAACAATCTCACAGATGTTACTGATCTGGAAGAGTCTCCTATCACATTCCCACTCTCACTAAGGAGCATTGTGACTGCAGTTACATACGGAGTAAAAGAGGAAGGATAATGCAGTGCCCCTCCACAAGGGTGACACCCTGGCCCCATAGCCTGCCATTACTTACTCCCTTATACTCTCCAATAGGAAAGAAACGTTCCAGCATGTTTGAATGAGTTTTATAATTTCCTTTTGCATACACATGAATTCTCTTCTAACCTCTATCTACTATCTCACTGTCCAGATGTGGATTGAATTCCTCTTTCTTTGCTGCACTTTCTTTTCATGAGCACTCATTAATGACTCACAAAAGGTGATGCTGTGAGACTGGAGCTGGCATTCTCTTGTGGTCCTAACCTGTACTCCAAGGTAGGCGATTAGCATCGATAACAATAATAGAACGGGGATGCCGGTTGCTTAGCAAGACAGACTGATAAGGATCCACGTAAGCAAAGACGATCTAGAGGAAGGAGCTCATGTGCTGCCTCATATTCTGTTCTCAAAACTGCTTCCTTTGATTAAAGTCCGCAAAACTTGCCTCATCCATGAATTACTCTCCTACCTTTTCATGGCTATGGGAGAAAACATGTCTGTAGCTGTTAATTTAAACATAAGAGAACTAAATAACTCTGAGAAAACCATAAATCTATTCTGGAATAGATGGCCATTCTGATCAATTCTAGTAGTTTTGAACTTGGATGGTAAAGCATAGACTAAAAGAGGATTTAATAAAGGGACACAGTTATACATGGCCTGACTTGAAAAAAAAAAAAAAAAAAAAACCTTGGCTTAGTTCCTACTGAACTCAATGTTGATGGGCACTATAAAATCAAATGCAAATATTTTCATACAAATAATCAAGAAAAATTTCTCTAATGACATTTTTAGTGTCAATTTTAGCAAATCCTCCAAGAACTCTGAGGTCACTGTGCCCTCGGTCTGATTGCAAGTCACTATTCTAGGACACAGAGGAGAAGAGTGAAAGGAGTAATAGGTTAACTGCTGAAGTTACATCATCATCAAGAGAAAAAAACATCATTCTAGAAAGAGGAGACTGAAAGGCTGTGGAACTGCTAATCCATCAGTTCTGTAGGAGAAGAATCTATGGAATTCCAGTTGTTTGAGACTCTTACATGAGATTCCAAAGTTAGTAACCAAAGTGCAACTATAATTTAGGCAATAAAACCCTCACCATCAGCATCAAGGACCAGAAAAAGGCAAAAGGAAAGAAAGAGAATGTAGTCACCCCCTTAAAGGACAACAGCCTTCTGCTCACTAAGAGTTAACAGACTCCTGGCACTTGGTTAACAGGTTTTGTTGATGCAAAGGCTTGTGGGGGGGGGGTCTGCTCCCAGGATGCTGGGGGTAGGGCGGGATTGATAAGGAACCTGCTTCTGAGATGCTGGAACATCACCCTGCTTGTGCATACATCAAAGGAGGTCTGTAATTGAGCAAGTCGCCACAGCCTTGGACACAACCGGACTGTTTTCTTGCTATAATGATGGAAACATTTCTATATGTTTTGTACTGCCAGAACACTTATCAGATGTTAACTTTGTGTAAACATCAACCCTGAACTTCCAATAAAGGCTCTCAAGGGGGCACTGAAAATGTTCCCTAGTGTCTAAGCTGGTGCACTCCTGGTCCAAATTCAGTTTCTCAGCACTTGTCAAGCAGGGTGACCACAAGAGAATGGCAGACATGGCTTCTGGAGCCCAGCAACTGAGGTAGATGGGCAGCCAGGGAAGTCATTCGGAACCAGGGAAGTCATTCCCAGGGGATGTGGTGTCAAGTAGTCAGAAGAAAACAATGCCAACTGATGAAATAAAACCGAGGAAGAGCCACAGACACTCACTGGAGAGAAGGTGCTGTGTTACTCTTTACAGGACTCACTTTTGTACTTAAAGAAATACTTGCAAGTAGTATGTTCTGTATTACATATATGTAGTAGGTTAGTTGTTTAATGTGCTTGTTCTTTAATATTAGTTTCTTCATTTTCCTGTTTATCAACTACTGGGTTTATTTTTCTTAACACTTTATTTTACTTAAGAGATCTTAATGTTTTGTTGTTTCCCTAATTCATAGGGTACATATGCATGTCTTTCCACCCTTTCTTATTAAAATGAATATTTAAAATCACACTTTTATTTCATAAGAGTAGATTTAATTATATGCATTCCTGTTTTGCCTTTGCTTCTAACTCAGGAATGGATTACAGTTATATAGGTAGTAGAAATATTTGTTTTCCAATTTGGTAATCAATGTCATTGTGTTGGATTCTGAGAATGTCTACAATCTCAGAAATGTTTGGAACCATTCCTTAGGTCTAATGCAATTGCACTCTTGGAACTGTTCCACTTGTTAAGAAGGTGCCTTTTCTATTTATAAAATGTGCTGAACCCTAGATGGATGCAGAAACGGAGGTGACAACTACCTCCTTAATTATATTTTCTAGGTCTTCTTGATCTTTACTTACTCATTTCTCTAGTTAGTCTTTCAGAGACCTGAAGAAAATCCTATTAAAGCATACCAGTAGCAATGTGTTTCAGTCTATTCCTTCTTAATACATTTTGTTCTATTTATTTCGATGCTGCCATTTGACTGAATAACCATTAGCACTTCATTATGGATAGTGCAGTCATGATTTTAGCATGTCCTATGATAGCAACCAGGGAAATTTGAGGTTATTTACATATGAATAAAAGAAAAAAATGCTGAGAAATTGTGTAATATAAAGAACTAAGTCCAAGTAAGCTTTTAGAAAGCCTCCAAAACTGGATGGCCAAAGTCACCATCCCTTCCACCAAGAACTCAGAGCATTTAGATTATGCTTCTCTCAAGGCTCTGAAGGTCATTTGCCTTATGACCATTTAAGAGAAAGTTTATGAACTTGCTATAAGCCTGGATCCCTCTTTATCTCTATAATCTGCATAATACTTGGCATATTTTTTTGCTTGTAACTTAATAGATGCTTACTATATAGCTGATAAACTAGATGGATTCATCCAAATAATAGTTTCTACAACATTCTAAAATACATTCCCTATAGTCCATGTACCCTAGAGAAACAGAACCAACAGGACACGTAGACACAGATAATAAAGATTGCTTATTATTGCTCTAAGGAACTGAATCACATGATTATGGAGGCTGAACAGTCACAAGATCTGAAGTTACAGAACTCAAGATACAGGAAGCCAGTGGCACATTTCCAGTCTCAATTCAAAGGGTTGAGAGCCAGGAGACCTGATGGGGTGAGAGCCACTCCCAGTCCCAAAGCCGGAGACCCAAGAACCAGCTTGAAAATAGGCAAACAGAGCCTTTTGCTCCATACAGACTGTTCTCATTTGATGACTTCAGTGAATTGGGTAAGGTTCACTCACACCTTGAAGGCAATCTGCTTTCCTGGGTCTACAAGTCCAAATATTCATCTCATCCAAAAATATCCTCACAGACATGTCCAAAATACTCTTTATTTGTGGGCACCCTGTCACCTCCACAGGTTGACTTATAAATTAACTCCACAACTTCATAAACATCCAGATGACGCTATAGGTAGTTATTTTGACAATTGTAACATTAATTGCTTTGTCTGCCTACCTCTTTCCTTAATGCTTTATTCTCGGACACAGGAGAAGGAGAAATTAACCCAAGACTGCTTTTGACTTGAAATGCCAATGTCTCAGAGAATTTATTTATGTGCCATATGTACCAGTATGCTAGAGAAAGGCAGCGAACTTGACTTACAGAGTGACAGAAAGCTGGCACACACAGAGAGTGGGAAGAAGCTCAAAGCAATGCTCAGCTATAACCAATCATAAAGAGTCCCAAATGAGCATCCCTCAAGAAAGCACTGCTAGTAAAAGCTGAGAAATGTCCAGTACAAACGGGCTATAAAGAAATAGAAACAGTCTTCTGTGTCACTCTCACTTGCAAAGGACATTTCTGTTTAAAACTAGACAAAAATATTTTAATTAAAAATTACAAAGCATGGACTGAGGAGTTAGATCATTTAGTAAACTACTTTACATGCTACCACTCCTGAACACCCATGCAAACTGGCAGGCATTGTGGCACACACTTATAATCCCAACACTGAAGAGGGAAAGACAAGAGGATCTCTGGGGCTTACTGCACTGCAACCGTCGACTAATTGGTGAATGAAACACAGGTCCCAGTAAGACATTCTGTTTCATAAACAAGGTGGAAGGCCTCTGAGGTAGGACATTCAAAGTTGATCTCTGAGCTCTTCACACATCTCTACACAGACACACAGACACACACACACACACACACAGACACACACACACACACATACACACACACACACTGAGAGAGAGAGAGAGAGAGAGAGAGAAAGAGAGAGAAGAGAGGAGAGAAATTAAAAAACAGTACCTTCTCTTTAATTCAAAAGGCAGACATTAGCCTGTTTATTCATAGGAGGAGAAGGTACACAGAACATAGCTCTACTGTCCAGTGTGGCTGAATTCCACCAATGACAGAACAGCTGAGGGAATATAAGCCTCATTGGACTTGAGTTCCAAGCACATAAGGAACTGACTTCAAACAGTAACATAAGGAAGAAAATATTTCTGGAGGTACACAACCAATTATACTATCTGTAACTGCCCAATTTGGTGTAAACCAGCAGCATTCTGGTCTGTGGATAAAGACCAAGAAGGGGAGGAAGAGGAGCAGCAGCAGTCCCCTTAGGCGAGACAATGAGTCACCATTCTTAGTCTCGGTATCCACTAGGAAGAAAGGTCAGCGATTAGCACCAAAGGCCACTCTATCTACATCTATTTTATCTGTGGATTATTTTAAGTAAACTGAGAACAATAAACACATAGAGTCATCCCATGTTATCTACAGTAGATTGGTTCCAGGAATCCCCCACAGATGGTAGAAATCTTGGATACTTTAGTCCCTCATGTAAAATGCTCCTCCTCCTATATATTTTAAATAATGCCAGTTCTATTGACTGATACTACATTGTATGCTATACAAATAATTGCATTATATTACTTAAGGATAATGAAAAGGGAAAAGTCTGTACATGTTCAATAGAGTCTAGTTTTTGCATGTTTTCCATCTGTATTTGAAGGGTTGACTGTAATAAGAGCATAGTAATTATTCAGTCCATAAACTGAACAATAAGCAGTTTTCTCTATTTTAATGTCACTTCACACTTTTTTCTTGATTTCATACTGTGACTTTTAGCATCCTAAATCAATGCAAGGAGACAAACTTTATTGTCACTATCATGATGTACCTATAAGATACAATTGTAGCTTAGATATTGTGGTGGTTTGAATGAGTATCTCCATAGGTTCCAAGTACTCAGACCTTTTGCCCCCAGTTGGTGATGCTGTTGTGGGAGGTCTTAGGAGGAGTGGCCAAGCTCAAGGAACCTCCTCACTGGGGTGGACTTAGAGAGTTCAAAAAGAGTTCCCAATATCCAGTCTCTCTCTCTCTCTCTCTCTCTCTCTCTCTCTCTCTCTCTCTCTCTCTTTTTCCTGTGCCTGCTTGAAGATGTTAACCTCAGCTTTCTCCTCCAGCACCTCCTTCCACCATAACTCCCTGCCATGATGGACTATAATTCTCCTGGAACTGTCAACAGTAAACTCAAATAAACTCTTACTTTGGTTCCCTTGGTCGTGGTGGTTCTATCACAGCAACAGAAAAGTGACTATATACAGATATGGAATATCCTTTCAAATGGTTCCTATGTTGAAGAGTTGGCCTCCACCTGGTAGCATGGTTGACAAATGACTGACTGGCTCATGATAGTACTAAATTCACCAATAAACTAATCCATTGATGATTTTATAAAAAAAATAAGTGGGCTATTAATAGTTAGAACCTGGATAGAAGAAGTATGGTATATCTCCTCTCTGCCTTCTTCCTAACTCTCTCTCTCTTCAATTCTTGGTGGCCACAAGGTAAGCAGTATGGCTCTCGCACACCCTCACCGCCATGATGTTCTGACTTCTCACAGACCCAAAGCTAGTTAGGACGGAAACCTCTGAAATAAGAGGCTGTACAATAAAGCTTCCATCCCTTAAAGTCATTTATGCCAAGTACTTTGTCACAGTACCAAAAAGGGACTCATACAAGTATCTTCAATGAGCACCCCTTCAATAAAGTAGAGGAAATATAGCTGTTGTGGTCCTGGGTTTCCCTGGCTTCAATCTAGGGTAAAGCCGAAATAATAACTCAAATAAGGAGGAGGCAATAGACAAAGGAGGAAGGAGAGTCATGACAGTAGAAAACAGACTAGGGCCCCTGGTAGGATGACCATGCCCCAGGGATGTTTTGAACCCAAGAGCATTTGGACAATAGAGATTGGACTTGATGGGGGAAAAAATGACAAATTTGGGTGGTGGAGATGGGGGTGAATCTGGGAGGAGTTGGGGGAAGGGGAATATGATCAAAATGCATTATATGAAACTCTCAAAGAATTTAATAAAAATATTTTTAAAAAGAAGAAAATAAAAGATTAAATTAAGCACATTTCTATTCATCTCTTCACCAAATTCTGTGGCATACAGCTAAGCCATTTTCTCCCCTATCATTTCAGCTTAGCCTTTCATCTGTGCCGATCATTCTGCTGTAATGACACTGTTGTTTATCAACCACAGCAACTCAGCCCAAGACTGAATGAACTAAAACACTTCTGTTTACAGATTCAAAGCAAAACAGTGGTGCTGCAAACATTCACAAAGGCAGTGGGCCAGTTCTTCAGTTCCTCTTAAAATTACATGGGGAGGGGCTGGAGAGATAGCCTAGCAGTTAAGAGTGCCGACCGGTCTTGCAGAGGACCCAGGTTCGATCCCCAGCACCCACGTGGCAGCTAAGAACCGTCTGTAACTCCAATTCCAGGAGAACTCCAGTTCCAGAAATATCCGAGACCCTCTTCTGACCTCTGAGGCATTGCACGACACGGGTGCACAGACCTACATGCAGACAGTACATTCATACACATACAAAAATAAATAAAATTAAAAAAAAATTACATGGGGAAAATGATACAAATAGAAGTTCTAATGGATGAATAATATGTTAATTAAAATAAATCAATAACAGGAAGGACAAACCCACACATCACTGTTCTTCTGGAGCTTACAGTCTATGGGGATAGCAAATATTAGACAAATAATTTTCTAAGTCTGTGACAAATTCTGTAAAGGCAAAGCATAATGTAAAATAAACACAAAAATAAAAGTGTACAATATGGTAGATAAAGCAACTCTGTCTCATATAAAAAAATCAAACAAGTTGAAGAAAAAAGCACTTTCAGTTTAACATCACACCTGCAGAAATAATTTGAAAATGCTCCTAACAAGCATTTTAATGTATCCATTCTAAAACATGAACACTGAAAACAATAAATGAAAAATACATTAATATTATAGATTCCCTTAATAGGAAAGGAGAAAGGTCTGACTTTAAGGATTATTCCAGCAGTTCTTGGTACCTGGTTCCTCGGTCATTTACTAAGATTAATATAAGGTTCTATTTATAAAACATCGGGCTGATGTCACCAGGTTTATAGATAGAGAACAATCATTCTGTACTCTCTAACCTCAAGATAGAATTACTTTGTGCTATTTTGTTGACATTTACCTAGTTATACAAACATTTCCAATATTTTGAAAGACCAAAGTTTCCTAAAACTGAGGAAGAGACTAAAGAGACACCAGAAGTAGATCTGGGGTCTCTAGGATTTCCCTCACCAACAGAGTGAAGGGAGGTGTCCTTCTGGTATTGGTATTAGGATTTTTATTAGATAATCTATGACTCCTGGGTGAAACATTATCTTCCTCTGTGGTGTAACTCTGCAATATGTGTATGTGTGCATGTAATATATATATATATATATATATATATATATATATATATATGTGTGTGTGTGTGTGTGTGTGTGTGTGTGTGTGTACATGCGCGCATGCACGCACGCGCGTGCTGTATAATGTGTGTATAGATCCACACATTTTGGGGGTCTTTTTGAGACAGGGTCTTCCTGTAGCCCCAGCTGTCCTAGAACTCATTATGTAGACCAGGCTGGCCTTAAACTCACAGAGATCCTCCTGCCTCTGTCTCCTGCATTCTGGGATTACAGGCATGTGCCACCATGCATTTCAAGTAAGCTTCTCAAACATCCTTAGCATCTATCCCTCCTTTCTCCCTATTCCTCTGTATCTCCAGTTAAGTTCTCCCCAACATTTCCCCCTTGCCCCCCGCCTCTGTCCTCCTAATCCTCTCTCTTGAGCTTGAAGCAATATAGCCTATTGCCTATGTTCTTTGTTAGCAGTACTTACCAGTAAGACCAATAGGAGGATACCACTAACTTCAGTAACAGAACTTGAAGGAATCGAGCTGGTACTGACATGAAAGTCTCCCCCCTGAAGATTAGCTCTCACAGTACTGAAAGGTACTATGCAAGATGACAAAAGGGAAGAATTATAAATGACCCTACCCAGCTGTAAAGCATATGAAGCACAAAGATGACTGGCCCAGTAAGATATCCACAATGGTGCAATAGTGGCACTTTTATCTGGGGAATAACCAACAGCTGATTAAATGGACTTAAGGCCTGCTCAATAGGATAGAATTCATGTCTAGTACTGTAAACCCAGCCAAATGCCTGTGGCTTGAGAGGTCACAGACCATAGAGGAGAACTGCCATTTCCTAAATTAATACAACTTCAACTACATTCTAAATACCCATAGGTAGATGTAGCTCTCACCCCTCATCAAAGAAGCTTGCTTTTTAAACAGATGGAGACTATTACAAAGTTCAAGACTGGTAAAAATGCAAGAAATAAATGACATTTGAGTATCCAGTCCCAGCTAGTAGATATACAACTTAACCCTACACCTGAGGCTCAGGAAACATCATAGAACAGGGAGAGAAGGATTGTAAGAACCAAGACACTGACACATATCTGCTGCAAGACCATGTCTTCTAGACATGACAGGGATGCTGGGCCCATGAAATCTCAACAATGTGGTTGCCTAAACAAAACTTGCATAATGATTATATCAGTCAATGAGCCAATGTTCATGGGAGAAATTTCATAAGGTCCCACCCCTAGATGAACTACAGGCAATCAATGGCTGCTGAAAAGGGGAGAAACAATTTTCTCCATGGACAAGGCACCTGACAGGTTTCCCAATCCTAAGTGGGTCAGCACTAAACACACACACACATATATATATATATATATATATATATATATATATATATAGCCAACACTTACCAGACTTATTAGAATATATATACATGTTATAATATATATATGTGTGTGTGTGTATGTTATATGAAGAGGTCATGAATTTTAGAGGTAATAGGACACAGGAAGAGTGGAGGAGAGGAGTGGACATGATGTAAATACAGTAGTCATGTATGAAATTCTCAAAAAGCTAAAACTAAAAATAAAGAAAAAACATGCAAGTTTAATCAAGTAGTTATGTATTTACTTCTTTCTCTGTTATCAGCAAGACACGGTTTTAAATCAGGAACATATAACTGTAATACAGCATTCTTTGCTAAATTGGGGCTGAACACACAGCACAAACTCGAGGGTCTCTGTGCTTCTGAAAACTTTTCCCATAATTTAGGAAAAGAGTAAATATCCATGAAGCTTTAAACAAAGAAGTAGATATAATGCAAGAAATGTTATGAGCCTAACATGAAAAGGAGCAGACAATTCATCCCAATTCTCAGAAGTTTGGGTTTGTAACAATGCTGGATCTCACCGTTGAGTAGAGAGCCACCAGTGATGAAATCCAGCAGGAAGTACCTCGGGCTGTACCTCATGAGGATGTACCCTTTCCTGTACCTCATCCTCATATCAACACTGGTCTGATCTTCATAACAGGTATTACCAAGACACAAAACTTGAGGTGGTTAAATGAAGACTGTAGCACTGCCCCCTGCCCTCGGGAAGCTTACAATTTTGTTAGGACAGTCTTACAAACGACTAACTAGAAAAAAGTATAGGATAACTACTGGTACCCCAAGGAAGAATGCCTACGGAGGACTCATAAAGGGAAGATGATAAGGGGGCTGAAGAGACGGCTCAGCAGTTAAGAGCACCAACTGCTCTTGCAGAGGACCTGGGTTCAATTCCCAGCATCCACATGGCGGCTAAGAACCGTCTTTAACTCCAGTTCCGGGGGGAATCCGACGACCTCTTCTGACCTCTGTGGCATTGCATGACATGGGTGCACCAACCTACATGCAGAGAGTACACTCATACACATAAAAAACAATCTATATTTTTTTTATAAAAGGGAAGATGATAAAATGATACAAGGCTGATACAGAATTAGAGGCCTAAGGATGTGAATGAATGCATTCTAGGTTGAAGGATGATCACGTCTTGGATGTGAAAGAGAAAAGGACTTGAAAATTTTGTTTGGGGACTATAACACAAGGCAAGGGGGATTTGGGGAAGCAAAATAAGAAAGACCACTCCATTTCTATGGAGTCAGGTGTTTCCTGTGAATGGAGTGAGGCACTAATGAAATGAGTCACCACTCAATCTAAATGTGTTAAGAAGGAATGCTAAGCACCTGTAATCATTTAGGATGGATGCAAGAATCAAGAGAAATGAGACAAAGTAGTCAAGAATGCCACTTAGTGTATATATTTGTTTCTGTTGCTGTAGAATAAATCATCACAAACCTAATAGCAGAAAATGACACACATTTATTACTTCAGTGTCTAGAGGTCAGGAATGCAGGATTTTCTCTGCTTAGGGTCTTGTGAGCCAGTAATCATGATGTGACTCTGGAATATGATTTAATTTGAGGTCCAGCTGGTAAATAACTTACTTCCAATCTCTCAGGTTGTTGGCAGAATTCAGAATTCCTCGAAGGAGAACTGAGGGTTTCCAGTTCTTTTTTTTTCCAGGTTCGCTCCTTTATTTATTTTTTTTTTTGTCTTGACAAACCAGTGCTTTTTCTGCATTCCTTTGATCTTATATTACTGTAAAGTATACATACATATCCTTCATCCATATAACAAAGCTTCCTAGCTCTGAAAGTAAATGGTAGCTTAGTTCTAGAACCTGTTAAGGGATTCACAATATAATATCTACTATCTGAGGCTACACCCAACTCCAGAGGTTCCGCATAGGTCTTTGACAAACAAGTCTTCAAAACTTGTCCAGTTTCCTACTCAAGTCAGTACGGGAGAGAGGAGAGAAGAGAGATGTCCCCATGTAAGGGTAATCAGACTCAGTCTATCATCTTTGCTGTGTTTTGTTAGTTAGAAACAAGTCGCAAACCCTGACCACATATAAGTTGGAAGGATTTCTTAGGTTTTAAATAACAAGAACCAGAGGTTGTTGGGACCATCCTAAGAATCTGTCTTCTGTGTAATATTGCAATATGGGAGACAAGAAATGGTAAGGCTTGAATCTGGGCAGAGACACTGGAAACTAGATGAGGAATTAAAGGAGAAACACAACCATGAAGTACACAGCAGAGTCTGAGACATGCTGAGGTTGTCCAACACGGACATGTTGAGGAGATACAAGTCAGTGATATACTGAGCTTAAGACTATCTGAGGACCTTGCAGTTGAAAGAGGCAGGTTGCCTACCATTGTCTTAAATTCTGCCTTCATGAAGCCCACAAAATCTGTACCTCAATAAGTATTCCTATTGACCTTCCACTCGCAATGTCAATGTACTAGAAAAATAAAAAATGGGAGTGGTTCATTTAAAGTTTAGCTCAGTAAATATTCATTGAGTTAGATAAAATAGAATAGATTCAAAGTTGAAAACACAAATTCACCTTCCATGCATCGAAAGTCTTCAGGGAGTATCAAACACTAAGTGGAAGGTCAGAGAAATATGGGACCTCAGGAAGGCTCAGTGAGCTCAGTTTTAGAAAACAAGAAACACTAGAAACTCTACCAATGAAGATATTTTACGAAGTAGGTAGGCGCTACCATTTTCCAATTTTATAAGGAAGTTTCCAAAATCATTGAATCTGATATATCTGAGCACTTAAGCATCACACTATATCACCCATGAAGGATCAGAACTTCCAAGGAAAATATGGTAAAAGGGAGGGATGAAAGGAAAAATTGCTACTGCAAAGGAGGTAAGGAAATAAGTCCACAAAACAATTTTTAAAAAGTTGGAGTCTAGGGTCTGGAGAGATGGCCTAGTGGTTAAGAGCGCTGACCGCTCTTACAGAGGACCCGGGTTCGATCCTCAGCACCCACATGGCGGCCGAGAGCCATCTGAAACTCCAATTCCAGGAGAACTCCAGTTCCAGGGGAATCCGACACCCTCTTCTGACCTCCGTGGCATTGCATGACACGGGTGCACAGACTTGCATGCAGACAGAACATTAATACACGTACAGAAATAAATAAAATTAATAAAAAAATTTTTTTTAAGTTGGAGTCTATTTAAAATGCATTCAAATGTTCCCTAGAGAAAATGCATGGATTTTATATAAGAAATTATTAGCTATTGTTAGAAATGTAAAGAATGCTAGAGTGTCACTAGAGAGAAAAAATATCAATGCTCATTCTAAATGAAGTAAACTTTAGCTATAAGAGGTCATAGTCATTTTCTGCTTTTATGAAGTTGATTTTATTGTTGTTTTGAGACAGGGTCTCACTATGCAGCTCCAGCTGGCCCAGAACACTCTGTGTAAACCATCCCAGGCTGTCCTGAGTCCCACAGTGATCTGCCAGCCTCTGCCTCCTGAGGGCTGGGATTAAAGGTGTGAGCTGCCATGCCCAGCTATGAATTTTAACCAAAAAAGAATAACTACTTGCACAAAAAGTTAAGAGATCATTAGCTTTGACAATAAATCACTGGCAAGAAAGCTTCTTGCCATCCTGATTTGATAAAGAATAACTGATAGAGGAGAACTTCTGGAAGAAAAAAATCTTACTTATTGGATCCAAAAGTACCATGAGACTTGGGGATGGACAGTCCAATGTATGCATGTATACATACAATCTACATATACCTCTCACTTTGAAAATGAGGTGAGTGTTGCCACCATCCAAGTCATGCTTTAGTTAATAAGGAACATCACAGAGGATAGTAGGCTTATCAATGTCAAAATCTGTGGTTTCTTCAAAATTTTCTTCAAGTTGTAGTTGCACATATTTGAGAGCTATGTCACTCATATGTGTCTGATGGAGTTTCAGTTCAGCATCACATCTTGGTATTCAGAACAGTGTGTAAACTTTAGTCATTCACAAGCAATTATCCTGGGAAGTCTCAGGCCCTAGGCATGGTTCCAAGGCTTTGTCATGGCATGATGGCAGCTGCTGAAAGGCCACTCACAATTTTTATATAAAATAGACAGCCTTCATAGCAGTATTTCTCAATATCTGTGGTGATAGGCTGTAGCAATTGATGTTTCTCGCACGTGCAGCCTTCCTTGAGGTGTTCTTCCTCTCTGAACCAGGGCCCTCAATTCCATGGGACTGCAAGCCCCAGGATCATTCCTGGCCAACCAGTTAACAATCTGGGCCTAAGCTCTGGTAGGGAGAGGGAGGGAGAATGGAAGTTGAACCCAATGGGACAGAGAGAGAGAAAGAAAGAATAAGAGAATAAGGAAGAGATTGACTCAGAGGAGAGACCAGAGCAATTCCATGAGGGAATAACTCAGTTTATTGCTGTAATCCAGGGTTTTTATACAGGACCTTGTGGGGGTTGTGGAATACAGAATTGGGGGTTGGGATATGCAGGATTTCACACCATATACTCCAGATCGCTACAGGAATGTGACAATGCTTTGCCCAAAGCATCAAAGACAATTGGCACCAGGCAGGTTTTCACAGGCAGGCAGGAGACCAGCAGGAGTCCAGGCTGGAGGTTGCTTGCTGACTTCCTATGTGCTTCTGCCAAATGGGATCCCTACGATAGGCAGGCTTTTTGTTGGTCTTTCTTGCTCACTTTGAAGATTCAAGCCATTACTGAGCAGTATATGATTCTGCCAAATATGAGCAGTATTTCACTTACACTAACTTTGTAGCAGGACTCCCCCAAAAAAGGGAGATGTGCAGAACTGCCTGTTTACCCCAGGAGAGATACCATCAAGCCAAAGAAACAATTCTATTCAAGTGAGTTATTTGGGGTAACCCCTGGCCAGCTGGATTCCTGAAAAGGCCCCACCCTATCATGAGTGGCGCCTGACAGAATCTGCACCAGTGGAGTCAGCCCTTCTTCCCACTCAGCTGAGCTCTGATATATTCTGATATACACCTTAACCCCAGACCACATGCAGCTAGAAGAGGCCAGAACTGGTAAGGGTCCTGGGCAGCCTACAGCAAGCATAATCCTTATATCTGCAAACACTTCCCTCAATGAGTCTAGGAGGAATTCAAATTGGTGAAGCAATGCTAGTCTCACCAACCTCAAGCTGGCATGGTCTGGCCCCTGAAAAGGAAGAACAAACCAATTGGGCCAGGTGTGGTGGCGCACACCTTTAATCCCAGCACTCACTCGGGAGGCAGAAGCAGGAGGATCTCTGTGAGTTCAAGGCCAGCCTGGTCTACAGAGTGAGCTCCAGACCAGCTGGGATAAAGGGAGGCCCTGTCGCAAAAGTAACAAAAAACAGAAAAATAGAAAAAAAAAAAAAAAAAAAAGAGAGAGAGAGAGAAAGGAAAAAAATACTACTTTGAGAAATTCTCATTTATCCCCCAAAAGAGCCATCTGAATGCTTCAAGAGAAACTTGTAAATTCCTTAAGATAGCTTTCCTCAGAAAAAGATGCAACACATGTATAGCAGAATGCATGAAGTCTGGTGAGGTGGGGGGCATGGAAAGGGCAATGAGTCTAAATTGGATTGAAAAATGATGATATATGATATATGAAAAAGTTTAATAAAAATAAAGAATATATTTTTTTAAAGTAAATGTTGAGCTGGGATGTAGCTCAGTGGTAAAGTCCATGATTACTGAATGAAACCCCAGCTCTAAAATGAATGAAAAAAAAACTAGTTTGTCATGACATTTTGTCTAGCCACAGTATTTATTTTATTTTATGGACAAAACTCCAAGTCTTTTCTAAAATATTACACAGCAATTAAAAGTATCAGGCTGGTGTAACTTAGCCTTTCTGGATGTTAATACCCATACCAATTTGGCCAAGGGACTTAATGGATAACTTTGTTCCTTGCCCTCAGAGGTCAACTAAGTCCCAAGGGACTATGCATAGGGTCATCTCTTGAAATGTCCTGTAAATGTGAGTAGCCAGTCTTCCTGTGCAGGGAGGTCTTGGAGATCCACTAATGGGACTTCAGCCAATGTCCAGTCTATAAAAAGGAAAGTCTGGGGCTGGAGAGATAGCCTAGTGGTTAAGAGCACCAACTGCTCTTGCAGAGGACCCGGGTTCGATCCCCAGCACCCACATGGCAGCTAAGAACCATCTGTAACTCCAATTCCAGGAGAACTCCAGTTCCAGGAAAATCTGAGACCCTCTTCTGACCTCAGCAGCATTGCACAACACGGATGCACAGACCTACATGCAGACAGTACAATCATACCCATACAAAAATAAATAAAAATTTAAAAAATAATTAAAAAAATAAAAAAGGAAAGTATGTTCATGCTTCAAAAGGGGAAGCCTGGTCTAGCAAGACCTGACTTTGTCCTTGAGTGGATGGAACTGGTAAATGAAAAGCCAAAAGGCGAGGCTGGAGACATAGTCTAGCAGTTAAGAGCACCGACTGCTCTTGCAGAGGACCTGGGTTCCATCCCCAGCACCCACATGGTTGCTGAGAACCGTCTGTAACTCCAATTCCAGGAGAACTCCAGTTCCAGGGGAATCCAAGACCCTCTTCTGACCTCCGCGGCATTGCACGACACGGGTGCACAAACCTACATGCAGACAGTGCACTCATACACATACAAAAATAAATAAAATTTAAAAAAGAATATTAGAAAAAAAGAAAAGCCAAAAGGGGCCAGAGGCTGCCTCCCACACCCAAAAAAGTCCTAGTGACCCCTGAGGACCAGATCCTCAACTGACCTTGAGAAAACAAACCTTGGTTAATCTGGGCTGTGTGGCTTTAAACATCCAAAAGGAAAGTATAACCAGAAATAATTAGCAAGGCCTGAGAAACTGTACTTCAAGTATAAAACTTGAGATCTTAGTAAAAAGACAAAAAGGAAAAGAAAAGAAAAAAGCACTGTTGTTTTGCCTGTCTTCAATTCTTACTGGCAAGTAAGTACCTTGTGTGCTTACAAGTACCCTGTGACTGCCACTGCTTTTGCCATCCTTCACAGCTTTTGAACCTTCCAATATGGACAGAAGACCCATGTCTCTCCAAGAATCCTCCAAGCCTTCAGTGCCAGATGGGGACTGCTGAGACATCCAACTTGTGGACTGAATAACTACTGGGGTTTCTGCCTCTTCAGAGTAGAGACTGCCATTGTTGGACTACCCAGGCTGTATCATGGAAGCCAGTATTGAAAGATCAAGACAGGACTCAGTGCTTACTGGACTTCATTTGGTGACCATGGGAGGGAAAGACCCCAGTGTGGAGCACAAGGGCAAGATTGATGGTTGTTTGGGCTTGCCAAGGAGGAGCCTTCAAACACTTCCTTCAGGAAATCATTACATCTTTCAGCCTAAAAAAGAATTCATAAGCTGAGGTTGCTAAAACCTATGATGTCATAATCTTGATATATGTGTGCAATGCATATATGCATACTTTGGAGTGATACGAATTGAAAGGAACAACAACAAAAAAGACTGGGTCAAAGAACTGACTGAAACAGTAAACTTCTGCCCCAAACAGTAAACTTATGCATTGAACATTTTAAAAAAGACTGAGAAAAAGATGAAAGACATGTATGACAGAATGCGTGAGCTCTGGTGGGGTGGAGGGCAAGGAAGTGGGAATGAGTCTAAATTTTATTAAAAAGTGTTGTATGAAATGCACAAAACTTCAATAAAAAGTTGGCTTTGAATAAAAAAGATAGGTTTCCTATATTTTATCATTTCTGGAAATGGTATGTATGTTATAACAGATGTACAAACTTCATGTGATAATGTTCCAGTAGTTTTTCCTAAAATGTATTTAAATTAGTATTTTCTAATGGTGGGACTTTAAGAATGTATGAAGTTAGGGATTCAATGCCATTATAAAAGTATGCAGTATGTCATTTCCTGTAGGAGTCTGGTTTTAAGAAAAGCTTGATTCCATCAGAAAAAAATGAATTGAGGGAATTTATCAGTCCATCTACCAGATTTAAATATATACATATTTACCTTAGCATTGATATATTTAAATATTTAATTTCTATGGTATAATCATTAGATAGATGTACATAGATTATATAATTAGTACCACAATAAACAATAAATGATCCACTACCTACAGTTACCATTTTGTATGTCTTCGTATATACATACAATCTACATGTGGGCTCAGTCCATTTAAAAAATGTTTTTTTCTCAAATTTCCAATCAGCAATCAAAATTTCCAATCAGTACTAACTGCAGTCACTATGGTATACACTAGAACCTACACCACCACAGTCATGTAACTGGAATTGTCCTTGTCCGTGCTTGAACTAACATCTCCCAGGATGTGTTGAAATCCTGTTATACCCGGTACATAAGGGCTTCACCTGCATTTGTCCACTTAAGCTTGATAAGAACTTTCTGTTGTTGATGATCATTTTTCAGATCAGGAGGATAAGGTTCAGGGAGATTAAGAAATTTTCCCCAATATCAAAAAGGTTGGAATTTTTGGAGGCAGGCAGGGTCTGAAGTAATGTTGATTGTTAGTTTCTGATAAAAACCACCCATCAAAATCAAGTCTGCTGCTTAGTGAAGTGAGGGAGAATTATTCTTTTGATAGTGTTTCATTTTCCACCAGAGATATTTGTGAGGCTTGAAGGTCCAGTTTAAGGCAGGTATTCAAACTCGGGGGGCCTGTCTCAATTTGGGTCCATTCCTGACAGAAGAGCATAAGATCGATAGAAATCACTTGGAAACAGTTCTGTGAAGGGCAATGGTTCTGTGAGTCTGGAGTAATCTGCTTCTCTGGATGGGGGTTATTTACTCTAACAAAGGACAATTGAATCCGTTTTTTTTTTTTTTTTAATTCACATAAATGGATTTTTCAGGAAATCCCCTAACCAAATAATAATTATTTGCAGCATCATATTGTTGGTCAATAGTTTCCTGGAATAAGGTCATGCTGCTGAGGAGGGTCATCTGTATGCTTGGCACATATCTTTTGGTTTTCAGCAGCCAGTTGCTACCCGGATACCAAACACTTACTCCTCCCACTCAGCTTCCCTTTTGGAATGGCTTCAAGAATTGGATGGAAGCCGGGCATGGTGGGGCACACTTTTAGTCCTAGCATTTGGGAGGCAGGGGCAGGCAGATCTTTGTGAGTTCAAGGCCAGCCTGGTCTACAGAGTGAGTTTTGGGCCAGCTGGGGCTACAGGGAGACCCTGTCTAGAAAAGAGCAACAACAACAACAAAAAGAATTGGATGGAGCAGTATGTATCAACAGGCCTCATAAGCTGTGCCCTGTATGCATGTGAGCCAGTAGCACTGCTAACAGTAGCTGACTCTGGTGTCTGATTTCAGGAAAGTTTGCTGCCTGGGCCAGAGCATAATGACATGGTTGAAGAAGACCACTGAGCCTGGAAGTCCTGCAAAGGGAAGGCTCACCTTGCCTTAATCAGAAAGGAAGTTTGGCAAAGGGATCAAAGAACAAGTTGGCACTAGCAAAACCCACATTCTCTGCATTCCTGAGAAAGTGATCACCCAGCTGTGAATTTATTGACTCTCCCTTAAGAAGTTCTAATGGAATAAATTTTGCTTTCTTGGTGCCTACTAATTAGACAATTATTTAACTCTGTTTCTTTTTTTAATGACTCTCTGCTGTTGTTTGAAGACTTCTGTCTATTATTTGTAATAAAAACCTCTGTCACATTTTTGCCTCATTATCCTTAACAAATAGTGCATTCCCCAGCCCCAATCCCAGCCTCCCTTAGTTCTCCCTCCCTCTGCACCTCCTGAGTCTAGGGCTCCCAGAGTTTCAAAGACCAGCTGTTATCATTTTGTTGACTGAGAGATTTTTAGAAACTTCTATCGCAAGCACAAGGCTCCATGGGGGGCTGTTGAATTAAATATCAGCTCTTCAAACAGGAATTAGCTCAGAGAACAAAAGCAACAGGAATACAAGGGACAAACACAGGCAAATACTGCAGTCCTCCCACTCAGGGATTGAGAAGCTGGTCCTTTCTCCCTGCCCAGGAACTCAGACTGCATTCTTAAGCCTTGGCTACACTAGGGGACCAGCAGTCAAAGCACTATTCCTGAGACCGGTACCAAGCCCCACCCAGCCCTAGGCCACTGCATCTTTCACCAAAATGATAAACTCAGTGAACGGGCTTTCTCCATTACCTCCTGTGGCTGGTCAGTCTCACTTGGGCATCCCAAAGGATCTAATGAGTGGCTATGATTCAGTGGGAAAACATTAAAATAGAGGTAATAAATACGTGTTGGGTCTTGTTATTATGTTATATGTATGAGTGTATTACCTGCATGTGTGTAAGTGCCCATGGAGTCAGAAGGTGTCGAATTCCTCTGGAGCTGGAGTTATAGTCGTTAGCTGCCATGTGGTTGCTAAGAACTGAACTACTGAGCCCCATCTTTGAAATTCGTATAATTTTTTCTTTCAAATTATGTTTTGTAAATGAGGCCCAAAGGGACATGGAGCATGCACAGAAGCCAGGGAGCTCAGGACAGCCTGGATATTTATATTCTTTCACATCTAGCATTTGTGATGCCCATAATCACAGAGTTGTGCTGTCCTTGTGAAGTTCAGGGTGCCTCAAAGCCAATACAAGGTAAGCAAGAGAGCAGCCAAGCCCCAAGCACTTGCCTTACACACAGAAGGAAAGACAGGGCAATCGAGGAAACACAAACTACCAAAGCATGCTTGCATCCGTGTTAGCCAGCCAATTGGGCTGAAAATGACTGAGAAAAGGAGGAACAAGGCAACCCCGAGCTCACGTCCCGTCCATGCTTCCTTAGTCCTTTGGGTCACTGGACTCCAAGATAGAAGATACTGCAGAGAGTAATAAAAGCCATAGAATTAGTTTTCTGTAGCAATACCACTATTCCAGTATGAAGGAAATATAGACAGATTCACAGCTTTAGAATAAAAATGACATAATTCTGGTGATTGCACATATGACTTAAGTCCTCTTATATTTGCATTTAAAAGTGGCATTGTGCAATGTAAATGACAAAGTGCCATACTACTAACCTAAGACTTCCGTTTTTCTTCATTAAACACAACAATAAAAAAGAAAACACACCATGAGATGGGAGTTTGACTATGGAAGAAAGAAAAAAGTTTCTTGTACTTAACAATCCTTCCTTCCCAGGACCCTGCAGTGCCTACTCACTTGAATCACAAGTGTGACCCCAGAACTTCTTAGAAATGCTGAACTCTGGACTCTCCTATGAGCCTGTTAAATAAGAATCTGCAATCCATCACAGTCCTCTGAAGACTCACATGCACATTCAAGTTGGAGAAGTACCTGATTGTGTTTAGTGATTCACAGCTCCCAGCAGAGAAATTTGGACCCAAACCCCAGCAGTTGGACTAGACTAGAAGACAGAAATCTTTCTACTCTGTAGAGATGGGAGGTCAACCCCTACCCAACTACCAGGTTGTAGAGGTAGAAATGGCCTAGAGAACTCAATGGACTTTCCCGATGTGGTAAGTTGCCAGCTAATGAGGGATAAGATAGAAATTGCAATCAAAATCTGTCTGGTTTGAAACAAGGTTTTCATTGAAATGAAAAGTTTACAAATGCAGGGCTGGAGAGATGGCTCAGTGGTTGAGAGAACTGGCTGCTCTTGCAGAGGACCCAGATTCCATCCCCGGCACCCACATGACAGCTAACAACCCATCCTTAACTCCAGTTCCAATGGATCCAATGTCTGATTCTGACCTCCTTGGACACTGCACAGACACATGTACGTTTACATAGATGAAGCAAAATACTCACACACAAAAAAAAACTTTTTTTAAGTTTCCAAATTCAGGAGCTGGGGAGATTGCTCAGTGGTTAAGACCACTGGCTGTTCTTATAGAAAACACAGGTTCAAATCCCAGCACCACATGGTGGCTAAAAACTCCAATACCAGGGGAACCAACACCCTCTTCTGTCCCCCCTGTAGGCATTGCACAAGGGTGCATTATATACATAAAATAAAAATAAGTCCAAAAAAATTTTTAAAAAGGTATCTTTAAAAAAATATTTCCAAACGCAAATGAACAAAAGAAATGACAAGAAAGATTGTTGAATGAAGATGTCTGGGCCCCACTCCATACAGAAAGCCAAAATCTCGAGATTGAGACTTGAAAATCTATATGTTTAAAAACAGTGGTTCTAGTATACTCATACACATAAAAAAGTAATAATTTTTTTTAATTACAAAAAAATAAGCAAACAGTGGTTCTTGGACCAGTAAGATAGCTCAGCATGTTAAAACACTTGCTGTCCAATTCCACCTGAGCTCAGTCCCTGGAACCCACCCATGCTGATTAGTTTTCTGTCAACATGTCACAAACTGGCTCTTGAGACGCGCGAACCTCAACTGAGGAACTTCCTCCATCATACTGGCCTGCGTATGTCTATGGGATATTTCTTGGTTGCCAATTGATATAGGAGGGCCCAGCCCACTGTGGGTGGTCCCTAAACCGTATAAGAAAGCAATAAACCGGGGGGGGGGGGCAAGTCAATAAGCAGCATTCCTCCATGGTCTCTGCTTCAGTTCCTAACTCCAAGTTCCTGCCTTGAGCTCCTGCCCTGGCTTCCTTTGATGGTCTGTAACCATCAGCAAAATGAACCTTTTCCTCCCCAAGTTGGTTTTGGTCAGTAATTTGTGACAACAGAAAAGTAATTAGAATATCACATAGAGGTGGAAAGACAGAACAGACTCCACATTGTTGTCTACCACATATGCCATCATATGCACGTGCACACACACATGTGTGCACACAGATGCACACATGCACATACACATATATCAATAAAGTTAATTTTTTAATTATAAAAATATAACAGTGGTTCTTAAACTTTAATATACTACATGAGGCGCTTGTTGAGAATCCTGATGCCCAGCAGTTAAGTCATCAATGAAACAAAGCTACTCATGAACTACTCTGGAAATACATCCAGGTGATCGCCCAGGCCTTGACACTTGCAAGCAAGTGCCTGTCCATAGGACTTCCCATTTGGCTTCTCTACACAACAGTTAGAAAAGTGACTGGGAAGCAAAGAAAAAGTGTGGGGTTTTAGGAAACTAATTTTATTTCTAGACCCCACCTCATCAAATAGCTCCATATGGGAAATTAAAACACGTTGTATACCCAGGACCACTGGCATGTATTTTTTAAATAAAAGTCTAAAATGAGGAGCTGGAAAGTTAGCTTAGTCAGGAAAGTGCTTATCATCCAAGCATGAAGGCCTGAGTTCAATTCCCCAGACTTCATATTTAAAAAGCTTATCATGGTGGTGCATGTGTGCAATCCTAGTAGTGCCCAGTGACCAGCCAGACTCAGCAAATCAGTGAACCACAGGTCCCAGTAAGAGACCCTGACTCACAAACAATGTACACAGTGCCTGAGGAATGGAACTGGAACGGCATACAAGATTGTCCTCTGGCCTCCATAAGTACACAAAGCAAACACATAAATGAGAGAGATAGAGATAGTGAGAAAGAGAGAGAGAGAGAGGAGAGAGGAGAGAGACCACCTAAAGTATATAAAAAAATCATTAGTAACACCAAAGCAAGAAATCTGTATTAAATGTTAATGTTTATGTCTGTTTCTAAATCAACATTTTCTCTCCAGTTATAACAGCATTCACTAGTCATTGTTCTGGAACACTTGTCCATGTTAAGACAGTTAATTCTAGAAGAGTGTGGACAGAACAAACCCAAGTCCAACAGAGGAAGAGCCAGGGGTCTCATCTGCAGAGACTCTTGGGAGCTCAGGATTACAGGTTCCCCTAGAGGTCAAGAATTAAAATCTTTTTAAAAACCTGAATCTGCCCCATCACCACCTGTATGTGAATCACCGGGTGCTGGCTTAAATTGCAGCTTCTAATCTCAGCCCAGATCCCCAGATCCCCATCTCCTGGGGATGATGCCATTGAAAACAAGTTCCCCTAATGATTTGTGTGTTCATTAAAGTTTGGAAACAGCTGTTCAGATAGTTGTAGCCCAGTGTAAGGCAGGCAAGACCACCAAGCTAATGTCACCCTGGGGAAGTTCTGCTGTTGAAACAGCTGGCTTCTCCCCTCCCGGGAAAACAAAACATACCTTCACGTGGCATCTTTCTTTTCTTCAGAATTAGTTGGAGGTTCTTCTATTCATGTCTCAGAATTCACATTATTAGCCATACAAATGACATTGGGTAATTTTTAACCAATATGACCAGTCCAGAGGCCACTTGAACATGAGCCAAGAAAAATTCCCTTCGTTCTCTCCTATGTGTTTCCAACTGACCTATTTTGTTATGTATTTCATGCTGTAAATATATCATATCCATTCAAGCCTTTCATTCAACAAATTGAGAAATTCCATGTCCTCTAGCTTTTTTCTTTTTATTAAATTCCCTTAAATCTATATGCTTTTTATAGAATGCCTAATTCTGTTCTGCTATATATGTATGTATGTATATATATATATATATGTATGTATGTATGTATACATACATATATGTAATTTCTTGTAAGTTTAAGTCATTTTGATTCTTATTTTTTTCGTTGAACCTGAGTTTTTTTTAAAGATATGCTTACTGTTATATTATTCTCTCTCTCTCTCTCTCTCACTCTCTCTCTCTCTCTCCTGTTACCAGTCTTCCTCATTCCTCTTTATCGATGCCCAATTTAAACTGGAAGAAGAAGCTCATCCAACCCATCAGAGAAATGCAAGTTACAGCAGATAATTTCTCATTTCCTCTCAATGGTCACAATAAGGGTTTTTATTTAAAATGCTGTATTATCAATAATGACAATACCTCATTTAAACCATTTATCACTGAAGGACATTTCTTTCTTTTCAGGCTGAATAAACCTATGATGTGGCAAGTGTCCTTTCCTAATAAACTAATGCTACATCGTGCTTCCATGTGACTCTATACTTACAGAAGTGCTTGTGTTGCTGAAGGTAGTCTTATTGAAAGACAGAATCTTCCAAATAAAATGGATATTGTGCAGTATGAAGTTGTCTGAGGTGATGGTAAACATTAAACTTTTTATGAAGGATGAAACAGAGGTCTAGAGGGCTTCAGGACTTGCCCAGGGACACATGCCAATTACAGCCTCGGAGCTAAGTTGGAAGCCCCAGCTGTCCTGACTCCCAGGCTAGCTCTTTCTAGTGTCCATGTAGGCCACCCTGCTGCAGCACAGAGGAGGACTGGGGTTAGCTCCTGCAGCTGTCTCCTCCGCTCCAAGCCTCCAATTCTCTGAAAGCAAAGGCACATGGACCTTGTCTGCATTGGCGCTTCAGAGCTACAAAGCCTACATTATTTAACACTGGCTTTAGCAATCTAGAATGGAGAATGAAAAGGGACTATAATAAAATCCATAAAATATACCAAATTGTATTTTTTTACTGATGGCTCCAAGCACAAGTTGGTAATCAAAAAGATTTTGGAAAGACTGGAAATAGTCTTTGCTGTATGAAAATTTCCGTGAGTCTGAAGAATAGCCTGTTTCTTCATCATCTAGTTGAATTCTTTTTTTTTCAACATTTACAACTCTTAAAGAACAGTAACAATGTGTTCAATTATACATACTTATGCATATTATGAAGAAGTAACATCATTTATAGCAATGATACAGTGGATGGGAGAGAAGAATTTAATTTTTGATTATCTTATTTTTACCTTGGAAGTTTAGAAAGTTATCTGAATCTGGATTTGAATTAATTGTAAATATTGTGGATACTAAACATGTAAAAAAGGAAATAAATATAATTGATATGCTCAAATAGGAGAGGGAATATGATCATATATAGTCATTAATAAAACCACAAATGACAAAAAAAGGAGAACAAGGAATTCAGGTGGTCAAATCCAAACACAGTAACAAATGTATTAACTATCACTAATCATTTGAAATATTAGTGTTCTTTTTTGTTTATATTTTTGTTTTTTTATTTTCTTTTTTATTCACATTTCCTGTATTTCATACATTATTTTTCAGCCCAATTTGGATACATTCCCCTGTCCCGGCCCCTCCCTCCACCCTGGTTTATGCATTCTGCCAAACATGTCTTGTATCTTTCTCTCAGTCTTTCCAGTGATTTATTTTTGCAGAGGCTTGTTGTTTTCAGCAGAATTTAAGTGTATCAGACAGTTCTTTGACCCAGTCCTTATGTTGTTGTTCCCTCCCTTTGTAGTACTACAAATTATGCCCATATAAACAACACATATGTATCAAAGTTGTAACCTCCAGGAATAAACGGGCATGTTAATTCCAAAATATGTTTTGGGGTTCACATTTTCCCTTTAATTTTATATTACTCTAAAATATGAATACATATCTCCCACCCATATACAGTAATTACAATATCTGAATATAAGTGATAGGTCAATTCTAGAGCCCATTAAGAGATTCACATTATAACAGCACAGTTGCTTTCAGATACAAAGAAACATAATAATAAAGTTGCTCAGCTTGCCTGCCAACTAGGGATTTGGTGTTAACATCTACAAATGCAAGAAAACATTCCCTGTTTGTTTTGGGGGGGACTGTGTTACTTCACTTAACATAATGGCTTTAAGTTCCATCCATTTACTTGCAAAGTTCATGATATCATCTTTCTGTACTGCTGCAAAGAACTAGATTGTGTAGATGTACCACATTTTTGTTATCCAGTCTTCAGTTGAGGGGCATTTGGGTTGGTTTCAACTCTTTGCTATTGTGAAGAGAGCTGCAATATACATAGCTGTGCATGTATCTTTGTGGTACGATGGGTCTTGTGGGTATATACCCAGGAGTGGTATGACTGGGTCAGGTGGTAGGCTCACTTTCAGTCTTTTAAGGATTCTCCACACTGCTTTCCATAGTAGTTGTACAAGTTTACATTCCCACCAGCAGTGGATGTGTGTTCCCTTTTCCCCACAACCACTCTAGCATTTGGTGTCTTTTTTTTTTTTATTTATTTATTTCTGTATGTGTATGAATATACTGTCTGCATGCAAGTCTGTGCACCCGTGTCGTGCAATGATGCAGAGGTCAGAAGAGGGTGTCGGATTCCCCTGGAACTGGAGTTCTCCTGGAATTGGAGTTTCAGATGGTTCTCAGCTGCCACGTGGGTGCTGGGGATCAAACCCGGGTCCTCTGCAAGAGCAGTCAGCGCTCTTAACTGCTAGGCCATCTCTCCAGCCCTGTCTCATTTTCTTGATCTTGGCCAGTCTTATTAGAGTGAGATGATACCTTAAAGTAGTTTTAATTTGCATCTCCTTAATTATTAACAATGTGGAACACTTTTTAAGATGTTTCTCAGCCATCTTTACTTCCTCACTGGTGAAGTCTCTGTTCAGCTCTTTACTCCATCTTTTGAGTAGGTCATTTGTTTTCTTACTTCTTTGTTTTTTAAGTAGTGTGTATATTCTCGATGTTAATGCTCTGTCAGATGTATCAGCAGTGAAAATTTATTCCCACTCTGTGGGTTTTCTCTTCACTTCCTTGTTTCTTTTACTGTACAAAAGCATTTGAGTTTGATGAGGTCCCACTTGTCAGCTGTTGACCTCATTTCCTGTGTGGCTGCTGTTTAATTTAGAAAGTATTTTCCTACACTTATCTCTTGTAGGCTGCTGCCAACTTTTTCTTCTATCACCTTCAGGGTTTCAGGTTTCAGGTTGAGATCTTTGATCCACTTAGAGTTTATTTTTGTACAGAGTGAGAGGTAGGGGTTTAATTTTGTTCTTCTACAAATGGTGATCGAGTTTTGGCAAATTTTCTGAAGATGCTGTCTTTCCTCCATTGAGCTTTTTTGCCCCCTTTGTTGAATATGAGGTGGCTGAAGTTATATGAGCTCAAGTTTGGATCTTCAGTTTTGTTCCATTGGTCATCACGTCTGTTTTTGTGCCAGTGACAGGCTGTCTTTATGATTATAGCCCTGTAATATAGTTTGTTTGTTTGTTTGTTTTTTGGGGGGGGGTGTTTTCGAGACAGGGTCTCTCTATAGCCCCAGCTGTCCTGGAACTCACTCTGTAGACCAGGCTGGCTTTGAACTCACAAAGATCCGCCTGCCTCTGCCTCCCAAGTGCTAGGATTAAAGGCGTGTGCCACCATGCCTGGCTAATAGTTTGAAGTCTGTTAATATAATCCCCCCAGTGTTGCTCAGGGTTGCTTTAGCTATTGGGGCTTTTTGTTTTTCCATATGAGTTTAAAGATTTTTTTCCAAGTCTATGAAGAAGTTCATGGGGACTTTGATTGGGATTGCATTGAATCTGTATATTAATTTGGGTAGAACAGACATTTTTATTATATTATGTTTCCAGTCCATTCCATCTTTTGATGTCATCTTCAATCTCCTTCTTCAGGGTTTTAAAATTTTTGTTGTAGAGGTCTTTGGTGTCTTTGGTTAGGTTTATTCCCAGGTATTTTTTAGGCTATTGTGATTGGGAAAGTCTCCTTATATTCCTTCTCCAGTATCTTATTGTTGATTTAAAGAAAGGCTACTTATTTTTCTAGGTTTATTTTGTATCCCACCACTTTACTGAAACTTTTAATCATTTCTAGGAGTTTTCTGGTGGAGCTTTTAGCAACCTTTAGGTAAACTATCATATCATCTGCAAAAAGGGATAGTTTGACTTCCTCTTTTCCAAGCAGTACTCCTTTAATTTCCCTTTCTTACCTTATTGCCCAGCAAGCATTTCAAGCACTATATTGAAGAGGAGTGGTGATAGGGGGAAGCCTTGCTGGGTTCCCACCTTTAAGAGGAATGCTTCTAATTTTTCTTCATTTAGGATGATGTTAGCAGTAGGTTTGTTGTATATGGCTTTGATTATGTTGAGGAATGTTCCCTCCAGTCCAATTCTCTCTAGGACTTTAAGCATGAAGGGATGCTGCATTTTGTTGAAGGCTTTTTCTGCATTAATTGAGATGATTGTGTTGTTTTTTTTTTGTCTTTCAGTCCATTTATGTATTTTATGATATTTATTGATTTACATATATTGAACCATCCCTGCATCTCTGGTATGAATCCAGCTTGATCATGATGGATGATCTTTTTGATGTGGGTCTGTATGTGATTTGCAAGTATTTTGTTGAGAATTTTTTCATCTGTGCTCATTAATGAGATGGGTCAATGGTTTTCTTTTTTGTCTTTGCCCAATTTTGGTATTAGAGTGAAGTTGGCTTCATAGAAGGAATTTGGGAGATTTCCCTCTGCTTGTATCCTTCTGAACAGTTTGAGTAGTAATGGTTGTAAGACCTCTTTAAGTGTTTTATAGAATTCTTTAGAAGAGAATAAGTTATAGTAAGCCATGAGGAAAAGCAATGTTTTCAAAAGGCCTCATGAAGGATGCTTTCCCCTTCAGGAGCCAAATGCATCTTAGAGATGAAGCCTTGGGTTTTTAGTTCAAGTTTACCAACAGATAATGCCTCTCCTAAATAATCTGACTCTTAAGTAAGGGCACCAATTAGCACACGGTCTCCCATCATAATTTTTTTGAGTATAATTCTTTAAAAAGATACTATGGCCTTCAGACGCAGCTCAGTTTGTAGAGTGTTTACCTAATATGTATGTAGCACTAGCTATGACATCCAGCACAGCACAAACCAGGTGTGGTGGCATGTGCCTATATCCTAGCCCTGACCAAGTGTATGTAATAAGACAGAGGAAGAAAGAATAGAAAAGATCACCTCACATACCAAGGGCAAAATTTGTCTTAGGAAAACCTGGAGACAAGCCAGGCAAATAGGCTAGGAGGCAACTGAATGAATTCATCAGAGAAGTCTTTTTAGAGACAGAAAAATAGTATGCAGAGCATCATTGACAGAACCTCTGTCTGTGGAATAAAGCTACTCTCCAATGAAAATGGACAATTTTCTTGATACCCAGTTGCCTGGGTAGGGTAGTAAGAGGAATGATGTGTGCATTCCTAAGTTCCATCTGAAAAGCTGAAAGGAAAAGGAAAAGCAGGAAGAAAGTGTGTGGGGGGAAGATAGCTATCTTTCACTTCACTGTCTTCTAAGGTAGATCCTTCTAGTGAGAGTTCATACAGAACATATCAATTGATCTTAATCCCCTTTATAACTCCTTCTTCACTGGCATCCTTCCATGGTGCACCCCCCCACTGTAATTCATACACCCTCTCATTTGTGCAAAGGCCCATTGTGTCAAGTTAACATCCCTAGACGTTCCTCAGTGAAAGTTCATCCATTAAGGTCTAGTCAGCCCATCCAGAGTCAAAGCTTTTATTCTGAAAATGTTTGTCTCTTTCAAATTTTGGAGAGTTTCTGTTTACACACAGACACACACACACACACACACACACACACACAGTGCCATACCTATTGCTTTGGTTTTTTGTGTGTTTTGTTGCTGGTCTTGTAATTGAGTAGATGCTGCATTTCTTGACTCTATCATCCATATTACTTTTCTCTCCACATTTTCAACTTCTTCATCTGTTTGCTTTGACTTTAGAATCAACATATCTTGTTTTCAGAAGTTAGGATCTTTAGAGTATTGATATTTATTCCTTGGAATTCTTGTTCCAGTTGATTCAGTCACTGTTTTTGTTCTTCTTTTCCTCTAGATTTTACTTCAATATTTGGTATGTCCTTGGTATTGGGGAATGAAAGCTACACTGATTAGTTCAGGTTCATGATGGAGTTTCCTTTGGTTGTGTAGGTCTGTATATGGGAGGGAAAGTGTGTATGTGTGATGGGTGTTACATGAAGGGTACTCCAATGAGAAACAGGCATAAGGTCTGAAATATATTCAATAGTATATTTTTACACATTTTTAGTGAACTTTTATGTGTTTCATACATAATTTTTCAGTCAGTCCTAATCACCTTTACACTGGCTTCTCCATTGGCACCCTCTCCCACCATTGGCACCCTCTCCCGCAGCCCCAACCCAGAGTTCACATATTTTGTCATTTGTACTAAGGTCTGTTGTGACAAACTATTCTCTCTACCCACTCCTTGGTGACAGCTCATCCCTGAGCTCTAGTCAGTCTATCCAGACACAACCTCTACACATAAACCCTGAGCGTCATAGAACAAGGACCTAGGAAGGCATTAACTACCTTTTAATTCTTGTTAATGAAGCTCCTCCATGCAATAGGAAGCCAAGAACTCAAAAGGACATGAATGGCCAAACCATGAAGATTACGAGTCTACAGAGTGTGGGTCCATGGACAGGCTGCCTATATTCAGCTTCGCCCACCCACGGCTTAGGGAACACTGCAGAAGAGGAGGCAGAAAGATTATCAGAGCCAGGGAGGTGATGTAAGACCAAATGGAAATGAGTCCTACAAGTTCCTGGGACCCTGTTCATATGAACAACATTGGTATCAGCATGCACAAGTCCCATACAACTCAGCGGGACCAAAACCCAGCACAGAACTGCAGAAATGGGCAGCAGAGCACAACCTTTACTGAAGAAATATTGGCAGCTGATGCCAGTTGGGTGAGGAAGACCTGGCCACCTTTAGGAAAGGGACTCTGGATAGTATTTTTAATCTTTAAAACTGATACATGTCCAAATCAGTGCTCAAATGTACTGGTAATATAAGCCTTTTTCATCATTTAGGATTTTGAAAATTCACATGCCATATGTGGGAAAAATACACTAGAGGCTGGGTTTTAGAGATGGACTGTGGGTAAACTGCTTATGGTAAAAGTGTGAGGGCCTGAGTGCCCATCTAAAATCCAGGTGCTGTGGCATGCCTGAAGCTCCAGCACAAGAAAGACAGAAAATATAGAAGGATCCCTGAGACTTGCTGGCCAGGCACTCTGTCAAAAGTGGAGCTTCAGATTCAGGGAGAGAGTGTGTCTCCAAAAATAAGGTCGAGAGCAATCTTGAAAGTCATCCAGCATTGATCACTAGCCTCTAAAGGCCTCTAAAGGTGTACACATAGGTGAGCACACCCCACACCAGCATAGACCCATGCCCCCCATATACGCTGTCTAAAAGTTAGTGCAGCAAAATTAAAAATATATACAAGAGATATTAGAAACTGGTGAACATGATCTAGAAGACATGAAGAGAATAAAAATGAAGTAAGCAGTCATCACGAAGACCTTCAGGCTTGGGATAGTGTCTCTCGAGCATCAATGGCTACATGGCATTTCTTTCTCTATGGTCAGGTGCTAAGCTTAATGTGACAATGGATAACTTCACATGTGCGCAACATAGAAAAAGCTAGTTAGGGTTTACTTTTTATAATAAACCATAGTTGAAGCAGGAAAATTTGTCATTCTGTGGTAAAATAGAAATACTAATGAAAAATACTAATGTGACAAAAAAGTTGAGGTAAAAGGGGGTGGAAAATAACTTGAAGAAAATATAAGTGAAATAAATAGACAGCTCATCCTTTGCACCAGGAAATCAATCCACACAGTCTAGCATATTTAAAAAAAAATAAGAAAAGTAGCCATGTGCAGTGGTGTACAACTGTAGTTCCAGCAGGAGGTTCATGATACTCAGGCTAATAAAGCCCTGTCTCAAAAAATAAAATAAGTATACTGGGCGTGGTGGTGCACGCCTTTAATCTTAGCACTTGGGAGGCAGAGGCAGGCGGATCTTTGTAAGTTCAAGGCTAGCCTGGTCTACAGAGTGAGTTCCAGGACAGCTGGGGCTACAGGGAGACCCTGTCTCAAAAAGACCAAAAAAAAAAAATGAAAAATAAAATAAAATAAAATAAGTAACAGAAAACCAAGAAAGTTAAATGTTAAGGGTATAACATTCAAATGGTTAAATAACATTTTCTTAACAGTTTCTAGGAGTTTATCAAAAGTACCCTGTACTTTCTGCTCAATTTTCTATAATCCTGCAACGGCTCCAAAACATAAGTTATATTAATTAACTCAAAGAAGAGAAGTAACCTGAATGGACTAGGTGGGTGGCCTTCTATGTGTTCTGAACATTTTTATTATGATTAATAATGTTAACTATAAGTCAAGTATTAAATAACATACTGAAACAGATTATAGAGTTCTTGACAAGCATATCCAAGTCTTAATATGGTTATTAATCTCAAGCCATAAACCCTTTGAAAGTTGTCTGTGTGCATCTTATAGTAATAGGCACAGCACTTAGCTTCTTGTATATGATTAAAATGACTATTTGCTAAAGTTCTAACTAAATACAAGCTCAAAGACATAAGTATTAATGTATCTTATACATTTTTACCTTTCACCAATCACTTCACATGTGTGATGTCTAGCAGGGTAGATGTGGTAAACGACCAAGATCATCTTGGCCCTTCTCTCCCAGCAGTTTCTGGCTTGGACCACATCCTTGAACCTGCAGCCTTTGACCCTTGCCTAGCAATAGTTGGATCTTCTGCACGCCTGCCTTTCTACTACCTGCTCTGAAGTGCAATGGCTTTAAGTTACCTGGTGTGGTGGTTTGAATGAGTGTCCCCCATAGGCTTTAAGTATTCAGACATTTGTCTCCAGTTGGTGGCACTGTTCTTGGAGGTCTTAGAAGGTGTGGCCATGCTAGAGGAAGTACGTTATTGGGGGCAGGCTTAGTGAGTTTAACAAGTCTTTCGGTCTCCAGTCGCTCTCTCTTGACTTCCTGTGCTCATTGCAAGATGTGACCCTCGGCTAGCTGCTCCAGCCCCAGCCACCATGCCTCCTGACACAATGGACTCTGTTTCTCTGGAACCGTCAATAGTAAGCTCAAATAAACTCTTCCTTTTATAAATTCTCTTGCTCATGGTGGTTTATCACAGCCACAGAAATGTGACTAATATACCTGGTCTCTGGATGTCCTTCCTTGCTGCGGACAACCCATTTCCTTCTCTCAGTCCCTGTTCTCCCTTTCCTTCTCCGTCCTCTTTCCCTATTCACCTCCTCTTCCCACTCACCACGCATGGCCCATCCATTTTGACCTCTCCCTCTCCCCAGCACTTACCTGGCCATAGTATTAGTCTATAGTTCATTTTATGTGTCATGTCTATTGATTAAAGTTTTATGTTCCTTGTTCCTAATTAACTTACCATTCATTCTGCTTCCACGTAAGACTGTTGTATAATTCAAACAATAGATATATTGCTGATAAAGCTATTTTTAAATCAATGTTCTATAAACTGACTCATATTTCAAAGGTACTAGATGAGTTTGCCAGATAAAACAATCCTATAACGAAAAACTAAAACAATTCCCAGTGTTCCCTTTTTATATCTGAAGTTTCAGATATTGGCCACATAAAATCAAGCAAACTCATTTCAACATCACCTACCACAGTCATTTAGCCACAGTGTTGGCTGATCACCTTAAGATAGAACTTAGACTTCAAAATAACATCTGTACCAGGGAGTAAATGACCCCAGTTCAGGCTCTCTTATATGGAAATGGAGGAGTTGAGAGATTTGGGGTGAATGAGAGAAACTTTCTCAAAATCTGGATTTTTAAGGTAAAAATTTTAAAAAAAATCATTTTATGTATAGGCATATGCTTAGTTACTCTTATATTCTAGGCATTCTACTAGTACTGGAGATCAAAAACTTGACGAAGACACAGTGCTTGCCCTCAGTCTGTAACAGGCACACAAAGCACATATGACTTCAAAACAATATTTAAGTAGTATGAAGAATTAATAAAAGGGGTGGGGCTCAGCAGTGTCACCAAAGTATGAAGCTTCACAAGAAAATAAACTGGATGTTTGTTGTTTTATCACCAATGCTTACAATGAGCATCAGACACACCGCAGATATTTCTTATTAGGGAGAGAGACCTATGAGACCCCACCTGCAGCTGAGGAGTTATTGGCAGTTAATCATTGACTGGGGGGCCTACACCCCCACTTCAGGGGCATAGTCACTAGTAAGTTGTTCAGAAAGCTTTAGGAAAAAAGATTGTACTGCACTCAAGAATTGCAAGTGGCTTGTTTCCCAGCCTCAAGCTAGCACCTGTCGTAATATCAGAAGAAAGAATTCTCTGGGTTCATTCCTGTGCAGCACAGCACTTAGCTGGTCCATGCACTTGCTTTACCCTGCGCTTATCAGTGGCTTCCTGCTTCCTTGTGTTGTTTGCCTAAATTGGTCCTTCAAGGGTCTGTCTACAAATTTTCCCCAACTGCTAGGCCTTCCTTACATATTTCTGTTACTGCCTTATTCCCAGTGTTTTATATAGTTCTCTGTAACATATATTTTACAGTGAATCAAAGTGCTACCTACCTTCAGCTTCCAGTGTGCCTCTAGAAGGCCTGATAGAGATAGGATATTGACTAGTGACTTTCCACAAGTTACATGAACTTGCATCTAAAATTTTACTTCAAACACTCTACTCTCCTGTTCTGTAGTGCTTAAAGTCCCCGAAGTTTTAATATTTCATCTTCTATCTACGTCTCCCAGTCTGAGCTCACAGCATGAAATAGCACAAAATTCTTTTGTTAGTTACAAGTTTTGTTTCAGAGAATCTGAGAGCAGTTTCCTGGGTCTTTTCTCCCATGACAACTCTCATGTCTAGCATTTGCTGCAGTACTCTCTTCTTCCAAGGCTGCTGAGGTACAGAGCCTGCACATTGGCCATGGTGGACAGCATGTTCGCTGAAAACTGGGCTCTTAGCCTTGTGGTTTAGGAAGAGCAGCAATGGGGGCAACGGACAGGACACAACACACGTCTTTGCAGAAGCCAAAACTCCAGTTCCATCTCCACCACTGCCTGGCTCAGTCACTGCCAAGCCCTTTGGTCTGGGTCCATCTACATGCTCTTCCTGCTTCATCTGCAGGTTGAATAGCCCAGGAGCTCTCCAAGCTATTGCTCCTAGCCAAAAGCCACATATGGCTCCTAAACTACCTTCATGTAGGGGCACAGCCTGCTCTGGTCTCTTCTGAATACTTCTTCCACTGACTATCTGCTCCAGGTCTCCATCAGATCATACCCCAAAGTATAATTCTGACAGCTTCTGCCATGTGGCCAGTGCTTACAGAAAGATCCACAACTAGCAGAGGCTTTTTGCAAACCTTTGATTTCCTTCCTCACTTCTCAATCCTCATTCCCTCTGACTCTTTAGGAATGCTGCATAAGATCATATAAGATTACCCTGTGTGGCTATGCCTTGCCTGGTAAAGGAAGGTGTTCTATAATCATGTAAATGCAAATATATGGCTTTTCGTTAATGACATAAAGATACAAATTGTAGCAACAGTGGTCCTGCTAAGTGAATGCACCAGACAAACCTCCATACTTCTATCTTAGCCTCACCATCCACCATGGCCCCCTCTTCCTTATATTCTCTTGCCTTCTTATCTGTTCTTTATTCCATTGCTTTTTCATGCATTGGTCATTTTATGAGTATATAAAAGCTGTGTATTTTATCTTGAATTATAGTAGACCTCCTTGATTTTGTTCTTTCCTAAGTCCAAACCAGTCAAAGCGTAGGGAAAGCTTGCACAGCAATGTGTGGGCAGTCATTTTCTAAGAGTTAAAATACGCACCCAATTTACATGACTATTTGCATCTGTGTATAAATTATACATCAATGTGTATCCTCCTAAGACAGTGAGTTACTAAAATAATTTTGCTACTTTCAAACTTGTCATTGCTCAATTTTTCCTCTCTCCCCCTTGCTACAACACCCACACACATCTTTCCTTTTCTTAGGAGAAAAAGAGGAAAAGAGAGAGAAAAAGAATAAGGTAAGAATTAAATAGAGGATAAAATGAAACAAAGGGGAAAATAAAGATCAGGAAAGTAAGGAATCAACAAGACAATAAACATATTTGGTCAACCCTGTGAAGGATACCACTGTCAAGAGCTTCCAGGAATAATTTCATGCGATCTAATCAACCCCTGAAAGAATGAAAATAAGGAAAAAGTCAAATATATAAACCTCTACTGCATTAATGGCTCTAGGTAAAAATTACCAGGGTTTCAGAAAGTTTCCTTAAGCAATAATTTTAGTGTGAATATGTAGATTCAACCATTTTTTATTATTTTTATTTTATATTTGTGAGTGTATTGCATGCATGTATATAAGTGCACCCAAGTCACACAATGTCCGGGAGGTCAGTAGAGGGCATCGGATTGCCTGGACTGGAGGCAATCCAGTCCAGGCAATGGTTGTTAGCTGCCATGTGTGTGCCAAGAATCAAACCCAGGTCCTCTACAAGATCAGCCAGTGCTCTTAACTACTATGCCATCTCTCCATCCCCAGATTCAGCCTTTCAACAGGAAGCAAATGTCATTAAAAATGCAGTTGTAGCTATTTTGTGCCCACATAGAACTGGATTTCTGCAATTGGTGTTGGGAAAGAATCACACAAGACCAAATGTATAGTAGACAATGCCCACTACACACTGGCTACACTGACATGTCTCCTTCCTACCCTATCCCCATCATACCCCTGTCTCAGTCTCCAGGCAGCCATGTGTTCTCTTTGGACTCTTACACTCTAAGGAAATCATATTCATTCTTTATGGAGTTCAGAAAGGCAGAGCAGATTGAGCTCCTAATCCTATGGAGGCAGAAAAAAGCCCAAAAATGAATTCAGAGAGAGAAAAAAAAAGAATGAGATTGGAGAGTTTGAAATTGGCAATGCGTTTCATTGTAGATGTGCCACTTAGATTTGAGCAATTCACAGACAATGTCTGTGTGTGACCAGTTGTGGTACTCTGCCATCTGGTGCAAAAAAAGCTTCTTTGGAGAGTAGTGACTCGAGTACTTGACTGTAAATATAAAGATACATATTTTGCACTTAGTAAGTCAGTACCTTAGTCTAGGGATGTGGCAACCTACACCTAAGGCTCATGAAACATAGAACAAGGGGTAAAGAGGACATTAATGAATCTTGCAACTATCACTAATGAAGCTCCCTCATGCAACAGAGGGCCAGGAATACAAAAGGTCACTAATGGCCAAAGCATGGAGATTAGGAGTCTGTAAAGTGTGGATCTTCAGACAGGACTCCTATATTAAGCTTTACTTACTCAGGACTCAGGGACTACTTCCGGGGTAGAAAGATTGTAAGAGCCAGGGAGGAAGTGCATGACCATATGGTATGAACCTACAGTGGTGTGTCAGCAATGCACAAGACCCATACAAACTCAATCAAGCAGAGAACTACCCAGCACAGAACTGGGGAAATGGGCAGCAGATCTCAATCTTAGGAGAAGAAATATTGGCAGCTGGTTACTTCTAGGTGAAGGAGAGCTGATCTTAAAGCGAGGGACTCTGGATGAGCTGACTATACCTAAGTGGATAAACTTACACCTGAGGAACATCTGGAGACACTAACTTGACACAATGGGCCTTGGCACAAGTGACAGGGTGAATGAATTCCAGTAACAGGTGCCAATGGGGAAAGGGGTGCAAAGGTGTTTGAGATTGATTGAGATGTTCTGTATGAAATCCCAAAAAGTCAATGAAATTTAAACTAAAAAGGAGAGACGGAAGTTATCAATGAATAGAGGAAAATGGGTGGTAGTTTAACTGGGAAAGAAGGAGGGAGGACTATACAAGGACACAGAGAAGAAATGCTTAAATGGTGTGAAAAATCAATGGGAAGTGCAGGATTTAAAAAACCTGCTGAAAAATACACATGTAAATGTGAATCTGTGGCTATAGCTGATGGGTATATAACAAAAAACATAGTGCTCCAGGCATGGAAAACCTCCCTTAGATTTGTTGATCATAGTAGTCTGAGATACTTCCAAAATAGTACAGGTTATTGGCATTATCCTCGATTGCCTCCCAGAACTTGAAGGTAAGGCCCTATTCCTGAAGACACAACATACGTCAGACACAGGACTTGGAGCAGTTGATCTGGAACTGACCTAGAACCCACTCCCTGAAGATGCTCTCATAGAAGATATTATGCAAACTACCAAAGGAGAAAATCGGTCAATGACCCTACTCAGCTGTAAAGTCTATGAACCCCACCAATGACTGGCCAAGAAGACCATCTCTATTGGTGCAGTAGTGGCACTTTTCTCATGTGGGTAATCGATAATAGTTTAATTGGACTTAAAGCCCACTCAATGGGAAGAAAATCATGCATGGTACTGTAAACACAGCCAAGGATGCATGGCTGGAGAGGACACAGACCCTGGAGAAGAATCTCCATCAGCTTCTGAGATCAACATAATTTCTTACTGGATTATAAACGTATATCCTTAAATTAAAAAGAAATTTGCAGTGTGGTTCTGCCAGCATGGTATCAGGTCCCCACCCACTTTCTGTCCTTAGGAACTCTGAGATGCCTATGTGTCCTTACTAATAAATTCCTCCTGTCCACTCCAGCCCATGTTGAGGAAGGTTCTATTATTTTCCACAAAAATAACTTTGACTATGACTATATAATCCAATTAATTCAGATGGATTTACATTTTGATTTTGTATTTCCAATAATTCATAATTGATTTCAAATGCTTTTGATTCATAAGATGGTTGTCTTTTACTGTTAAGCAAATTTGAATTCTTAGGATACAGCCAACTTTTATAAGGAACATTCTTTAACAGTGCTATATTTTCACCCATAACCACATAAGAGACTGTGGGAAAATATCAGTTTGTTTTGCATGATAGATTATGACTGTGTAAATTATAATACATCTTGAAAACTAAAATACATTGAAGTTCAATAAAATTCTCACCCATGGGTCTCAGTTTTTTGTTTCTGCCATCAAAATACCAATACCTCATTAACTGTGAACAAACACTGGAAATGTGCTAATTCAGTTAATAAATGCATGGAAAGAGCAAAGACGCAGATAATGAAAATGAAGCAGTCAGAAGTGGGTGATACTAATAACAAAGGATAATGTGATGAATTCTTCAGGACAGGCTTCAGGCTTGATAAGTAATTTATTGTGATAGAAAAGAAGGTACCATATGGTGTGAAGATCAAAGAACCCAGAAGAAGAATCTGAACCAGCCGGAGCAGGACTGTTCTTTCTGCCATACCTATGCAGAGCATGAAGAAGTTCATACCAGAATTGCACTGGGCTTTCTTTCTAGCTGGCTGTTTACTGAAAGACCAAAGCTAATATAGATCAAAACATATTTCCTTCACATTGTATGATATAGAATCAGTACTTCTCAGCCAATACTTTTGCTTTCAAAACATTGCCAATCCATTCTATAATTTATATAACATGTATTCAGAACAGTTTTATCCCTACATATACAGGCACAGACTGGAATGAAGCACACACTTGACTACAGGCCTCAATCTCTACCTGTGGAAGATACATGTTTACGCACTATATTCATGCTCTGCTTCCTCAACTTAGCATTGCTAAGATTAGTGGTTTGATTAAAAGACATAGGACTATGGATATCATTGTCAATATTCAATATTTACTCTATATCAAGGACTGGTAGAGAGCATATGTTATATACATTATACATGTGGATATGCATACATATGAGAATTATAGATTCTTTGTAAAGAATATAAGTATGTATGTTATATATGTATCAACATAACAGACATTGAGCTACCTATTTTATAGATCAGAAATTCAAGTTTAAAAACATTTAGTAATTGCAGTAATTGCCCATACCCCACAGTAATTAAGTGGGGTAGCCAGGAATGAACCTAAATATCTTTTAATCCAAGACCATATATTTCTATTTCATTTCAACTTAACTTCACTAACTGCCTCTGAAAATGAAAAGAAAGGAATTTACTCAGTGACTTACTTACTTATTCAGTGATTTCCATTTATAAAGCATTACCATGCTACACAACTTCAGGCCCACCATTCACAATGCACCTCAAATTAATCTTTTGTTGCCAGATAAATACTGGAACTTCACAACTCAGAGACACTGTCTACTTTTGCACATATCTTTCTGAATGAGGCAAAAGTGAGGAACAAAGATTTTCCCCCAAGAATCTCTTTGGGGAACAAATAAAATACCTATTAACCAAATTAACCAATATATAATGATGCCTCAAAAAAAATAAAAAGTTAAAGTCCAGAAGACATTCTAAAGCAAGCATTCAATTTCCCTAAGGGCGTCTTGAAGAGATTAATAAAGGAGCCATTTAAATGCCATAGCAATTTGCTACTTTTGCACAGGTGGCCTGACATGGCCCACTGCTGCCGAGCACAAAGAACCGCTTCAAAGGAAAGAGAAAAGCTTGCTTCATTTTTTAATCTTCTCTGTTGATTTATCCTATGTACTACAAGCAGAAGTGAGTCCTTTCCCTCTTCGTCCTAGTATTGCCTCCTCCCCCCACTTTAACACACATTCTCTCTCTCTCTCTCTCTCTCTCTCTCTCTCTCTCTCTCTCACACACACACACACACACACATAAACACCACACTCATATTCAAATTACAAATCATCTGCATTTCATTCTCAGGTTTCAGTGATTTAGGATTAGAAAATACAAGGATGTGAGATCTCTTGCTACCTGGTCTAGCCCAATGATCGCTTGCCGGTAGTGTGAAGATGGAGGAAATTAAATGACATTTGAAAAAGACATGTGATTCTAAGACTAGATATCAGGGAGTATTAACTAGCGGTGAATCTGTATTTGTACACCAAGTAAACCTACCTTCATGTTACTTCTTTGGCTCATGGATAGCTGGTAACACAGTTATGCCTATAAAGTATATTAGGTCAGGGATTCAATTTTGATATTTTCCCATATCTAACATTATCTATTACTACTGCTCCATACAAATATTAAATTGATGCTAATCTTAGATATGTGCATACACATATACACACAAGTTTGTCTCCTGCACAGAGATAAACTCTACTTCTTCTTTATTTCACTCCTTCCATTGGTACCTGTTTTTACTCTTACTGAAGAAAGAAGAAATTAATTTTTTGCTCTAGTAGAAAGAAGATTAGAAGCATTAAAAGAGATGCACCACAGTCATGTTTATTTGAGATTTTTTAAATCTAAAGACCAAAAGGGACCAAATCTAATTGGTAGATAGCATAAAACAAGGCTGCATTCTCAAACAGGCTATTTTCTTGCTGTTAGCTTTCCTCTTCTATTTTATCCAACGATTCATCTCTGCAAATACAGGGTTTGCTTTATAATGAATCTCAAGAAATCCCTCCTGTCACTCAGCCAGGCAGGCGCAGTCCTCAGTGGCATGGCATGTCCCTTCACAGGTGGCTGCACCTGCAGAGAAGACATCAGCCAGTCCCAGTGGGAAGAAAAACCACAAAACAGAAAGCTTGAAGTCAAATGAAGATTTAAGTGGGAAGGTTACTTTAGTTAAGTCAGGAAAGAGGTTGGGAAGGCAGTGCAGAGAAGACAGGGAATATAGCTAGAAAACCATTGCGCTCTTCAGAACAAAGTGAACCACAGTAAGTGATACCTTAGGGCAAATAAAGCTGCCTGATCTCTAGAAACCACAGCCTCATATGGTACAGATTCCTGGCTTCGACAGTTTGGACCTTACTCATGTCACAAAGGCCCACGTGACAAACAGCTGGTCCCCTGAGTGATACTACTGAGCAGTGATGGCATCTTTGAGATGAGGCCTGAGGGAGAGTCCCTGAAATCACTGGGGACATTCCTTCAAAGGGGTTTGTGGGGCCCGAGCCACTTCCTCACCTCCTGATTCACTTCCTGGACATGAATTGACCACTTCTGCTTCTCCACAGGTCTTGTTATGATTTGCCTCACCACAAGCCCAAAGCAGTGGGGCTGCAAAGCTGTAGCTCAAATATACCCTTCCTCTCTATAACTTAATTGCCTCAGATATTTATGATAGTGGCATAAAGCTGGCTAGTCCAAAAGCTGATGATCCAAAACCTCTGGAGACTGCTCATTTTCAAAATATGTACCCAGTACATATTTGTGTTTAGACCTACGGTTTGTTTGTTTGTTTGTTTGTTTGTTTGAGGCAAGGTCTCCCTGCAGCCTCAGCTGTCCTGGAACTCACTCTGTAGACCAGGCTGGCTTCAAACTCACAGAGATCCACCTGTCTCTACCTCCTGAGTGCTGGGATTAAAGGCGTGTACCACCACACCCTGCTTAGATCTATGGTCTTATTCAACACAGAGATCCATCCTGTTTCTACCTCACAGAGGTTAGGAAACAAGACACTGAACCCTTTAACCTTAAAATGGAGAGTCATGGGGAAGAGAAATGGCAGTTCTTACCATGAGGAAACTCAAGCAAGGGCTGCAATTCAAACATGAATCTATGGCCCAAGAACCAAGTGGCAAGATCAAAAATGGAAAGAAAAATATAAATGTAAGTGTTTTACGTGAAAATTCCCTAGCATGCATTGACTGGTTGAATATGAAGTATGATGCAGTTCTGTCCTGGAGCTGTGTTCCCTCTCCACCTGCATCACCACTGTGGTCCTCACGGGCTCCTTGACAGCAGCATCCAGGCCTCTATCCCTACATCTACTCTTGCTGATTCTCTTCACCCTTGTTACTCACATTGTTTTATGATGCTTACAGAGTTTTCTCCCATTGAAACCACTGTTCTGAGACTTTATCATTGGTGGGAACTGGGTTTTATTTATTTACTTATTTATTTTGGCTTGATGGTTAGTTGATCTTCTGTTTCATTTTCTTTCTCATGTTTGTTCTGGAGGGTCCTTACCTGCCCACTACTCAGCATCCATCAGATCTCAGGTCAAACATTGTTTCTGTTGCAAAGTCTTCAGTCTGGCAGGATCTTATTGACACTTTCTTAGGTGCCTTTCTTCATTGTTCCTTCCATACATGTGGAAGCTTTACTTTTGCGATTTTGTACTTATTATAAACTCTGCTTAGGTAGAGTCTATATTTTGATCTATAGTCTATTCAGTACTTAGTGCACTGTCTGAAATACAGACACTTCTATTTGCTGGGGGAAAGTATACCCAGATAGCTGGAAGAATATAACTACCCTTGAATCAGATAAACAAGGAAAGGGGAAAAACTGAAGCTGTTGATTTCAAGATTAATGACAGCAGCAAATGCAGGTGGATATGTGAAAGAGAGAATAATAATAATTACAATGACATTTGACTTTAATGGATAATCGATAATTGATGTTGTACTATACAGCTGAAAATAATTATTTGGAACATATGATCATCTAGGTAGCTAAATCCTGAGGTGCCCAAATGTAAAATATACACAGGCAATCATTTCAGAGAACCAAATATTGAGTCTTAAGGTATGCCCATACTTATGGAGTGAAAGGAATAAATGAGAGAAGGATGGACTCGAAGGATGGAAACAATTGGAGTAGCATAGTGAAAGAGCAGGAGGGAAGGCTTGCACATCATTATCATCAATGAACTGAGCTGTCACAGAGAAGACAAGGCTGGGAGAAGAGTGGGGACCACTAGTATTGCCGCAAATGCACCCCCTGAAGAACTGACCATCAGAAACTCTGTTATGAAGGATGAATCAAGAAAGTCAGGCAAGCAGATAAAAGCCTATTGTCAAGTGTGACTTATGTGGATGATGCAGGTGCGATCCCAATGTCTGGATTAGGTCAATGTGTCCAGCAGCAGGCAAAGGATCTTGGGATGTGCTACTGAATCACAAAGCTTCTCTCTCACTGCTCTTCCACTTCCTCTCAGATGCTTGACTTCTACTTTTCCTTTGTTCAACAGCGTCTCAGGCTCTCCTGAATGCTTGCCGACCCGGAAGGCACATTATGTGTTCAGGCACACTCACTCAGGATGCTTCTTTTGTTCTAGCTGGAGAAGTAATGAGCAAGGCACCCACATGAAGGAGCCTTGCCTAAATCTTCTCTGGCTAGTTCAAATTGGTTCTCATCTGTTACCATTCCATCATACATCTCCAATAAATGCTTACCGATACTGACCCTGATGTGTGATCTAGTGTGATCATGACCTGTGATCTAGTCTCAGTGTAGCCATTTTATTTTGGCAGAGCAGAATTTGTTTTATCATGAATATTTGTGAAGTATTTCATTAAAAGTGAATGCAAAAACACAAATGTGTATAGCATGCCTTAAGATAGCCTAGCAGTTAAGAGCACTGACTGCTCTTGCAGAGGACCCGGGTTCGATCCCCAGCACCCACATTGCAGCTGAGAACAGTCTGTAGCTCCAGTTCCAGGAGAACTCCAGTTCCAGGTGAATCTGAGACCCTCTTCTGATGTCTGAGGCATTGCACGACACGGGTGTACAGACCTACATGCAGACAGTACATTCATACACATACAAAAAAATAAATAAATAAAAATTTAAAAAAAATAAGATGTTACTGGCAAACATAAAGGGAGAGTGGGTTTGGGAAATCACAGAAAACATCAGTTAATGGAGATTTCTGCTGGTCCTCAATACCACTGACAGTTTAGGTAGATGAAGGTTAAAGAGATGATTCATTTAAGAGTTCCCACAGGTAACCCTGAAAATCAATTCCTATAGTCCACCATCTAGCTGACAAAATGACAAAAGAGCTGAACAGAATGGGAAAATATACAGTCTGCCACATCTGAATAGACGTGGCCACCCTACCAGTCACTCCCAGAATTAATTAGCAGAAACATGAGAATCTAGCTACAGAAAAGTTTTCCCAAACCATGCTTTCCTACACTCAATGAGATATTCCCCATCCGTTCCTTTTAGTCTCCTGTCATTTGGTAAAAGCACCCACCTCTCTACGAGCCCATCTGTTTTCCTCAAAATGTTTACATGTGGCCTGAACTCATTACTGAACTCAGGGAGAAGGTAGACACAGGACAGAGAAGCTGAATCGCTCTGACCATGGACTCTGGCATCACCCTTGCCTTTCCTGCTCCCCTATTTACCTAAAGGATAAAGCTTCTTAGTATCAGAAGCCCTGGAGAGAAGGGTCCTGGTTGTTCAATGTTGCATAAATATGCCTATGGTGTGCCAGCACCACATCATCTGGGAAGAAAATGAATTTTGTGTCTGCCCCTCTCCTTAACAATTACCACCACACTGACATCTACAGCCCATGCTTAGAGCTGTATTTTATTAAGGATGTAGATAGTATGAAGTGAGTTCAAAACTTGGGAGATGGAGAATCTCAAAATAATGCCAGGTGAAGAAAAGTTGCTATCCTATCTAAAAAGCAGTACATGTTGATGAGCAACTCTACATGAGCAGACAGGAGTGTAGGAGTGCATTGTGACCTGTATCAATACCTTCCTATCTCCCTCATTAGACAGTGAACTGATTCACTGCCTTCACCCTTGTTACTTGTGTTGGGATCCCAGCATAGGCCTGACCCTATAAAATAGAAAACAGATATTTGGTTAGCAAATGAATGGCTGAAAATTGCCTTTAATGTTTAAAGACCTTTCATATAAGATGATTAGATTTTGATTTTTGTAAGAAAACAAATTTTGTATAGATTTAAGGTTGCATTTCTGATAGAGCTCTTCTGAAGATCATAAGCTCTATAGAGAAGAAAGCACTTCTTCCATGGAGGTGTCTAACAAACACTAGCCAAATATGGAGCAAGTTTATTTACGTAGATTGTGGTTCTGTCCTGGCTACATAGTGAAGTCATTAGGAGTGTTTGGTTTGGGTTTCAGTATGGATTCATAGACACATTCCCCAGAAAGTTGATAACCATTGTTGATATCAATTTTTCCAGGACATCAGTTCACTGTAAGACTCCTCAGGTGATCCTAACATATGAATCGAATTGAGAAATTTTAAGGTTCATTCCAAACTTAAGACTCCATCATTCTACATATGAAGGTTAATAGTAGGTTCCAATCAAATCATGCCAATTTTGAGTGATTGTTGAACTCATTAGGATTTTATTCCAAATAGGTTGAGAGAGAGAGAGAGAGAGAGAGAGAGAGAGAGAGAGAGAATTACATATCTTAATTTTTAGTTTACAAATTCTAAATAATTAGATTTGCCCTTATCCAAAATTTCAAACTGTTTTGACTGTCCAAACATACAAAGTTCTTCTTCCAAAGTTTCTAGAAATGGAACTATCAACAGTTGGATCATCAGTAGGCGTGGATTTAATCAAAGACCTTGGAATTCTCAGATTCTGTTTAAGACTTTCCGCCTGAGGACTGAAATATCGAAAGCGAACAGGGAAAGTACATATGGCTGTTTGAATGCAAGTAGGTGACAATTAGATAACTGCATATGCTGCTTTCTATCCTGAACTATTTCAGTAGAAATCTGCTCTTAACTAAATGAATAATTTACTTATATTCCAAGTATATTTTAAATGTGTCATATTTGAAAGCAGGGTAAGCTACATTTAAATAAATAATTACTTCTTAATAAGTAGTGAAGTGGTTTGGAATGTTGCTGTAGATATAAGAAGCTGGCTAGGAAAACAGACACAGAACGGGATGGGCTCTGAGTCCTCGACTTCCATCCAGTAACTAGAAGTAAATGCCACTTGAAGTTTTCCATTGTTTCAAGATTTTTTTTTTAACTTGGCTTCCCAAATCCTGATTATGGTGGATGAGGCTGTTCAGAACCCAGTTGCCATAACCAGTGACTGCCAGTGACTGAGGAAGTACTTACTATACCTACATTCTTAAAAGAGACCATGTTTTAGCCCAGAGAAATGGCATTTACTGCTCTTATGGAAGACTCCAGTACATAGCCCAGCACCCACTTCACAATAGTGGCTCACAACTTCCTATAACTAGAGTTCCAGAGGAGCCAATACCCTCATCTGATATCCTTAGGAAACTGCACACATGTAGCACACACAGGCATGCACATGCACACACACACACACACACACACACACACACTCTCACACACTCACACGCACACAATAATAATAATGATAATAATAAATCTTTTTAAAAATTGAAACCACATTTTATAAGTTTATATTATTAAAATTAAAAGCTTCTATTAGTTACTTATCTGCTTCTGTGATAAAACATTATGAACAAGGCAATTATGGAAGAAAGAGTTTATTGGGCTTACAGTCCCAAAGGCAAAGGAGTCCATCATGGTAGGGAGAAATGGCGGCAGAGGCAGCTAGAGCAGAAAGCTGAGCTCTCACATCCTCAAGCAGATCAGGAAACAGAGACATTCAAACCAGAAATGGAACTCTCAAACCTGCCCCCAATGGCATGCTTCTTTCAGTAGGCCACACTTCATGAACCACTATAAACAGTGCCACCAACTGGGAATCAAGTATTCAAATACTTGGAGCTTATGGGGGATATTCTCATCCAAACCACCCTAAGGGCTTAAAAACATATAGAAACAAAAATATGATAAATTTTCAATAAGGAAAGTTCCCCAGAGAGAAGACACAATGCTATTTTCAAAAAGTGCTCAAAGACAGGTTCTTTCAGCTGGAGATATGGCTCAGTAGTAAAGCATTTACCTAGCATGAACAAAGCCCTGGGTTCCATCTCTAACACTGCAAAAAATAAATACAAAGTCACTTTCTCAAACAGAGACAAGTGAGATATTTTATATATCAGACACTTCAGTTTAGCCAATACATTTAAACCAAAATTTTCTTGTTAAAAATTGAAGACATTATGACTTTTGAGAAAAGTGTGGTTTAATTTTTTTAACAGCACACATGCTCAAATGATTCAGTTCATAAATATGTTTTTATACTTTTAGTGTATTATTAGTCCTAAAATATGGCAAGAAGGAGAAAAGGAGGTTCTGGGGTAAGTGGGCTTTCAAATTTAAAGAAGACGACAGTAAGATCTCACTGAGAAGTGACCTCCGAGCCAAGACTCTGAGGATGCAAGGAAACTATTCATGGACATGTCTAAGGAAAGTTCCATGCAGAGGGTACCACAAGAAAAAAATACTGAATCAAAAATGGGGCTGTTGTTCTGAAGCCAATGTGAACAGAAAGAAGGAGACCATAGGATATTAGCCTAGTTTGTAAAAGTCATTGTAGGCCTTGGTGAGGATTCAGAATGTTGCCCTGAGTGATTAGATAGATGATAGATTAGATAGATAGCTGGATGGATGGATGGATAGATAGATAGATAGATAGATAGATAGATGATAGATAGATAGATGATAGATAGAAGATAGATAATAGATAGGTGGTAGATAGGTAGATAGATGATTGATAGATAGATAGATAGATAGATAGATAGATAGATGATAGATAGATAGATAGATAGATACCCATTTAAGGTTTTAAGCAAAGGAGTAAATAGTCTGATTTTGGTTTTTAAGTTTTATGACTTGGCTGCGATATTGCAAGTGTACTTGGAAGTGCCAGGGCTGAAGCAATCAGACATCCAGGAAAGATACTGCAATAAACCAGGTAGAAGGGATGGTGACTTGCTCAGCATCCCAGCAGAAGTACTGGGACATGGCCAGATTCTGGATACATAGATGTATTGAAGTATGCTTATGCATACAAAGTAACACAGGAGTTTAAAAAATTTAAGGATGGTATCATGTGTGTGGGACCAACTAATCAGAAGGAAAGTGTTACAAGGCAAGACTTAGATCAGATCTGGGGAGAGGAATAGAAGTTCACTGTGAAACATGTTAATTTTTCAACAAGCCTATTATAAATTCAAACATGAAACTGAGTAAGCATATAGTTATGTGTACCTCTTGTCCATGAGATTATTTCAAGTCAGAGACAGACATTTGGGAGTATTCAGTTGAGAAATAGCATTTAAATTGGTGATATTGGATAAGACTACAGAAGGCATGTAAATACTGAACTGTGGGACTCCAGTCAGTATTCAGATATAGGAAGACCAGGATTGATCAGCCCATAAGACTGAGATGAAGCAGCTGCCAAGATGTGGGAAAACCAGAAGTGAATGATGCTCTGGAAGCCTAGAGAAGAAATAACTCCAAAGGAAGAGTATAATCCCACACGCTACATGCTGAGAAAGAGCACTAGGATGGGAAGAGAGCTGGGATCAGTCATTAGCTATGGGGGCACATGGATGGTTTTTAACAGAGCAGAGTTTGGTTGCGTTGAGCAGGTAAAAAGCTAGAATGGAATGATTTCAAAACTGGAGAGGAAACAGAGCAGGTACAGGCGCTCCAAGTAGCCTGGCTTGACAGCTAAGGAGGAACTAAACAGTTCCACCTCCTTTTAAGCAGACCTCAGCCCAGATGAAATGGGCTCTGAATATCTACTCTCAGCAAAGAAAGAGCTACCTACCTCTTTCTAACAAGGTGAGACATTTTTAAACTGCTCATCTTGTCAACGTATCTGGCTTTTGAATCTAAAGTCACAGTGTTCCTGTTCAATTTGACAAACTCGGTGGCAGGCTTGGATTTCAGCTCCAACCGATTTCGTAGACCATAATACAATTCTGCACCCAAAGTGCCTCAGGCCTCCACCCAATCAATAAATTGCAGTTAATGCCCTTAGGGAAAATGGTCTTTGATGAGACTTGGTGTTAGCAGCCAATCCAAGGCCATTAACTTCCACATCTGGAAATAAGGTGAGCAAGGAAAATGAGACTGATGGCTTCAATTTAGTTCTCATTTATCAGCATCACAATAACCTAGCTCAACTACATACAATTCAGGGTGATTGGATGAATTTGCTGAGTAGAGGTCCAAGGCAGAAATAAGAAGGAGGCTGAAGGTCAGGATCCAGGATTACTGGTGGAGTAATTTCAATGCACTAGGTTTAGAGTCAGGGAGCAAGAATAAAAGGGTACCAAGTAAGATGCTCAGAGGCTCTCCAGTCAAGAATAGTCAGAGATGATGTGACTCCATGTCACTCACAGCTCTTTAATACATCATCTCAAAACAAACAATGATCACAATAAACCACACATTTCTATAATACGATTCCCTCTAGAAAATGGTGTTGTATTTTTTTTACTCAAGTATCTGAGCAAGCAAGAATGCTCTCCATTTCATAGATAGGAAAATTGAGCTTGGAGAGGGCAGAGACAGTTCATAGTAACGGCTGGGCAAACAGCACATTTTGTTTCCATTAATAACACACTCCCCTAATGAGGCAAGGAATTGGCTGAGTTTAACCAAATTTGAAATTGCATGTAATGGAGTGAAAAAAGTTTATTAGCTAACACCAAAATTTCTCCGAAGGAGAAAATTGTCTACAGTTAGGAAAATACCTTGATAAATACCACACTCTGGTTTACTAGAACAATCACATTTTTGCCTTGTGTTCCAGAGAAATGATTACTATTGCACACTTTTAGTTTGAAAAGTATTCTAATACTTAGAATGTAGTCACCCTTCTGATATATGTGTGACTGTCTGTCTGTCTGTGTCTATGTGTGTGCACAGGAGTGCATGTGCATTCTGTACATCTGTGCTGCTACCATAGAGAAGGGCAAAGGGGAGATCTCACCCCAAAGCATGAGTTAGCAGGAATTGGGGTGGGAAACAGCCTAACTGCTCTGCTTTTGACATAAACATATGTGGGGAGAAGAGACAGTGCACAGGAGAGAAGAGGAATGAGTGCAGTTAGAAGGCCAGCAAATGATGTGTGTCTGTAGCACCCTGTGAGGCTCATGGCCAAATCCTCCTCCCAGTAGCGAAGCACCAAAGACTTTTTAGGAACAGGTATACATGGATATTAAATTACAAAATGTTTTATTCCTACAGTGCATAATCTTGTTCTGCACTTCTTGTCTCCTACCCAGCTTCAGTAAAGTGTGCTATACATGTAAATACCTTGGGTAAGACTTTTTAATAAAGAAATTAAAGTAACTTGGCTTAACCACTAAGGCTGAGACTCCAAACAAAGAGGGTACACAAAAACTAAGTGGTGATACAAAAATCAAAATATGGGAAAACAGACATTTAGGAATGGTGAGCACACACATATGAGTCCCCTAGGAATTGTCACAGTCCACAGGCCTGGAGTGGAGCTTCAGGACCATATTCAGAGATTCTCACAGAGCAGGAACATCAGCTTATGTGTGGATTGCATCAATACTGAATGAGCTAGAGATGGACAACTGGATTTCCTTCACCATTTCATTCAAATTTAAACCCACAAACGTACATTTCTGCATGAATTTTTTTTTTGGTCTTTTCGAAACAGGGTCTCCCGGTAGCCCCAGCTGTCCTGGAACTCACTCTGTAGACCAGGCTGGCCTTGAACTCAACAAAGATCCACCTGCCTCTGCCTCCCGAGTGCTAGGATTAAAGGCGTGAGACACCACTCCTAGTACATGAATGTTTTAAAGTGGAGTTGATGGGCATCTTCTGTTGCGATCATGCCTAAACTACATTTCTAATATAACATATAATTTCTGTAGACAAAACAATCTAAATGCAGAAATCAGCTAGGCTTACATTTCTAAAACTTTTTGTGGATGTTTTGCATATCTCTAATTTAAAAATGTTTAGCAACCTGTTTACCAAATCTCTTGAAAAAAGCTCACCATTAATGTCCCATTTTTTTATATTTAATAAAATTATGTAATTACAATAGCCAAAACAATTGACATAAACATGTTGCCATAAATGCAATTGACTTTGAAATTTTTTTTTTTATGTTTATGAGTGTATTGCCTGCATGTGTGTAAGTGCACCTGTCTTGTGCAATGCCTGTCGAATCAGAGGGCAGAGGGCATCAGATTCTCCTACAACTGTAGTTAGGGACGGTTGTCAGCTGCCATGTGGGGCTCTGGGAATCAAACCCAGGTCCTTTGTAAGAGCAGTCAGTGCTCTTAACCACTGAGCCATTTTCCAGCCCCACCACTGGGTCTTAAGAGGTAGAAATGCCAGAGCTAGAAATATGGCTTCACAGTTAAAAGTATCTACTGCTTTTCTAAGGGACCCAGTACCCACATGGTGGCAAAAAATTGACTATAACTCCAGTGCCAGGCGATCTGACCCCTTATCTGGTCCCCATAAGTTTACACATACATGGTGCACTTACATGCAGGCAGGCAAAACATTCATAAACATAAAATAAAAATAGTTTTTAATTATATTTTAAGAAGTAAAAGTGAACTCTGCAAGCAGGAAGTGCCATACATGGGCAGGAAGTCCCCTACGCACTGCCACAACCCCATATTCCAACCTATGTTTTACAGAGGAAGAGCCAGCTCTGTTACTCTATTGAGCTTAATAAACAGAGGCCAGCTTTTGTTATTTTGTCTGGCAAGCTTGATAAATAGAGGACAGTTTTAAAATCTCTTGTTGAATTGTTTTTGTTTGTTGTTTTTGTTTCCTTTTCCATTGGGTGCTCAGATAATTTTCCTGAGTAGTTGAGCGATTCGCCAACCCATAACACTCTGACATGGCCATGCCTTTTACCATATATGGATTCCCTTATTGTGACATTCCAGAGTCTTCTGAGACCTACATTCATTGGGATGGACCAGACCCTGAGGCCATAGAACAAGCTTCCCTCGTAGGGAAGGAAAAAAAAAAAAAAAGCACTCCCATTTCTACCTGATGTCATACTGTGGGACAGGCTTTGACCTAATCTTCTGCTAAACTTTACTGAAGGCCCTAAAAGGAAGCCAGGCTCTTGTATGCCATACAGAAGAATTCCAGGAGATTCGCAAGGAGACGTGGTAACATTTAGTGGTAATGACTAAACGTATGTATTCAGTGTAAATTAGGACTCTCTTCCTCGGCTGGAAAGGGCAGAGAGCTAAATCTAAGCAGCAGTCAGAGAAAGCAAATTTTCTCCTAATCAGAAAAATACAATCACGGTGAAGTGGGGCTGGTAAGTGGAGCTGGTACTGTAATTAGGCACTTTTTACTTTTCCTCGAAACAGCAAGAAAGGAAAGGTGGGCATCTATGGAGAGTGTTTTTAAAAACTTCTGGAAGATGGCATCGTTGAGGTAATTAAGGACAGGTTAATCCTGATAATTATCTTGATAAAGACCGGACACCAGGATATATACACGCTGGGGATGTGAGTTTAAAAGTGGTTTTGATACTATAAATTCTAAAGTGATAGTATCATTTCTTTAAGAGAGAGAGAGAGAGAGAGAGAGAGAGAGAGAGAGAGACAGAGAGAGAGAGAGAGAGAAGACTCTATATGTGTAGGCATGTACAGGCTAGAAGTCAACACTATCAAGTGTCTTCCTTATGTACTCTCCACCTATCTTAAAACAAGGTCTTTTGGGGCTGGAGAGATGGCCTAGCGGTTGAGAGCGCCGACTGCTCTTGCAGAGGACCCGGGTTCGATCCCCAGCACCCACGTGGCGGCCGAGAACCGTCTAAAACTCCAATTCCAAGAGAACTCCAGTTCCAGGGGCATCTGACACCCTCTTCTGACCTCCGCGGCATTGCAGGACACGGTGCACAGACCTGCATGCAGACAGTGCATTCATACACATAGAGAAAAATAGATTAAAAAAATTAAAACAAGGTCTTTCAGGGCTGGAGCGATGGCCTAGCGGTTAAGAGCACCGACTGCTCTTGCAGAGGACCTGGGTTCGATCCCCAGCACCCACATGGTGGCTGAGAACCTTCTGAAACTCCAATTCCAGAACTCCAGTTCCAGGGGAATCTGACACCCTCTTCTCCGCCGCATTGCACGACATGGATGCACAGACCTACATGCAGACAGTATATTCAAACACATACAAAAAATAAATAAAAAAAAAAAAAAAACAAGGTCTTTCACTGAATCTACAGTATTAATTTGGCCATACTGAGTTCTAGGGATCCCCGTGTCTCCACTGCCCCAGTACTGGGAATACTAGTGTATACTGCCATGCTCAGCCCTTTACATAGATGCTGGGGATCTAAAGTCAAATTCTTCTTGTTGATGGAGTCATCATCCCCAGCCCTAAAAATACAAATTTTTTAACAATAATATTATTCATTATAAGCAATTAGTAAGGGAAAGTTCTAACTGTAGTTAGAACTGTTTTGCATTTACTGATTATATTTATTCTTAAGTATAGTGTTTAATAAATATATATGGTAAGTTATTAAGTATAAATGAAGTTGTTTTTCTAAGAAAGGGAATATTGAGTAAAGTAAATCTACCCTTGTCTCCTGGACTCAGTTAAGCTTACCTATGTGTGGGTTCATACTGTACACTTGAGGAAGCTTAACTAATATGAGATCCAGGCAGACAGAAACTGAAAGCCATTGAATACTGGCAATCTGCAGAAGGCAGGAGATGTACCAAGTGACTCCAACAGCTGGATGTTATGTTTGTTTTCTTATTTTTAAAACTGCAAAGAGCAGCAAAGAAATTAAATGGGAGTTGTTTGGAAGCCGTGGGAATAGAGGTACAACCTGTTTCAGCTGCTTCCGACTTGATTGGAGAAGAATGACAGCAGGTTCAAACTTATTTTCCTGTTTTCAAGTTGGGAGATATTAGTGGGGTCTGCACACCCCCTCCTCCCTCTTGTTCTCCCCCAGCTCAAATTCAGAGTGAGGAGGCTCATGCTGGGCCTCTGCAGGAAACCTTCAACAGTAGCTGCTAATGGGAACCCTAATGACACTTAAATGGGACTAGTAGAGCTAAGAGAGTTGTGCAGAGAATATTTATAATAGAAGGAAAAATAACAGCACTAAGCCAAAGTAGGAAGTGGCCTGGACTGAGGACTGTTAGAAGCCCAATAAAGAAAAATCTGCAGCCTCCCTAAAGAAAGAGCATTTGTCACACATCTGGACTGCACCCATTCTAGCAGCAATGAGGCAGCATCCAACACCTATGTGCACTTGTTAAGCAACATGCAGTGGGCTGAGGTTTCCCTTCATTTGAATTTAGGACCTAGTTTCAATCTAGGTAACTGAGTATTCAAGAACTGTGCTAAATCCACCAGAAACAAAGATGTGTTATCAATCACTTTCAAATATGTTTATAATAACAGAAGAGATTGATTATACAGCCTTTTTCATGCCCTCGTACATCACCTGATTTTTCTCAAATGAATTTATCTTTACAGGTTTGAATATGTCTGCGCCATCCATTTTGATAGTATTAATATCCCTGAAATTCTAGAACAATGGCTCTCAATATGTAGCCCCTGGACCACAGGTATCAACTGGGAATGTGTAAGAGATACAAATTCTCCAGCCCTTTCTCAAGCTCCTTGGAAAGTCTTGGAGGTAGGGCACAGGTTCTGTGTTTTAACAAGCCCTCCAGGTAATTCGGACACACAACTCAAGCTGAAGAACCACTGGTCTACAACATTGTTTCTCAAACTTGCTTGCACATTAGAATCACCTACGAAGCCTTACAAAGCAATGCTAGGCTGGTGCAGCTCCTCTCGTACCTCCAGACACTCTGATTACATTGGTATCAGGTGCACCCTAGATAGTCTGATGTTTTTAACCCTGCAAGTAATTCTAATGTGCAAGAAAGTGTGAACATACTCAGAAAATGAAAGTGAGGAGCCAGCTGTTCATAGCAAAAAGTGTATGGGCGATGCATTAGTTACTTTTCTTATCACTGTGAAGAAGCACCTGACAGAACAAGTTATGAGAGAAAAGATTTATCATGGCTCACATGTCCAGTGGGATTTCACTTCATTACAGTGAGGAAGGCAAAGTGGTAAAAGCCACACACAGCAAAGCTCCTTACCAGGTGTCTGACCAGTAAGCAGAACACAGAGGCAGGGACCAGAGGCTGATATAACCTTCAAAGGCCAACCCCTAGTGACCTATTGTCATCAGTTAGGTCCCACCCTAAGGTTCACAGCATCCAAAACAGCACCACAAATAAGAGGTCAGATATTTGAGTTCATTGCCCGGTGGGAGGACATTGCACATTCAAATGGTAACAGGTACTCAAGAAGAATTCAGACCCAATATTTATAAACACTAACAGATAATTCATGCTGATAGACTGAATAGTATTTTCCTTGATCATATTTCAATGAGAGAGAAAACAATTTGTCTCCAAAATCTTAGGTTTGATTTATTTAAATGCCCTCTTGAGACTTCCTGCCTTGTCCTTTCTTTGAAGCAACTCAAAGTAAGGTTGTCTTTAAAGTTAACAATTTTATCTCCCCTCTTTAAAGAACCTGATTCCTGCTGTTTAATAGTTATTTGAAAATCCTATGGCCAGGTCTCTCACAATGGGTTATAGGTATTTCCCAACTTGTGCAGTGGGACCCAGAAAGCCACAGGTCACAGAAGACTCACATCTGGAAGCCTCAAGTTATTTAAAGATAGGCAATTAAGTACATTTTAATTTTAAAAAGATACAAATATATTATAAATTAGAAGGTGAAATTCGAACATTCTAGATGGGACTGGTGGCACTGGCCTGTAATTCCAGCTACTCAGGAGGCTGAGGCAGGGGGATTGCAACTTCCAAGGTTGACTGGGCTACAAAGTGAGTTCAAGACCAGCCTAGGTAATGCTGCCTCAGAGTAAACAAAACAAAAGAGAGGACTGTGTGTGTCAGAGCTATAAAGATCACTTGCTGAGCATGCATAATCTTGAGTTTGACTCTCAGCACTGTGAAAGATGAGGTTAAATTAAAAATGATGCCCTGCCGGGCGTGGTGGCGCACACCTTTAACCCTAGCACTTGGGAGGCAGAGGCAGGCGGATCTTTGTGAGTTCAAGGCCAGCCTGGTCTACAGAGTGAGTTCCAGGACAGCTGGGACTACAGGGAGACCCTGTCTTAAAAAAACAAAACAAAAAATAAAATGATTGCCCTGAGATCCCAAGTCTTCCTAAGAACACTTTCCAGGTCTCCTCCCTGCCTTGAGCATGTCCCCAGGTTATGGCTCATTTGGACAATGAGAACGGTACCAGCACCATCCAGTACATGTGAGCCTCATTGAAAGCAGCTTGTAATTTCTTTGAAAGAAAGCAAAATATAAACAAAGGAATTTCCCCTTGAGGCCTCTCCTATTCATTTATCCAAAAACAGGACTTAGTATCTCCTCTCTCCTTCAACCACTGTCTGTTTTAAAGATTTCTTCAGAAACCAATAGTCAGTAAAGAGAAGGGCACTATCCACCTATTAGTAGGAGTTATAGCATAAGACCCCACTATGGTAGACATTCAGAAGACCTCTGAAAGCTCCTTAACTTATTAACTGAAAACTGATTTGGGGACTAGTTCCAGGAGAGGATGATTGTGATGGGGACAAACTGGGGCTTAGAGGATCCAAGGAAGGAGCTGAATCAAAATAAGTTGTTGAAATTCTGATTCAAGGCAAAAAGTTGTAAAACCCTATAAAGGCAAAAGCTTGAAAAAAAATAAGGTTTACCTACTCTCACTCAGAAGAAAAAGAATAGAGAACAGAGAATGAATGACAGAAATCAAAATCAAAATTGCAACCTCAAAGAGACACTGTGGGCGTTTTATATGGAATTGTGGTGCCAAATTTGCACGTTTATAACACCCAAAGGGTTTATTGTTCAGTCTTTCTCCTGAATTCCAGATGAAAAAGGAACTCTGCTCTTCAGAGCTTTTACAAAATGTGGTAATAAATTTCCCCATAGAGTTGTGCCTGCCTCTCAGCTTAGCTTTCTTCCTAACCAAGTTTGAGCTTACAGAATTGAGGATGTTTCTTGTTTAACTCTTGCTTTGGTCACCAGCATGCCACATTTTTGTGGCCCAGCTGAGCACAGATGGCAACCTGGGTAAGTCCAGCATCCCTTGGTTTTATCAATATTTTGAAGAAAGCCAATTTCTTTCTTTCCTATCAAAAAATAAAATGTATGTGTAGCTCCTATGTATCTGAAGTACTAATCTTTTCTAAACAACAGAAGCAGCAGCTGCCTTTCCCAGAAGCTGGGCAGGGGACCCTACAGCATTCCATGTACTGCATCCGAAGCCGTGGCATGCTACTCTAAGGAGAAACTGAGCAACCTCCAGTCCAAGGTCCCTCCTACAAAGACACAGGCCCCATAGCCAGTGAGACCAGAGTCTCTGGACTACAGTAATCCCACCTTAACCAGTTTCATCGTCAGTTACCTGTGGTCAATAATAGTCCAGAAATAGTAAGTGGGAAATTCTAAAATAATTCAGTTTTTGCCCTAGTTTGCTTTCTATTGCTACAACAATAACACTGACCAAAACCAAGTTGTGTAGGAAAAGGTTTATTGTATCTTCCTCTTCCAAATGACAGTCTATCACTGAGGGAAAACAAGACATGAATATAGCAGGCCAGGAGCCTGGAGGACAGAGCTAAAGCACAGACCACACCACAGAACATTGTTTACTAGCTTGTTTCCTGGCCTGTGCTCAGTCTGCTTTCATAAATGACCCAGGTGGTGCCCAGGGATGGCACCATCCCCAGTAGACTGGGCCGTCCCATATCACTCAGTAAGAAAATGACTCCAATCCGAGAGAGGAAATTCTTAAGTTGAGGGTCCCTCTTCCCAGGTGTGTCAAGTTGACAACTAAAGCTGTCTGTCTGGCACAGGTTTTTTAGCACAGGTAAACTGTTGTTTTTTTTTCAATTTACTTTCATTTATTCCATTTTTTTAACAAGAAGTAATGTTTTCAGTACAAGCATCCTTCATGTAAAACCAATTTGCAAGCAGTTGTGCCCAAACCCACACAGCCCAAGGGTCCCACCATCCAGCTGGGGGGCTTGTATGTTCAATAAAGTTGATCAAATAAGCATCCAGTCTATATTGCTGTAGTTTCACCATTCACCCCAATTGCAGCCCTTACATTCTATCTAACATGCCACCTCTTCCACAGATTGTTCCCTAGGCTTAGAAAAAGGGCACAGGTGGACAAAAAGCAAAACAATCTACTTTCTCTGGAGATGTCGTTTTGGACTCTGGTCAATTCTGGCTGTTACCTTTCATGGGCTGACAGTTTGTCCAGGAATAACCTTTCAGTCCTACTGCTGAAGTACAAGCAATTAGATATATAGGTATTTAAACACTACTAATTGTTATGGTAGGTTACTTTGGTATAGACACAGATGTTTGGATGGTATGTTAATCCATGAATTACATTTTTCTGTAAAATATGACAGGGTCTTACTGTGATTTATAACATCTCCTAACCACTAATGATGCTTGTGGCATCAGCCATGGGTTATTCCTCCAAGGAGAGAGCTAATAGCCAATTAGATTTGGGATATACAGGCATATGGCTGCCACTGCTGCACAGTATTTCCAGGCAGGTGTGGTGTAGCTGGTGCTGACAAAGGAGTCTTGCTTGACTCAAGGAGACCTATATTTGCTTAATTGGTTTAGTGGCCTTTGGTAACACTCTCTGGTATTCCAGAGACAAACTGTACACTTGCAAGTGTGGTCTCAATGCATCTTCCCCATGCTTACAACAGGTCTTTGACAACAGGACCTTATCGCCTCTCTTCTTGCAGATATCCCAGTTTATAGGCAAGAAGCCTTTCCCTTTTTTGGGGGGGGGGAGTCTTGGATCCCCTGGCCAACATCTCTTTGGCAGAATAATCCATGGCTGATATCATAGCTCTCCTGTATTACTATATTTTGCTTAAATGCACAGCTTAAAGAGACTCTAGTATTATATTTGGTTCTGAATAGAGAATAATCTTTTTCACAGTTCCTATGTCTATTAGTCAATTAAAGAAAGCAGTTTTTACCAGTTTTATAAGAGATAACCTCTATGACAGTAACAGTTTTTTTTAATTGTCTCATTTCATTATGAGCTTTTGTTGTTCATTTCTTACTGTACCTAATTTAGAAATTAAACTTTAGTACATATAGAAAAAAAAAAAAAACATGGTATATGAAGTTTCAGGAACCATTTAAAGGTCTTGAAATGTATCCTCCCTGGATAGGGACAGGAAATCATAGTTTCCTTTTCCTCCCAATCTGCCCTACCATGTCCCTGGAGTACTATGGAGCACAGGAAAGCTCCAATCTGCTGTTGCAAGGAGCAAGCAATGGAAAATAAACAGAATGGAGCCTATGGCAAGGAAGGACTAGAATGAAGGCCTGATCTAATGAGTAAGAATTAATGTGTAGGCAGGAGGCAACCAGCAGTGCTTGGATAGGTCTTTGACTCCCAGGAAGTCAGCAGAAGTAGCACACAGCAGCCTGAGTGGAAAGGCCTGGCAGAGTGGCACAAGAAGCTCCTAAGGACCAGCTTCGAGTCCAGCCAAAGCAAAGCCGCTTCTCTGTATGTCTTCTGGCCTGATGCCCTTGGACAGGCACTAGTTACAAGATCAGGCAAGTGAGTATACTTGTTCTTGCATCCGTTAAGGTAGAAAGTTCAGTAGATTATGAAAAACAGATCTCATTTCTGTGTCCTGATCTGTAAAATGATGCTAATCACACTCGACCCGTAAAAGAGAAATGAGACATGTGAATTTGTATAAAAATTATTAAATAGGGGGCTGGAGAGATGGCCTAGCAGTTAAGAGCTCCGACTGCTCTTTCAGAGGACCCGGGTTCAATCCCCAGCATCCACATGGTGGCTGAGAACCATCCCTGACTCCAGTTCCAGGGGAATTCAACACCCTCTTCTGACCTCCAAGGCATTGCATGACACGGGTGCACAAACCTGCATGCAGACAGTATACTCATACACATAAAAATAAAATAAATTAAAAAATTATTAAATAGGGCAAGAAACCACTTCTCAATCAGCTGAATCTGTTATAACAAGGTAAAAACCTGCCTGCCTTATGAATAACAAAACTATATTTCTCACAGGCCTGGGGACAGAAACATCTTCAGATCAGGATGCCAGCATGGCTGGGCTCTAGTAAGGTCTGTCTTCCAGGTACAGGCTCCTGATTCTTCATTTGAAAGAAAGAGAGAAGGCGAGACCATGTTTCATAAGCCCCCATCGTTCATCAGGGCTCTACCCATGGCCTAGTTAGTTCCCAAAGTCTCTACCTCCTAACACCATCACACTGGAAGTCAAGGCTCTGCCTTCTAACACCATCACACTGGAAGTCAGGCTCTGCCTCCTAACACCATCACACTGGAAGTCAGGCTCTGCCACCTAATACCATCACACTGGAAGTCAGGCTCTCAACAAACAAACTGGGGAGAAGGGAGTCAACAGAATCATCCAGTCCATGACAGCACTATTGTTTCTATCATAATAATTAGTACTGCACCAAGGCAGAATGTGTGTGCAGTCCTGGACAGAATATCTTATATAAAGTTGCTAGGTTTAAAGATGGCAAAAGTGTATGTTATGAAATACAGACAGAATCTGGAAGCAGAGCTTCTAACAGCTGCCTGACCTTAGGTAAGTCACCTGACTTCCCTGACCCTCACCCCCATAGCCATTAATTAGAAAATTAATAAACACTATAACACTGAATAGCACTAACAGCAAATATGATAATGAAAACCCTGTCTGAAGACCAGCCATTCATAAGGCCAGAGCAAGTCACTCTTCTGTGTGCCCACTCTCTTTTTTTTTGTCTTTTAGAGACAAGGTCTCCCTGTAGCCCCAGCTGTCCTGGAACTCGCTCTGTAGACCAGGCTGGCCTTGAACTCACAAAGATCCACCTCCCTCTGCCTCCTAAGTGCTAGTATTAAAGGGGTGCACCCCCACATCCAGCTTCACTCTGTTAACCAATCTCAAATCCAAGACAGATAGGTTTATCTAGACCCTCCTTATTCCTCCAAATTCTCCCTCTGTCCCCTTCTTATTGTCCAAATGTGTAGAAGGCCAAACCCAGGTACCATTTAATCTTCAAATCAAGACTAGAAGACAACTTCACAAAAGAGAAAGAGAAGCGTGGCAGACGCTCTGTCAAAACCACTAGTTTTGTGCTGGTGTTGCTGCCAAGCCTGGCAACCTGAGTCTGATCCCCAGGACCCACATGGTAAAAGGAGAGAAAAGATTCCTCCAAGTTGCCCTCTGACCTACATAAATAAATAAACAAAGTAGATAAATCAGTTCTAAAATTAACTAGCTTCCCAGGTATGGTGGCACACACTCTTAATTCCAGCACTTTTCAGGCAGAGGCAGGTGGATTGCTGTTGAGTTTGAGGTCACTCTGGTCTGCATAGCAAGTTCTGGACCAGCCAGTGCTACACAGTGAAACTCTGTCTCAATAAAATAATAATAATAATAATAATAATAATAATAATAGCAATAAAATTAACTAGCTCACCAAAAAGTCAAATATTTAGCACATAATTTTAGAAATTTATGACTAATACTTTTTAATAATTGCTTTTACTTGGCTTTATTATCTATACAAGAAATTAAAGCTTCCAGCAAGTCAAAGGAACAAAGCTGCAGAAAAACACAGTAAAAGATACTGTTGGAGGGAAATGACAGAAACCAACATTCTCTGATCTGGATCAAAAATATTAGAGAGGGGCTGGAGAGATAGCCTAGTGGTTAAGAGCACCGACTGCTCTTGCAGAGGACCTGGGTTCAATCCCCAGCACCCACATGGTGGCTAAGAACTGTCTGTAACTCCAATTCCAGGAGAACTCCAGTTCCAGGGGAATCCGAGACCCTCTTCTGACCTCTACGGCATTGCACCACACTGGTGCACAAATCTACATGCAGACAGCACATTCATACATATACAAAAATAAATACAAATTTAAAAAATATATTAAAGAAAAAATGTTTATTATTCTGTCAACTTTAAGACATTTTCAGCTTGTTCAAACTAGAATAAGACCCCCTGTGGTCTTGTAAAACTCACTGGCTTGGAGTAAAGCAGTACACACAAAAGCCTCATCTTCAAAGATGCCATGTAAAACACACATATTAACAAGCAAGGACTTTCCTCTTTCTTACTCCTTCTCTGTTTCTATTTTCTGAGCACTGAGCATGTCCTAGTTGAGTGATTTCAAGCAGAGCCTTCATTGTCCTCCCCCTCTGCCACCTCCCAGTGTGGAGGCTTCCACCATGCCAGGGGAGCCCTCCTGGATGCCCTGAGCAGGTAACATTGACAGCAGTTATGTCCCCCTGCTCCTAGAGAGTGCCCGCTAGATAATGTGCTGATTAAATTGCACGAAGGATGCCTGTACTCATGGATTATCACTTATAGCTAAAAAATGGAAAAAAAAAAAAAAANAAATCCCCACACCGTCCCTGGTCTAGCCACAGTAAGACCCTGTCATATTAACAGAAAAAATGGTAATCATGGCTTAACATACCCATCAAACATCTTTTGTATACCAAGGTAAACCTACGATAACAATTAATACTGTTTAACTAAATACCTATATATCTAGAAATAATATTTTAAAGGCCATTAATACTGTAAGAGGGGGACATGCCACCTTCTATAGGATATTAAAAGTCGAATACAGTGCCAAGGCCCTGCCCCCCCGCCACCCCCCCCCCCCCCCCCCCCCCTCCCCCATATCACTGACTAACCCCCCCCCCCCCCCACGCTCGCCCCCGCCTGCTTTCCTTCTTCTCTCTTCCGAGAACACATCCGTATATCGCTCGCTCAGTCTCAGATGTCTACAACTGGACTCTGCCCCCCCCCCTGAATCAGGTGGGTAAGATTCCCTACTGCGAAGGAACACTTGGTACATGGGAAACAGAAGAAACAAAGGAGAAATCAGCGGTACTGGATTTCAAAACCCTGGCTAGGTAGGTTTTATTCATCTAGAAGGTGCGATGCATGGTACTGGACAAAAATAAATGAGGGTGGTTTTAGTTGCGGTACCAATTTTCCCATTCTATGTTCCCAAATTGTATTTCTTTTTGGAAATAGAATCGATGATATTTTTTTTTACTTACATCTTGAGATTTAATGACATAAATTCCAGCCTTGATTTATTTTTTGGCAGCGTAGATCAGAGGAATGGACTTCCCTTAACCGTATAATTAACCTTCCTTCTTCCATTCCACACTGGTCTTAATAATGTCCTAAAGCTCTACCTCACTCACGCCGCGTTTTGTGGAAGTGTATTGGGCAGTGTATCAGTGTTGTGGAAGTTGGTAAGCTCGGCCAGGAAGTTCAGGGGATCAGTCAAGTGCAAAGGAGTAAGTTCAGGGGTGGATTGTTAAGGTACAGTAGGGGTAAAAGTGGTGGACTCCAGTGTTTATGTGTATGAGTGTATGTTGGTGTATGTAGTTTAGTTCAGAGTTAGAGTAGTGTTTGTATGCGTCTAAGGGCCGAAAGGGAGGTGAAGACAATAGATGGAGAAGGAACGGAAAAGTAAGTAAAGTGCGACGACAAGGAAGACCGACAGGAGAGCCCCATTAAATCCACATTGATGGAACTCCATGACTCGGCACAGACAGCAATTGACTCAATTTCCTCTCTCCCTTTCTCCCTTCCTCTCGTCCTCCTTCCCTCCCTCCCTCCCACATCCTTTTTCTGCAGGCAGTGTAGTCTAGGGTCTTCCTTTTTCCGCTCTCCTTCTCCTCCTCCCCTCCCTCCCTCCCTCCATCCTCACTCCTCTTTCCTATCCTTCCTTCCTTCCTTCCTTCTTTCCACACTTTGCTCACTGAACTTCTATAATGCATTAGACAGGAGGAGTTGGAGGTGCAGTTAGGTCTATTGGAGGGTCTCAGACTCTCAACTGTTCTTTTCAAACTGCACTGTGAAGGATGAAGCAAAGTGCTACCACCCACCTGAATGCCCATAGATGGGAGGAAGGGGAAGCTAAAATAGAAAGGTGAGAAAGGTAAGAACCATCAGCAGGGCCTCTGGTTCTTAGAGCACAATTGTCCTGTTCCCTAGCTCTCTATCGGGATCTCTTGAGGGGATCCAGGTGAGATGAGTGGAGTCCCTGTGCTTATCTAGAGTTTCCCATCAATGATTTGCAAAGTGGGACTGATTAGGTGCGTCTTCAAAATCCCAATTTTGAAGATGCATATATGACATCAAACTTGAATCCATGCATCTCTGCTTACTTCAAATAGAAGACTCTGTCCCTTAATCAGTTATTCAGTAGAAATTTCTAGATTATTACACTGAGACATATACCCACAAACATGCCTTTTTATTTTTTTTATTTTTTAACTTAATTTTTATTGATGCTTTGTGCATTTCTAACATCATTTCCAATTCAGATCAGAATATTTCCCTTCCTTCCCCCCACCCCCACCCCACCAGATCATGATTCTGCCATAACTGTCTTGATTCTTTCTCTGTTTTTTTTTTTTTTCCATTTTTTTAGCATAAGTGTCAATCCATGAGTACAGGCATCCTTCGTGCAATTTAATCAGCACATTATCTAGCGGGCACTCTCTAGGAGCAGGGGGACATAACTGCTGTCAATGTTACCTGCTCAGGGCATCCAGGAGGGCTCCCCTGGCATGGTGGAAGCCTCCACACTGGGAGGTGGCAGAGGGGGAGGACAATGAAGGCTCTGCTTGAAATCACTCAACTAGGACATGCTCAGTGCTCAGAAAATAGAAACAGAGAAGGAGTAAGAAAGAGGAAGTCCTTGCTTGTTATATGTGTGTTTTACATGGCATCTTTGAAGATGAGGCTTTTGTGTGTACTGCTTTACTCCAAGCCAGTGAGTTTTACAAGACCACAGGGGGTCTTATTCTAGTTGAACAAGCTGAAGAATGTCTTAAGTTGACAGAATAATAAACTTCTTTTTTCTTTAATATATTTTTTAAATTTGTATATTTTTGTATATGTATGAATGTGCTGTCTGCATGTGATTTGTGCACCAGTGGGTGAATGCCTTGAGGTCAGAAGATGGTCTCGGATTCCCCTGGAACTGGAGTTCTCCTGGAATTGGAGTTCCAGACAGTCTTAGCCACCATGTGGGTGCTGGGGATTCGAACCCAGGTCCCTCTGCAAGAGCAGTCTGGTGCTCTTAACCACTAGGCTATCTCTCCAGCCCCCTCTCAATATTTTGATCCAGATCAGAGATGTTGGTTTCTGTCATTTCCCTCCAACAGTATCTTTTACTGTGTTTTTCTGCAGCTTTGTTCCTTTGACTTGCTGGAAGCTTTAATTTCTTGTATAGATAATAAAGCCAAGTAAAGCATATTACATTAAAAAGTATAGTCATAAATTTCTAAAATTATGTGCTAAAAATTTGACTTTGGTGAGCTAGAATTTTATTGCTATTATTATTATTATTAATTATTATTATTATTATTTTATTGAGAACAGAGTTTTCACTGTGTAGCACTGTGTCCAGAATGCTATGCGACCAGAGTGACCTCAACTCAAGACAGCATCCATCCTGCCCTGCCTGAAAAGTGCTGGAATAAGAGTGTGTGCCACCATACCTGGGAAGCTAGTTAATTTTAGAACTGATTTATCTACTTTGTTTATTTATTTATGTAGGTCAGAGGGCAACTTGGAGGAATCTTTTCTCTCCTTTTACCATGTGGGTGCTCCTGGATCAGGACTCAGGTTGCCAGGCTTGGCAGCAACACCAGCACAAACTAGTGGTTTTGACAGAGCGTCTGCCACGCTTCTCTTTCTCTTTTGTGAAGTTGTCTTCTAGTCTTGATTTGAAGATTAAATGGTACCTGGGTTTGGCCTTCTACACATTTGGACAATAAGAAGGGGACAGAGGGAGAATTTGGAGGAATAAGGAGGGTCTAGATAAACCTATCTGTCTTGGATTTGAGATTGGTTAACAGAGTGAAGCTGGGTGGGGGTGCACCCCTTTAATACTAGCACTTAGGAGGCGAGGGAGGTGGATCTTTGTGAGTTCAAGGCCAGCCTGGTCTACAGAGCGAGTTCCAGGACAGCTGGGGCTACAGGGAGACCTTGTCTCTAAAAGACAAAAAAAAAGAGAGTGGGCACACAGAAGAGTGATTGCTCTGGCCTTATGAATGGCTGGTCTTCAGACAGGGTTTTCATTATCATATTTGCTGTTAGTGCTATTCAGTGTTATAGTGTTTATTAATTTTCTAATTAATGGCTATGGGGGTGAGGGTCAGGGAAGTCAGGTGACTTACCTAAGGTAGGCAGCTGTTAGAAGTCTGCTTCCAGATTTCTGTCTGTATTTCATAACATAACACTTTTGCCATCTTTAAACCTAGCAACTTTATATAAGATATTCTGTCCAGGACTGCACACACATTCTGCCTTGGTGCAGTACTAATTATTATGATAGAAACAATAGTGCTGTCATGGACTGGGGACACAACTGCTTGCAAGTTGGTTTTACATGAAGGATGCTTATACTCATAAATTATCACTTATTGCTAAAAAATGGAAAAAAAACTGAGAGAAAGATGCAGGACAGTTATGGCAGAATGCATGATCTGGGGTGGGGTGGGGTGGGAGGGGGGGAAGGGAAGGGGAAATATGCCTGAACTGAATTGGAAAATGATGTATGAAATACACAAAGCATCAATAAAAAAAATATTATTTTAATTTGAAAAAAAATATCAATTCAACTTCAAAAATACTGCCTGCTTGGAAAGGAGAAGATATGATGAAAGGCAGGACAATCTAGAAACAGATGCAGTTTAAACCTGAAAATGGAGAAACTCATCATGACAGGGCAGCAAACCACAAAGTTTCCAAAATTCCACAGCATAAGGATCAACTACTAGACTAAATATGGTTAACAAGGGTTTGACATGGGCCACCATCAGGCACACTGGGTCAGGTCTGAGAAGCCCCACCCTGTAGTCAACTGGTTTCATGTGTTGTGGACATGGACTCCAGGAGTTAGGTGAACACCTTGTTCTTTAGGGGAGGATTAGCAGTAAAGCTCTCCACATAGTTGCTAAGGAAAAAGGGCTGGTAATCCTTAAAGCTCCCTTCCTTCCTCAGACAGCGCTGGCCCTTGAGAGGAGAATGTAGCTGAGCCTACAGCAGCAACAGTGAACACTAACAAGGCACCCACTGTGCTGAGTGCAGTTAAAAATATTCTCTCATTTAACCTGGCCACCAACCTCATGAGGCTGACACTATTATTATTATAGTATTATATTATACCAGGTCCACATTGCAGATGAGGACAAGTGGGCACAGGGCACTTAAATGCTTGACCAGGCTCAGGTAGCTACCTAGTGGCACAGCCTGGATCTGAACCATGCCTCTAAAGGAAACTGCTGCCTGCCCCTCCTGCCTTCGAGGGCCTCTGACTGTTAGACTGGGATGGAGGGCATCAGGAAGCTTCCTGTTCTTTATAAGCAGGACCAATGAAACCAATTAGCTCTGTGGCTAACTCCCTGAGGAAATCCACACTTTGAAAGTAAGCAATTAGAAAGCAGAGCACATAGCTAAAGAATCATGTACATGCCTGTGCAGCCCTATAAGACTAATTCAGCAGGGAAAAGCCCCAAGAGCCTGAGGTTTGCCCATGGATTGAATCTAAAATGCACACACTATGACTGAGATATACAGAAATGAATTTAGTGATCTGTGCTCCAGAGCCCCTGTTTGCATTTGCCTGCCCCTGAGAAGCCATCACACAGACACCTACAATTTAAAATGCTGTCACTTCAGAGTCAATGTTCAGAGCACCCAGGATTTTCCACTTTATTCTCTTGCTGTTCTGCCTAGGCCTGATCTTACCTGTTGTCTTAATTCTAAGGGACAGTGCTGCCCCACTTTCTCCCAGGCATACGCCTCTTCAATGTACAGTTATTTCAATTAAAATAATAAATAAAAACTAAGTTCTTGGGTCACATTAGCCACATATTAACTGCTCTATAACCTCATGTCCCTAATGATGATCACAGTAATAACACATAAACTGTTTTCATCACCAGAGTGTGCAGCTGAAGAATTGGAAATAGCTGTGTGCTCATACTCTTGTTTGTATGTGTGTGTGTGTGTGTGTGTGTGTGTGTGTGTGTGTGTAGGAAGCTTTTCTTTTTATGCCGAACAGGGACCATCCGGCCCTGGTAAGGGGGATGGGGACACAGCGTCCTCTTTGCAGACACTGTGGGGAGCTGGCCTCTCCATGCAGAGACCAGCCAGCTACTTCCCATAGCCCACCCTAAGTAGTAATTCCAACTTAGGTTCTTAGCCTGGACCCATGAGACATGTGTTCCACTCTTGGCCATGGCTTCTCATCTGCCCAGGGCCTGGAGAGGAATTTCAGGCTGATGGCTGATTGCTTACCTTCAGCAAATACTCACTCACAACTCCAGCTACCCAGATTGGTGGTCCACAAAGGAAACCTTTTTCCAACCCACTGGCCACCTGAACGAAATGCAGGCCTACCTTAGCCTGTATGCGCGTGATAATAAAAATAACAGCCGGGAATTCCATGATGATGTTACTATGAAATTCAAATTTACTCCTTGCCATAGCTTGCTTTTATAAATCAAATGACGTCAGTTCTCAGGACCAATCATAAGCCCTCCAACTCTGTGTTACTGCACACCCAGCATTATGCACACCTAGGCCATGCTGCTTGCTCCTCCTTGGGGCGGGGCCGGACCCTGAGCCACACAGTGCCCTGAGGCATGCTAATTGGAAAGCTAGCCCACAATTCAAGCTGGATTTCCCTACATTTATAGCTTACTTCCTTCTAAAAATACTTTCATCTACATATAATAAAGCACGTATATAACAAGACATGAAAACAACAAGTCATGCAGCTGAAGAGATGACTTAGCAGTTAAGAGCATTGGCTGTTCTTGCAGAGGACCTATTCGGTTGCCAGCATCACATAGTAGCTAACAACCATCCATAACTCCACTTGCAAGAGAATCCAATGACTTCTCTGCCCTCCCTGCACATACATGGGGCACATGCATGCATGCAGGCACCACTTTCATATACGCAAAACAAAAATAAAATCTTTAAATCACTAAAACATGAAAAATCAAGAGAGACACACTTTGACCATGAAAGGCCTGACAGCTGGTGCTTGAAGCACAGCAGTGAGACCTGGGTAAGTCACTAAACCCCGAGTCTGTTGTCTCTCAGAGGGAAAGACAAACTGAATATCCCTAACCCAAAACCAAGAACATTTCACATCCACTTTGAGAATCTAAAACAATGCCACAAGCAGAAAGCTGCATTGATATGGAACTTGGTTCCATGCACAAAATTATGAAAACCATTCACTAAAATCACTTCAAGGTTGTGTGTATATTCATGAAACACAGGTAAATTTTGTGTTTAAACTTGATGCCCATCAACAAGTTATTTCATTATGTCCACAAAAATATTCCTCCCAAAAATCCTAAGTTGAAACACCTGTGGACCCAGACATTTCAGACAATGGATGTTCAACTGCAACCAGTCCTTTAACACTCACAAAGGGCCGTAAGACCCGCATGAAAAATGCATGTGAGCATGCTTTCAGGATTCTAAGACAACAACCATACTCAGTCACTGTTATTTAGCCCTATGCTATTAATCATTTTTTTTATTATATGAGGGATCTTTTTTAGATACAGTCCCTTAGCCCCAGCTGGCCTGTGCTCCCTATGTACACCAGGCTGGCCTCATTCTCTTAGAGATCCACCTGCCTTTGCCTCCTGGGTGCTGGGACAAAGGCATGCACCGCTATGCCCAACTCATCATTTTTATTTTTAAAAAGAAAGAAAATACATAACAATACCCAATCAAATTATATTTCATGTAATCAAAAAGTTTCTACATCTACATCCACACCTCTGAGTCACTGGTGTTCCCATGATAAAATCAAGAATAAATAAGGCATAAAAGGACTGAATAATTCTTGAAGAAGGCTGAATAAGTCTTAGTTTTTTATTTTTAATACTTTTATTGATGGTTGGTATACTTCAGACATCATTTTTCAGTTAATTTAAACATATTCCCCTTTCCCTTCCCCCCACCCCACCCCAGATCATGCATTCTGTCATACATGTCCTGCATCTTTCTTTCAGTCTTTTTAAAGTTTTCCTCTGCAAAGGTTTATTGGTTTTGGCAGAATTTAACTATATCAGACTGTTCTTTGACCCAGTCCTTATGTTGTTGTGGTTCCCTCCCAATTGTATTGCTCCAAAATATGCCTATAATCAACATCATATATGTACCAGGATAATGTCCTCCAGGAATAAATGGTATGTTAACTCCAATATATGTTTAGGAGTTCACATTTTTCCCTTTAATTTTATATTACTCTAAAATATGAATGTATACATTCCACCCATATACATTAATTACCATGTCTGAAAGTAAGTGGTAAGTTCATTCTAGAGTTCATTAAGGGATTCACATTATAACATCACAGTTGCTTTCAGATAGAAAGAAATGTAACAATAACTCTGCTCAGCTTGCCTTTCAATTGGGGGATTTTGTACTAACATCCAGAAATGAGGAAAACCATTCCCATTTGTTTTGGGGGTACTGTGTTACTTCTCTTAGCATAATGGCTCTGAGTTGCATCCATTTACCTGCAAAGTTCATGATATCCTCTTTCTTTACCACTGCATAGAACTCCATTGTATAGATGTACCACATTTTTGTTATCCACTCTTCAGTTGAGGGGCATTTGTGTTGGTTCCAACTCTTCCCTACTGTGAAAAGAGCTGCAATAAACACAGACGTGCATGTATCTTTGCAATAAGATGAGTTTTGTGGGTATATACCCAGGAGTGGTATGGTTGGCTCAGGTGGTAGGCTCCTTTTGAGTCTTTTAAGTGTTCTCCACACTGCTTTCCACAATGGTTGTATGAGTTTAAATTCTCACCAGCAGTTGGATGAGTGTTCCCCTTTCCCCACAATCTCTCCATCATTTGGTGTCTTTTGTTTTCCTGATCTTACCCAGTGCCAGTCTTATCAGAGTGACATGATATCTTACAGTAGTTTTTATTTGCATTTCCTTAATTATTAATGATGTTCAACACTTTTTAAGATGTTTCTCAGGCATCTTTACTTCCTCACTGGTGAAGTCTCTGTTCATCTCTTTACTCCATCTTTTGAGTGAGGAGTGAGTCATTTGCTTTCTTCTTTTTTTTTTTTTTGTATAGTTTATATATTCTGGATGTTAATGCTCTGTCTTATGTATCACTGGTGAAGATTTCCTCCCACTCTGTGGGTTTTCTCTTCACTTCCTTGATTGTTTGTTTCTTTCACTGTACAGAAGAAGCTTTTGAGTTTGATGAGGTCCCATTTGTCAATTGTTGACCTTATTTCCTGGGCAGCTGCTGTCTGATTTAGGAAGTCTTTCCCTACACCTATGTCTTGTAGGTTATTGCCAACTTTTTCTTCTATCACCTTCACGGTTTCTGGTTTCACGTTGAGGTCTTTGATCCACTTGGAGTTGATTTTTGTACAGGGTGAGAGGTAGAGGTTTAATTTTGTTCTTTTACAAATGGTGATCCAGTTTTGCCAGCACCATTTGCTGAAAATGCTATCCTTCCTCCACTGAGATTTTTTGCCTCTTTGTCAAATATGAGGTGGCTGAAATTGTATGAGCTCAAGTTTGGTTCTTCAATTTTGTTCCATTGGTCAATGGGTCTGTGCCAGTACCAGGCTGTCTTTATGACTATGGCCCTGTAATATAGCTTGAAGTCTGGTAAAGCAATCCCCCCTGTATTGCACTTTTCACTCAGGGTTGTTTTAGCTATTCTGGGTATTTTGTTTTTCCATGTGAATTTAAGGATTTTTTTTCTAAGTCTGTGAGGAAACTCATGAGGATTTGATTGGGATTGCATTGAATCTGTATATCAATTTGGTAAAATGGATATTTTTACTATATTAATTTTTCCAATCCATGAGCATGGGAGGTCTTTCCATCTTTTGATGTCATTTTCAATGTCCTTCTTTAAAATTTTTGTTGTAGAGATCTTTGGTATTTTTGGTTAGGTTTGTTCCCAGGTGGTTTTTTTTTAAGCTGTTGTGAGTGGGAAAGTCTTCTTATATTCCTTCTCTATTTGTTCATTGTTCGTGTAAAGAAAGGCTACTGATTTTTCTATGTTACTTTTGTATCCTGCAACTTTGCTGAAATTCTTAATCATTTCTAGGAGTTTTCTGGTGGAGTTATAAGCATCCCTCAGGTAAACTGTCATATCGTCTGCAAAAAGGGATGGTTTAATTTTCTCTTTTCCAATTAGCACTCCTTTAATTTCCTTCTCTTGTTTTATTGCCCTATCAAGCATTTCAAGCACTGTGTTGAAGAGGAGTGGAGACAGGGGGCAGCCTTGTCAGGTTCCCACCTTTAAGAAGAATGGTTCTAATTTTTCTCAATTTAGGATGATGTTGGCTGTGGGTTTCTTGTATATGGCTTTGATTATATTTAGGAATGTTCCCTTCAGTCCAATTCCCTCTAGAACTTTAAACATTAAGGGATTCTGGATCATGTCAGAGGCTTTTTCTGCATCAATTGAGATGATTGTGTGATTTTTGCCTTTCAGTCCATTTATGTGTTTTATGGTATTTATTGATTTACATATGTCTAACCATCCCTGCATCTCTGGTATGAATCCAACTTGATCATGATGGATGATCTTTTTTATGTGGGTCTGTATGTGATTTGTGAGTGTTTTGTTGAGAATTTTTGCATCTATGTTCATTAATGAGATGGGTCTACAGTTTTCTTCTTTGCTCATGTCTTTGCCTGGTTTTGGTATTAGAGTGATGCTTGCTTCATAGAAGGAGTTTGGGAGAATTCCCTCTGTTTGTATCCTTCTGAAAAGTTTGAGTAGTTAAGGTTGTAAGTCCTCTTGAAATGTTTTATAGAATTTTGCTATGAAAGCATCTGGGCCTGGGCTTTGTTTAGTTGGGAGGTTTTTTTATTATGTCTTCAATTTCCTCAAATGTTATGGGTCTGTTTAAACTGTCAACCTCTTCTTGGTTAAGCTTTGTTTGTTCCCAGGATTTCAGATAAATCTCTTAGGTTTTCAAACTTAGTGGAATATAAATTTTTGAAATATTCTTGTATGATTGTCTGATCTTTTCTTTATCAGTTGTGATATTTCCCTTTTCATCACAAATACTATTTGGAGTTGCTCTTTCTTTCTTTTGGTTAACTGTGCTAAAGGTCTGTCTATCTCGTTTATCCTTTCAAAGAACCAACTTTTGGATTCATTGATTTTTTTTGTATTGTTTTCTTTGTTTCTATTTCATTGATTTCTGCTCTGATTTTTGTTATTTCTTCCTGTCTGTTGGGTTTAGGGTCCATTTCTTGTTGTCTCTCAAGGTTTTTTTAACTGTAGTGTTAGATCGTTTATTTGTTCCCTTTCTGGTTTTTTTTGGGGGGGGGTGTTTTATTTTGTTTTGCTTTGTTTTTTACTGTAGGCACTTAGGACTATAAATTTCCCTCTTAGGACTGCTTTTAAAGTATCCCACAGGTTTTGTTGTGTTGTATTGTCTTTTTTGTTTAGTTCCATGAATACTTTTATTTCATTCTTTATTTCTTCCCTGACCCATTCATTATTCAGGATTGTGTTTAGTCTCCATGTGTTCTTGTAGCTAGTCGGGCTTATTCTGGTGCTAATATTGAGCTTTATTGCACTGTGGTCTGAGATTATTTCAATCCTTTTTTATTTGTTGGTTTCTTTTGTGCCCCAGTATGTGGTCGATTTTGGAGAATGTTCTGTGTGGAGCTGAGTAGAAAGTATATTCTCTGGTGTTTGGGTGGAATATTTGGTAGATGTCTGTGAGGTCCATTTGTTGTATTGTATTGTATTGTATTGTATTGTATTGTATTGTATTGTAATGTAATGTATTGTTCAGTTGCAATGTCTCTCTGTTTATTTTTTGTCCAGTTGATCTACCCAAGGGGCTCAATGGGGTATTGAAGTCCCCCACTATTAGTGTGGTAGGATTAATCTGTGTCTTGAGGACTCGCGGAATTGTGTTTATGTAGTTTGATGCACCTGAGTTTGGTACATAAACATTTAAGATTGTGATGCTTCCTGGTTAATTAAGAGATGTATGTAGATAAGAGATGAGAAGGATGTAGTGTCACTCTTTGTCTCTTCTGATTGACTTTACTCTGAATTCTATTTTGTCTGATATTAAAATAGCAACTCCTGCTTGCTTTTTGGTACCATTTGCTTGGAATATTTTTTTCCATCATTTCACTTTGAGTTCATGTCTATCCTTGAGAGTGAGATGGGTTAGTGGTAGGCAGCATATAGATGAATTTTGTTTCTTAATCTATTCTCCAAGTCTATGTCTTTTTATTGGGGAGTTTAGTCCATTGATATATTTTTTTTTTGTCTTTTTGAGACAGGGTCTCCTTGTAGTCCCAGCTGTCCTGGAACTCACTCTGTAGACCAGGCTGGCCTTGAACTCGCAAAGATCCGCCTGCCTCTGCCTCCCAAGTGCTAGGATTAAAGGCGTGCGCCACCACGCCCGGCGTCAGGTCCATTGATATTTAAGGTCACTATTGAGCGAGGTGTATTGCTTCCTTTCAAGCTATTCTTGGTTTGCATTCTTGATCTAGGTTTGTATTTATGCTGTTATGCTTTTATTCATTTCTCTCTCTAGCTGCATGGGGATAGTTGCTCCTTCCCTCTTTTCTTTGGATTGCTTTGAATATTTTCTGATGTATTGGGTTTTTCATGTGTTCTTTCATCTTGTGTCATGAAAGATTTTTCTTTCTCCTTCAATTTACATTTTTGCTGGGTATAGTAATCTGGGTTAGCATCTAAAGTCATTTAGCAATGGGAATACTTTGGTCCACATTCTTCGGGCTGTCATAGTTTACACTGGGAAGTCAGCTGTAATTCTGATGAGTTTCCCCTTGTGGCTTTCACTGTTTTGTCTTTGTTTTGAGCATCTAGCATTTTAAATATGATATGGTCTGGGGAGTTTCTTTTCTGGTTTTGTCTATTTGGTCTTCTATGTTCTTCTTGTATTTGTAATAGGTTTGTCTTTATTCAATTTGGGAAAATTTTCTTCTATTATCCTATTGAAGATCTGGCCAATACCATTATCTTGGGATTCTTCTCCTTCCTCTATCCCTATCATGTGGAGGTTTGGTCTTTTCATAGTATCCCATATTTCCTGGTTATTCCACTCTTGTGTATTTTTAAGTTTTTCATAGTCTTCACTTAAGGATTTTAGATGTTCCATGCTGTTCAGCAGGTCCGATATTCTAGTTTCTGCTTCATCCATTCTGCTTCTGAGGCTTTCTCCCATCCTTTCTTGTTGATTGGATGAATGTTCCATTTCCTTTTTCATTTCTTCCTGTGATTTCTTTAGTATTTCCATTTCCTTTTGTAGCTTGTCATTCTCTACTTATAGCTCCTTACTTTGCTAGTATCCTTTCTTCATTTCAGCCTGGGCTCTTTTCAGTGTTTCCACTTCCTTCCAGATTTGGTCTTTCCCTCTAGTTTTTAGTTTTGTTGTTTGGTTGTTTGTTGTTGTTGTTGTTGTTGTTGTTGTTTTTCTGAGTCTGTGTTTCTCTTCCTGTAGTTCTCTTTGAAGTTTGTGTTTCTCTTCCTCTACTTCTTTTCAGAGTTTGTCATTCTCTCCCTCTAGTACTTTCCAGTGCTTATCATTCTTTCCTTCTAAGTACTTCCTGAGTTTTTCATTTTCTCCTCTTAGTTCTCTGATTTGTTCTTTATATTCTTTGATTTCTTTGAATATGGCTACAATTGTTTTTCTAAGGTCTGTATCTCCATTTCCTTCCAGGGAGATCTCATTGTAGGAATCTTCTGTCAGACTGGTAGACTTCAGTGTGGATTTATTATGAGCTTTTCCCATGTTTATTTTTCATTTTGTCTTTGGCATGTGGATTTGTATTTTTTGTTTGTTTGGTTGGTTGATTAATTGTTTGCGTTTTTGGATTCTGGTGCCCTAGCATTGGCTGGGCAGACTAGATTCACTAAAAAAATCTATGCCTGCTAGATAGTCTGCACCACAGCACAGCCAGCTTGAGATGGGAGAGTTGCTCCTTTGGCCCATCAGTACCCTGTTGACCTGCTGAGTCCTGTCTAGGTGCACACACCCAAGCCTTAGTGCTCTCTGGAACTTGAGCTGGAAGGTTCTGGGGACAGGTGTCAGACCCCCAAGGGTCAAGGTAGTTCCACCTTACCAGCACCATGCTGAGTCTAGGCCAGTGCTCTCTGGAACCCAAGCTAGGAGGTCTCAGGGTTGGGTGTCGGCCCACAAGGGTCAAGGCAGTTCCGCCTTACAGGCCCTGCACTGTGAGATGATACCTTAGTGTGATTTTAATTTGCATTTCTTTAATTATTAACGATGTTGAACACTTTTTTAAGATGTTTCTCAGCCATCTTTATTTCCTCACTGGTGAAGTCTCTGTTCAGTTCTTTACTCCATCTTTTGAGTGAGTCATTTACTTTTTTTTTACTTCTTTGGTTTTTGAGTAGTTTATATATTCCGGAAGTTAATGTTCTGCCAGTTGTATCAGTGGCGAAGCTTTCCTCCCACTCTGTGGGTTTTCTCTTCACTTCCCTGATTGGTTCTTTCACTGTACAGAAGCTTTTGAGTTTAATGAGGTCCCACTTGTCAATTGTCAAAATTATTTCATGTGCAGCTGCTGTCTGGTTTAGAAAGACTTTTCCTACACCCATGTCCTGTAGGTTGTTGCCAATACCCAAATTAATATACAGATTCAATGCAATCCCAATTAAAATCCCCATGAGATTCTTCACAGACTTGGGAAAAAAAATCCTTAAATTCACATGGAAAAACAAAAGACCCCAAATAGTTAAAGCAACCCTGAGCAAAAAAATGCAATATATGGGGGATCACCTTACCAGACTTCAAGCTATATTACAGTGATATAGTCATAAAGACAGCCTTGTACGGGCACAAAACGGACCCATTGAACAATGGAACAAAATTGAAGATCCGAACTTGAGCTCATATAATTTCAGCCACCTCACATTCAGTAAAGGGGCCAGAAACACTCATTGGAAGAAAGATAGCATCTTTAGCAAATGGTGCTGGCAAAACTGGATCACCATATGTAGAAGAGCAAAATTAAACCCCTGTACAAAAATCAACTCCAAGTGGATCAAAGACCTCAACATGAAACCTGAAACTCTGAAGGTAATAGAAGCTTTTTTTAAATAAAGGAAAAAAAAAATGGTTCCAGGAAACTCTATACCAACATGGTACTTATCAGTTCTTAAAATTGCGTGGTGGTTGCACGCCTTTAATCCTAGCACTTGGGAGGCAGAGGCAGGCGGATCTTTGTGAGTTCAAGGCCAGCCTGGTCTACATAGGGAGTTCCAGGACAGCTGGGGCTACAGGGAGACCCTGTCTCGGAAAAAAAATACTGCATGCAGACATCAAAAAGATCATCCACCATGACCAAGTTGGATTCATACCAGAGATGCAGGGATGGTTCAACATATGTAAATCATAAAAGACATAAACAGACTGAAAGATAAAAACCACGTGGTCCTCTCAATTGATGTGGAAAAGGCCTTTGACAAAATTCAATATGGCTTCATGTTTAAAGTCCTGGAGGGAATTTGAGTGGAGGGAACATTCTTCAACACAATTAAAGCCATATACAACAAACGCACAGCAAGCATTATCCTAAATTGGGAAAAACTACAAGTGTTCCCCTTAAAGTCAGGAACCCAGCAAGGCTGCCCCCATCCCCACTCCTTTTCAATACAGTGCTTGAAAGGTTTGCAAGAGCAGTAAGACAAGGAAAGGAAATTAGAGGAGTACTAACTGGAAAAGAAGTCAAACTATCCCTTTTTGCAGATTACATGATAGTTTACTTAAGGGATGCCAAAAACTCCACCAGAAAACTCCTAGAAACTATCAACAGGTTCAGTAAAGTGGCAGGATACAAAATTAACCTAGAAAAATTGGTAGCCTTTCTTTATGCCAATAACACACAGTTGAAGAATGAATACAAGGAGACTTTTCCACTCACAATAGTCTCAAAACAATAAAATAAAATATCTGGGAACAAACCTGACCAAAGTCACGAAAAAGCTCTACAATGAAAATTTTAAATCCCTCAAGAAGGAGATTTAGGAAGATAACAGAAGATGGAAGGATCTCCCATGTTCATGGATTGGAAAAATTAATATTGTAAAAATGACCATCCTACCCAAAGTAATATACAGATTCAATGCAATCTCAATTAAAATCCCCATGATCTTCTTCACAGACCTAGAAAAAAATATCCTACAGTTCATACAGAAAAGCAAAAGACCCCAGATAGCCAAACCCTAAGCAAAAAGAATAATGGGGGGGGGGTATCATACCAGACTTCAAACTATATTACAGGGCTATAGTCATAAAAACAGCCTGGTATTGGCACAAAAACAGACCCAAAGATCAGTGGGAAAAAAAAAAACCTGAAGATCTAATCCTGAGCACATCCAATTTCAGCCACTCCATATTCGACAAAGGGGCCAAGAAGACTCAATGGAGGAAAGACAGCATCTTCAGCAAATGGATCACCATTTGTAGAAGAATAAACTAAATCCCTACCTCTCACCATGTACAAAAATAAACTCCAAATGGATCAAAGACTTCAATGTGAAACCCAAAACTCTGAAAATGATAGAAGGAAACATTGGTAGTGGGGCCGGAGAGATAGCCTAGTGGTTAACAGCGCTGACTGCTCTTGCGGGGGACCTGGGTTTGATCGCCAGCACCCACATGGCGGTTGAGAACCATCTGTAACTCCAATTCCAGGAGAACTCCAGTTCCAGGGGAATCCGACACCCTCTTCTGACCTCCAAGTCATTGCATGACACAGGTGCACAAACTTGCATGCAGACAGTACATTCATACACATAGAAAATAAATAAAAATTTAAAAAAAGAAAACATTGGTAGTCACCTATAAGACATAGGTGTAGGAAAAGAATTTCTAAATCAGAAAGCAGCTGCACAAAAAATAAGGTCAATAATTGACAAGTGGGACCTTATTAAACTCAAGAGCTTCTGTACAGCAAAAGAAACAAAGAGGTGAAGGGAGAACCCACAGACTTGGAGTAAACCTTCAACAGTGATACATCTAATAGAGCATTAAAATCCAGAGCTTATAAACGACTCAAAAGCAAAGAAAGAAGAAAACAACACACTCAAAAAGTGAAGTCAAGAGCTAAACAGAGACTTCACAAATAAAGAAGTACAGTTGGCTGAGAAACATCTTAAAAAGTGTTGAACATCATTAATAATTAAGGAAACACAAATTAAAACCACCTTAAGACTAGGCTATGATCAAGAAAACAAAGGATACCAAATGTTGCAGAGGTTTTGGGGAAAGGGGAATACTCATCCACTGCTGGTGGGAATATAAACTCATACTATTGAAAGCAGTGTGGAGAACCCTTAAAAGACTCAAAATGAACTGGGCATCATGGCCCATGCCTTTAATCCCAGCACTCAGAGGGCAGAGGCAGGTGGATCTCTGTGAGTTCAAGGCCAGCCTTGTCTGTGTATAGAGCTCCAGGCCAGCTGGGACTAAAGGGAGACCCTGTCTGGAAAAAAAAAAAGACTCAGAATCTCAGAATGAGCCTACCATCTACCAGTCATGTTACTCCTGGGTATGTACCCACAAGACTCATCTTACCGCAGAGATACATGCACATCTATGTTTATTGCAGTTCTCTTCACAATACCAAAGAGTTTGAACCAACCCAAGTGCCCCTCAACAGACAAGTGAATAAAGAAAATGTGGTACATCTACACAATGGAGTTCTATGCAGCAGTGAAGAAAGATGACACCATGAACTTTGCTGGCACACTGATGGAACTCAAAGCCATTATGCTGAGTGAAGTAACACAGTCCCAGAAAAACAAATGATGAATGGTATCCCTCATATGTGGTTGTTAACACCAAATCCTTAGTTGTAAGGCAAACTGAGCAACATTAATGTTACATTTCTTTTTATCTGAAGGCAACTATGTTATTATAATGTGAATCCCTTAATGGGCTCTAGAATTAACCTACCACTTATTTTCAGACTTTGTAACCAGGCTGGCCTTGAACTCACAGAGATCCACCTGCCTCTGCCTCTGAGTGCTGGGATTAAAGGCATCGGCCATGATGCCCAGTTCATTTTGAGTCTTTTAAGGGTTCCCCACAATGCTTTCAATAGTGGTTGTATGAGTTTACATTCCCACCAGCAGTGGATGAGTGTTCCCCTTTCCCCTCAACCTCTCCAGCATTTGGTATCCTTTGTTTTCTTGATCATAGCCTAGTCTTACCTGAGTAAGATGAAATCTTAAGGTGGTTTTAATTTGCATTTCCTTAATTATTAATGCTGTTGAAAACTTTTTAAGATGTTTCTCAGCCATCTTTACTTCTGCATATTTTTATTTTTTTAAGGGATTCTACAATACAATGACACAGTTGTTTGCAGATAGCATTGACGTCACTCATTATGTCATACAATCAGGTAATTGGTGCATTTTGCAAGTACCTATGTCCAAATTTTAAACAACCCAAGGTTCCCATAGACAAGTTGGAGAAGCTTGTATGCACAGGCATGTTGATCAATCAGGAGTCCAGACCATATTCCTGTAGTCTCATGATTCACCCCTATCTCCCCACAGCCCTTACAATCTACCACGCCTCCTCTTCCGCAGTTTGTTCCCTGGGCTTTGGGAAAGGGGCACAAGTGGGTGAGAAGAAAACAGTCTAATTTCTTTGGAGTTGTCATTTTGGACTCCAGTCTGTTCAGGTTGTTTCCTTTCATGGATTGACAGCTTTCCCAGTGATACCCTTTTTATTCATATTAACAAAGCACAAGCTATTGGATGTACAGGCATTTAAGCAGTACCACTTATTATGTCAAGCTAAGCTGTGGATGCAGGATAATTCCACACCAAGCTCTACTTCTGCATATTTTAGAGTAATATAAAATTAAAGGGAAAATGTGAATTCCTATACATGTTTTGGAATTGAAGGGACAGAAGGAGACCAGTGGAATTTTCCACCTTGATAAACAACTCCACCTTGCAAAATAGCAACCCCTCCCCAAGTTAGTGAATAATAGGCAAAATAACAGGAAGCCACAGTTGGTTGCAGTTCCAGTAAGGAGCCACCCTGAGAGTCTGACCCCCAGGACACCTGCATAACAACACACTAAGTATTTCCCCATTTTTACTTCCCCATTTTCAAAAGTAACCAATCTGTGTAAAGGTCACTTCGAGTGACCAACGAAGAAATAACTCGTTGCTGTAGCTGTAATCTGCTCTGCTCAAAATGTATAAAAGCTGAGTACTGGGTTTGTTCGGTGTTCTGCCTTTCCCCGCTGTACAGGCGAACTCCGGTGCACCGGCAAACTAAACCTCTTGCTTTTGCATTGAGATTTGTCTCTGAGTCTCTCACTCGGGGGTCTCCCAAGGGTAAGGCTCATTTTGGGTCTTAGAGAATTAACATACAGTTTATTTTCAGATGTCATAATTTTGGTATATGTGTGACATATATAGGCAAATTTTTAATAATTAGGCAAATTTTTGTTCCATTAGTGTTCTTAAAGAGAGGCCAGGATGATCCTTGCCCTAGAAAATAATGTTCATATCCCCCCCAAAAGCAAAATTAGTAGGTATCCCCAGCACAGCTAGCAATGACCCATATTTTTACTGTTTGTTCCATTTTCAACTCCATTGGGACAAATAATTGTCCTATATTTTAAACTGAAACTAGGGTGGTGTGTGTGTGTGTGTGTGTGTGTGTGTGTATTTGTGTGTGTGTACAAACGTGCATGTGTAAAGGAGAAAAGAGTGAATGATTCCTGATTTTATAGCTGAAATTGCAGGACAAACATATTTTGTCCAACCTAGGATTCCTAGATCACCAACATATACACACACACCACCCACACACATGTGCACACACACACACACACACACACGTGTGCACACACACAGAGGCACACACTATCTCATGCCTGATTACCTCTGTTTTTAATACTGTCCAGAACGCTAATATCATCCACATTTTCTATGTTCATTTTAACCTTTATAACAAGCTTTTCTAATAGAAAGAAAAAAATTTCACCACTGAAATTTTAAAGAATCATCAACTCAGAAAACAGAAGTCCTTACAAAGAAGTCTCTGTTCCTGTAGTCCACCCGGCTGGCTGCTAAGCCTGCTCTAACTTCCTGAAGCTCCCTGACAACACTGCCAGGAGGAAACCAGATCCCCTGCCTTCTATTCAAATGCTTTTACTGCAACACCTTCTATTCATATCCTAAGGAGGATAATTCAAATGAAAGTATTTTATTCTTCTATTAAAGTGGGGAAAAAGGAATGTGAACTGCAAAGAGACAAAGCCTCCTGCCACTTCCAAAGCTGCTCTCAGACCAGCCTACTGCTTGCACAGCCAGATGCCCTCTACTCTGTGTTCAGAGCCATGACTCCAAGAGGTCTTCCAGAGGTGCAGCCTCACCCCAGCCAGCACACGCCTAGGCAAGGCATCCTTGATGAGAGTAACGATAATAATGTTCACCAAGTAGTCTCTAAATCCCTTAAATTTGTAAGCAGGGTTTTCTCTTTACAGTCTACAACCCTGAAATGACTTCTTTTCATTCCATTTTTACAGATAAGAAAAAACTATATTATCTCCGCTTTTCATTTTGGTACAAATCCAAAGAGATTGTTCTGACCGTTAGATTATAAACAGGCTCAGAAATGTCCAGTAAGGCCCTCTGTCACTACTCAGCCATAGAAAAGATGCCGTCACATCCCTCCCATTTGACCACTCATTAAAGCATATTTAAAATCCGACCTTGACAATGATATGCTGCAAGTAAGACCAACTGTGGGACTTGTAGGATCTTACTGAAGGAAAGGCAGCGCTGACACTTGCAGAAACCGGAGTCCGTGACTTCACAATGTAGACATGGATTTATCACAAAACAAACTTAATTCTCAAAAGAAGGAGGGAGAATTTTACAGAAAGAGAATTTTTAAAAATGAAACAGAGAACTGATAGTTTAGGAAAGGTAAAGTTATAACAAGCGGTTGTAAATCCTGATCATAAATTAAGGTTGAAAGGAGAAGGGTTTTTGGTCCTGTAGCTGAGGTGCCTTACTGGATGCACTAGCACCACCTTGTGGCGAGGGAAGAGAATACACATGATCCTTCCTGTTTGGTACAAAATCTTGCTTCTGGATGAAGGAAAAACAGGTTGGACACAAATCGCCATGCTCAGAATTTCATTCACTAAGTGACAATAGCTATTTTGACCAAATAGCTTGCTCTCAGGGGAGCTTATTTTGTCACAGGAAAACCAAAATGTAAAAGGAGACCAGTCATGCTCAAGCTTAATGTTGCAACATATCTCATATTTTATACCACTTTCATACACATAATTTTAAATGTATTATAAAAACATGCCAGAATTAAGCAAAAAATATACTACCCCATTTTATAAAGAAAGAAACTAAGGTTAACCGTGTTCATTGTGAAGTTAACCATGAAGCTTCCAAGCCTTCTTAGGAATGGAGGGACTGAAAAGATGAGAATTCTGAAAGGACCAAAGAATGAACATCAAGAATCGGTCAGATAAATGTTCACTGAATAACTTTCAGAAAAAATGTGCCTTCCACATATTCAAAATAAAAGAATCATAGTGACAGATGCTATGAACTAGGCAGCCACCATTGACCCCACCATGCTCGGCATCATGAAAGTCCACGTACTGAGCCATCACTGATGGCTTGCAGCCTTAGTGTGGTTATATAGAACACACTTCTGCCAGAATGGCCTCACCCCACTGGGGACAAGGTAGTTATTTAACCCTATCCAGACCATTTCACCCCATTCCAAGTCGTCCACAATTTCTTGGTGATCTCACATGTGGGCTCCTGTCCACAAAATATCAGAGGTGTTTTCACCCTTCTGTCTGAAAGGAACCCCATGTAGCAGAAAACAGCACTTTATGCAATCTTCCCTTAGGCCTGCATGCAGTCAACTTTTCTTAGATTGTTCTTTCAATGGGATCTGTGTTGAAGGCAGGTGCTCATTTAGGAAAGGGCTAACGATGTTTCTAATTGACATTTGATAGCATGAGGTATTTGGAGAGTCATATGATTTTTTTGTTTTTTTTAAATATATTTTACTGTTATTAAACTTTTTCATACATCATTTCTCAATCCAATTTAGAGTCATTTCCCTTTCTATGCCCCCACCCCACCTGAGTTCATGCACTCTGCCATACATGTCTTGCATCTTTTTCTGAGTCTTTCCAGAGTTTATTCAGCATTAATTGCATTGATCTCAAATGTCAGTTCATCAAACCTATAAATAAAGCATGTTACAAAAATTTTTACCTTTGTATTTATAATAGTTTATCAGTTTTGAAGGGAGAGGTTAGAGCTTGGCAATTTATTCTAAACTCTATTTGGAATAATAAGGGAGATGAACATTTTTGAGAAATTGTAAATGAAAATGAAGAAATTTCTCTTCAAAATATTATGTGGATATTCTCAGTATCATTCTTTGTCATATATTACTTATACTATTTTCAGAGAATTTAAAATTTTTGTTAAAGCCCAAGTCCCTTTCTTTTCTCCTCTAGATAACATTAAGAAATAATCAGATATCAATTCTCCTTGAAGTATTTCAGAGGCTTGAGCCAAAGAAAAGACAAGACACACAAGCAGAGGGAGGGGAGAGAGAGAGAGAGAGAGAGAGAGAGAGAGAGAGAGAGAGAGAGAGACCACACACAATGACTTAGCAGGAACCATAGTTATAGGATCTGAGCTGCTCCCTCCATTTCTACCTTCAGAAACCACAACCTGTGTTACACTCCCTGTGACTGGCAGTGATGATATCCAGTTAAAACCTTCCTGTTGCTGTCATTTGGAATGAAAAGAGGTAGACCTCTGTTGTTGTTCAATGTCTTTGAGTCATGCATGATTGTATTCCACACGCTGTTCTTCCCTTCTTGGCTCAGCTCCAGGACTTGTCTCCTGCCTGTAGGCCGACAGTCTCTAGGCTTTGCTCTCACAAGAAGGGGGCAGGGAAAACCGCAGGAGATCATCTGTGGAAATGAACCGACTCACACACATGGAGAGCCAGGGAGAATAGGAACTCTGTTTATTTTCTGTCAGTGAGGTCTATATATTGAAGGCTACTGTGCTCTGGGCAAGGAAGTGGGGGGCAGGCAGAAAGGAGGGGTGAGCCACCTTGGTTCTAACCAGGAGGCTGCAGAGCTCCAGTTTGTGCAACACATAACTAGAGGTGTGACATTTTGCTCAATGCCTCAAGGGAAGGCCTGGAACTTTGCAGAGAAGGGGCGAAGCAAGAATCATTGTACTATCCGGAACCTTCCTGCTCAGATAACTCTGAATGCCCACAGAGATCTCAGATAACCAGAGATCTTCCAGGACAGGTCTTACAAGTTCTTGCTTCAAGCCACACACAAAGTTTCGTTCCCACAGACTTCCTCTCAAATACTTTGTGACATGCTATGAGGGCTGGAGAGATGGCCCAAGTATGGGGCACAGAGTCTGGATACCCAGAGCCCACAAACATGCCAGGTGGGCATGGTGGCTGGCCTGTAATTCCAGTCTTGAAAGTGGAAACAGGAGTCCCTGGAGCAAGCTGGCCAGCTAGATGAGCCCAATAGCTGAGCTTCAGGTTTTGTTGAGAGACTTGACTCAAGGAATAGGGTGGAGAATGAAGGCTCAGCCTTCAGCCTTCACATGCAGGCACATATGCGTGCAGCAACATTCATGTGAACATGCATAGACACACACATGCATACCACACTCACAAACACATAAAAAAGATAAACAAGCAATGATTGTCTAAAGTACTCATATATTCTCTTTGGTATAACTCAGACCTCACTGTTCATGGGCAGAAAAGACACTTTCCCACTGCAAAGACTGAGAAGCCCATGGGCTCATGACAAGGTTGTGTAAGAGCTCTCAAGAACACTAACCAAAAGATATCAGAAACATCAAGAAATGTATGAAATATCAAAAGAAAGTTTTTACTTATTTGCATTTTATCTATAAGTAATATATCAATGAAAATATTAAAACAATATCAGAAAATAGAAAAACTACAAACAGTTCACACCACCCACTGCAAGAAACTGTGTAAACTATGCATTAAATGGGACATGATAATTAAAGAAATGTAAACTACTCCAATAATGAGATGCTATTTTCCTTCTAGTATTAAAAACATGAAATCATTATACAAATCCCCTGTTGTCCAACACTGTTTATGTCTTTTATTGTCCCAATATACACCATTGTGAAAACACTAAGATTACATGCATCAAAAGTCTTAAAATTTTTATTTCTTTTGACCTATTAATCCAGCTCTAGGAAACTACCCTAAGGAAATCATCAACAACATGGGCCAATTTATGCACAAATATGTTTATTATAGCATTATTTATTATTGTAATAAATGGAAATAATAAAAATGTCCAACAACAGAGGGTTGCCTTAATAAATTATATACCAGCTAAACTACATATTGTAGACTGCTTCATGGCCATTAAAAACTCACATTTACCAGGACTTGCAATGCACTAAGTGAAAGAAGCAGGGTCCAAAGCTGCTCACCCAGCAGTGTCACCTTTCTTTTTAATTGAAGCGAGTTTGTATGCAGAAAAAAAGTAGAAGGAAAAGCACTAACCAGAGTTATAAGTCATTTTCATTTGCTCTTTATAGTATACTGGTCTATTTCCAAACTCTTCATAATGAGCATGTAGTATTTTGAAAATTAAAGAAATATTCATCTAAAGTACATACATGTGCCATTCAAGGCCTTGAAGAACATCTGTTCCAGCTGTTTCCTTAGCTGTTTCCTGATCACATCTCTCAGTTATTTTCATAGCTGCATGTTTTTCTTCTTAACGTCCCAGCCACTTGGAGGGTCTTATAAGAACTTGAAAGTCAGTTCTTCTCCCTGGCCTTCTCTGAAATCCTCAGGAGCAACTGGTTGTTTAATCTTTGTTTTTAAACCACTCCATGCATGAATATAGAACCACCATTTACAAGATGCATTATAATTATTCATTTCTATGTATGTCCAGGTTTTCCACTGGACTTTGAAATTTTCTAAGGCCCCAAGTCCTAGAATCCTTTCAATCTGTAATACCTGGTAGTGTATCTAAATATGCCATAAATACCCAGTGCTTGCATGAAAGAACAGCAAATAGATAAGAAGGGTGGGTGGATGGACTGATGGATGATGGACGATGGATAGCTGAGTGGAGATAGATACTATAGGCTTTCAAAAGGTAGTAGACCCCAGATACCAAGCTGCTTTCCTGATGCTCACCTATCTGAGTATGTGCACTACCGATGACATATAGGAAGCAGTGCATTGAGCACTGCTAAGATAAGTTGAACTATAATTAGCTTTTAATGGAATTGAATTTTTTCTAGTTGAAACAACAAATCTGTTATCCTGCTTTATAGTAAATGGCTTTCTACAAAGGATATCCACATGCTTTTTTATTATTAAAACCCATTCCAATAAAAGATATGCTGAAAAATTATTGCAATTTCTACTAATTAAAAACTAATTAAGTCATTTGCTGAATAATACATGTATTCTATTTGCATTATCTATGAGCATGCTCTTCACTTACAAATATTTGTCTCCATTTCATTAAAGTAATTAAACTGCTCCAAGTACGGTTATTTTTATAAGCATTTTATAGCCAGCTCTCAATTTTCCATACGAATGGAGAAGCATAATTGAAATATTTAAAACTGAATAACAGATAATAGAGAACCTCCCTGCAGTTCTCCTCCTCCTCCAGTTTAACAAACAACAAAAGCAACTAACTTGAGTTAGCATGCTCCCTTCTCTCCCTCCCACTGTATTAGCGCACACAGAAAATAATAGTCTGTAAACAGCATGACTGTGTTCCTGCACATGCATCTCCTCCCTCCCAGCACCGCTTCTCAATAGCTCCATTTAACATATGTTCTGGCAAGGTGGAAGATATGTGAGCCGACTTTCCCAGGAAAGAGAGACCATCCCCAAACCAATGACAAAATTAATTACTCTGCCTCTCTCCTTCCACATCACCCAGCCTTTGTCTCTGTAATTATGACAATTCCTTCAGTCCCTAGAAAAAGAAATGCTGCTTAAAGCAAAAATTCTTTATGCTAAGAATTTTAATGGAGATTCTGAGTGAAGATGTCAGCATGTGCCTGACACTGCCTGGCTGCAGCTCCCTTGCTATGTTAGGTTATGTGGAAGCTACATGTTCCTCCGCAGAATGGGAGGAAACAGAAGTACCAAGGGGTAGAAAGTCCAAGACACATGGATTGGATGTATTTAATTAAATCTATTGAGAAACGAAAAGAGAAACATAATGGAAACAGGTCGACAATCTTCGTTCCAAAATGGGAATTAATGCAATTAATACATTGTGGGGCATAAACTTCTAGATTTATTTCTAGCCCCTCATACCAGTTTTTGTGCTGATTACCAGGGGCAGTGATGATACTGGTAAAAGCAAATGCCATCCCAAGAGGGGAGACACATCACACTTGAATACATGTCCAGCACATAGGAAGCAGCAAATAGGTGTATTGCACTCTCAAGGGCCTGAGGGACGATATTTAATTCCTAAAGTTAAACACACAAAAGAAATTATATGGCGAGAGGCAGGAGGAAATTGCTTTTATTGTTTTGTTTCATTTTTAATATAGAGCTCAACTGCAGTCTCCACAATGCATACGGAAGGTTCAAATCAGCATTTCATTCAGAATCCACGTGTTATATGGCATCTGCTTTATTCTGAACTTTCCCCTGCTTTAAATTTTATTGGATTTTAATCGGAGACCATCTGATGAAATGTCCTAGTCTAGATCAGAATGTAGCATGTACAGTGGGCTGAGCGAGAGGGAGGATAGTGAAATCACATAATTGAATATAAAATAGATTTTAAAGGCAATAAAACTGCAGCAGGCAGAGGGGTCTCCTTGGGGCTAAGAAGGAACATTCAGCACATAGAAAAAAGAAAAATCCAGCAAGACCCCGCCTAGGCCAGACACTCACTTTGGTCCAGGACCTTTCCCATCCCAGCCAGAAAGGGCTGAAAGAGAAGCAGAGCAGAGGCTGGTTCAGGGGAAGAAAACTGACAATGACTGTGACAAAGAACAGCCCCAAGGATACATTGACAGTCTGGCTCCTGAGCTTTGGAGACAAAGATCACTGTAGGAGACAATGGAAGTCAGTCTGGCTATACTACCCAGAACATAGCTGCAGTTCTACCATGCAACAGAACCAACGTGATCTTTGTAACCTGCAGACTGATTTAGAAGGCCTGAGGTGGACCCGTGAACCTGCCTTTCTAGCAAGCTGCTAAGTGATGCTGATCTCTTGAGTTGCTGGATATATAGCCCTGTTTTCCGCATCTGCATCAGCTTAGCATCTAGTTAAAACTCGGACCCCAGAGACATTCCCAGACTTGAACCTTTCAGGCCAGAGGAAGGAGTGCCTGTGAACTTTCGATTTATCAAACTCCCCTGTTGATATTTTGGCCAACTCTTTGATATACTGGACAAATTCTCAGTGATCTCAAACAGGGATGTGGTGGCTTGAATGAAAAACGGCCCCCACCAACTCAGACAAGGTAGCAGCGTGGAGCAAGAGAAATGGGTGGTGGGCCAGCCCTGGAGAACTACGGAGACTGATTACTACTGGGTGAGGGACAGTATGCCTTACTTAAGATTTCTAGATATCCTGGAGCGGGTCAAGCAGCTGTGCGACGGGTCCTGAGCGACAAGCAGCTGGCAGGGCGCACGCCGGCAAGGAGAGGACCAAGGCAATGGTGGCTTGCTATCCAGGAAAACAGGTTACGTTCGCCATGTGGACAACCCCAATGGTGACAGCCGTTGTGTCACCTGCATCTACTACCTGAATAAGAACTGGGACGCCAAGTTACATGGAGGGTCCTTCTGATATTTCCAGAATGGAAATCATTCATAGCAGATGTGGAGCCCAATTTTGATAGACTCCTGTTCTTCTGGTCAGATCGCAGGAACCTACACGAAGTCCAGCCATCCTATGCAACCAGGTACGCTATGACTGTCTGTTACTTTGATGCTGAAGAAAGGGCAGAGCCAAAAAGAAATTCAGGAATTTAACTAGGAAAACCGAATCTGCCCTTTCTGAAGACTGACTGTGCTCTGAAATCCACCAGCTCTGAATTCCTTTGAAAAGATGAGATCCAAAGATGGCCTCTACAGAGACCGTGAAATGCCCCTACTGCTTGCATCGTTTGCATCCTGTCTTCTGTGTGGTACTTTGTGTTTCCTTACCAGGACTTCAGACACTCACTTTGCCAGGTGAACTCAGTCACTAACCCCAGAAATACTTGCAGACCTCCTTGCCGACCAGCAGTGTAAATGATGGATTTGGGAATATGGCTGCTGAAATAAGAGCCCTGGAGCCCAGGAGAAAGTCCTACTTGTACTTTAGGTATGGTTCCCAATTTGAAAGGAGGAAGTTTGGAAAGAAAGAAAGAAAGAAAGAAAGAAAGAAAGAAAGAAAGAAAGAAAGAAAGAAAGAAAGAAAGAAAGAAAGAAAGAAAGAAAGAAAGAAAGAAAGAAAGAAAGAAAAAGAAAGAGAGAGAGAGAGAGAGAGAGAGAGAGNAAGGAAGGAAGGAAGAAAGAAAGAAAGAGAGAGAGAAAGAAAGAAAAAGAAAGAAAGAAAGAAAAAGAAAGAAAGAAAGAAAGAAAGAAAGAAAGAAAGAAAGAAAGAAAGAGAGAGAGAGAAACTGATGATGGATGCCACAGAGAATTACCCATGAACCCTCAAGAGCAGGAAACAGAAATTGGTGTCATCAGAATAATATCCAGATGTCGTTAATCTGGAACTGTTGAGGTTTCTGGAGAATGATGACGACCTAATGATATTATTAGCTGTAGAAAGGGCTGCTGTCATAGTGACCAATTTATGTGTCCCACGTGGCGGGGGGGCACTTCTTTTTCCTGCTCCTCTAACCTGGACTTTGCTTTTGTCCCATTTTGTTAATTCAATGACTTTCTGATTGAAGATGACAACACCACTTATTCTGTATTTTCACTTCTTACTTGGAGAACCTAATTATCCAGAGAATAAAACTAGATGTGGGGAAAAAAAGATCTCTAGATGTGCTGACTAGACTCCAGTGGATGAATTTGCACAGAAGGATATCTGCGTTCAAGAGCTTGACTGGATAGGACTTAACATGGACCATGTAATGCTTGAGTTCTGATGGGGGTTGGGTGCATGGAGGGGGGTGGCTAAACTTGATTATAGGAACCATTGTATGATATGTACAAATGCTCAATAAAAAAAATTTAGCATCCCTCATAGACTCATGAATTTGAACACTTGGGGCCCAGGTCTTGTCACTGTTTGGGGGAAGTTATGGAACTTTTAGGAAGCGGGGCCTCTCTGGAGGAAGTATGTCACTGGGGGAAGACTTAGGGAGCGTACAGCCTCATCCCGCTCTCACCTGTTCGCTTGGCTTTTTGCGTGATGAAATTTGACCAGTCAGTTTCCTGTTCCTGCTCCCTGCTTCCTGTTACCACTCCCTGCTGCCACGCCTTCCTCATATCTGTGGATTCCCACACTGGAACTGAAAAGCCAAAATGAACTCTTCCATAATTTGCTTTTGGTCACAGCATTGAAAAGGGATTAACACAATGCCGCTCCCCACAGAAAAATGAGTGACAAGTGGAACGGAAGAACTGGGGGAAAGAAAAGGAAACACAGGAGCAGTTCTCATCAAAGAGCCCAGGAGTGAGTCTATGAGAAAAAAAAATGGGGCCAGACGCTCTCTTCCCATGGGGCAGCCCAGTGCTACTTCAGGGAGCATAGCTACTTACAGGTTACCCTCCCTTGAATATTGTTTAATACATTCCATTGTTGTATGATGTCTAGAGGTCTTGACTGGGTTCATTTTTTCTATACCAATTTAATAATTAAAAGGCAGGGGAAAAATCTCACACAGCAGAGAGCAACAGGCAAAGCAACTTTACTGAAAGATAAAGACTCACATCCATACACTCACTCACCCAGAAAGAAAAACTCTCCACAAGAAAGAAGGGGTGCAGAAACCAAAAACTCCTAAGCCCCCAGGGGAGCTTGGAACTCCTGTTTTTGTTAGTATGGGGCAGGTTGCCCTCTCCTCATTTTAGATTGGTCAACTTAAGCAAAATAGAGAGAGCCCATCAGTCACGGCTCTAAGCTGTCACGTCAGGCCTGGACTAAACTAAACTGTACTGGACTAGCCAAGTGGCAAGGAGCCCTGCTGGCAGGTGTCAGACCAAGAAGAAACAGAAAGTGTGCCATTTTACTATTCTTAGTGGTCCTGTTTGCTCATCAGGGGGTTCGTCCCCTTATACCACCTTGCCCTAAGCCGGGGAATCATGTGGGATCCATCTCTGACTCTGCGTGTTCCTAACATGCTCTGCCCCTCTTCTGTTGCCAGGTCTTTCTCATTTAGCTTACAAGAGCCTTCTTCTCATATATGTCCGTCTCCCATTTCTGTGGCCATAGTCCCAGTCCCCAAATCCTCTCACTTGAACCAGAGCAGATATCTCCCAACTGGTGTTCCAGTTTCTTCTAGTAGCTATTCTGTATGCTCTATTAACCCGACTGCAAGGAGAATATAGTCTTAACTAAAGTCAGGAAGGCCTTCCATGATATTTAACCCCCCACCCCATGCTACAGCTGCACCAGTTTCTTTGCTTCTTAAATATACCAAGCTCTTTTTCACCTCAAAGTCTTGCACATGCTCACTTTGTTGTGGGTTTTCGGCCAGGCATTCCTAGCCTTGCCCTCTCTGAGTCCAAGCTTACATTACCTCAAGGAAAATGGCCCTAACCACCTAACCTTAATTAGGTCCCTCGCTGATCTGCTGTTTATTTCTCCATAGCATGTGTTAAAATGGTAATAATTTTATTTATTAATTTATATATTTAGCTTTCTCTTCCATGATATGATTGATTGAAAAAATGTGGTCCCAGACAACCAGTTCCAATATCACCTGGGAAACTGGGGGTTGGGCACACACTTTGTTTCAGCAAGGTTTGCCTCTAGACCAATATATTCCAAAGGTTAAGAGCCACAGATCTGGACCATATATACTATGGGAGTAAAATCTGTATTTATCTTGGCCATCAATCTCTGCAGTACATAGAATAGTACATATAATAGACACTATATAAAAATTTCCTTAAATAATCGTTTAAGCCAATCAGAATCCCACCCTATGGTGGGCTATGGTACATGTACAAGGCTCCATTTGAATAAGAAAGTTCACATAAACTGTGTTTCCAATAATAGAATTTAAGCTGACTTTGACTAGAGAATGGATTTTAAGGGGCAGGGTAAAATATGGAATGTCCCAAGAGAGCAATGATGGTGGTGGGATCCTGGCAGTTGCCATGGGCAGGAGTGAAAACTTAAGGATAGGTGACAAGCTGAGGCACCAGGAGTTGATGCTGATTGGTACAGACAAAGGGTACTGAGGGGTCTGAGAAGACGCAAACATGGGTACAGAGGAGTGAGGATGGGTGCCCAATATACAGAGTCTCAAGAAAGATAGATTAAGCAAGGAAAATCAGAATATCTTTCCTTAGCAATGGATGCCTTTCTCTAACTCTCCATCTCCCAGGAAACTGATATGAGATTTGGACCATCATCCTAAAATACATAATCTTGAGTAGCCTAATCCCAAATGTTGACAACATGAAAGATCACGTCTTAAAGTCCAAAATCCCCAAAGAGGGGCCAGAGAGATGGCTCAGTAATTAAAAGGATGTACCACTCTTGCAGGGAACCCGTGTTCAGTTCAGCACCCATAATGGGCAGCTCACAACTGCCTATAACTCCAGTTCAAGGGGATCCAATACCTTGTTCTGGCTTTCGCGAGCACCAATAGTCATATGTCCATGCCTACATACACATGCACACACAGACACAGACACACATGCACACACACAGATACACACACACACATGCACACACAGACACACATGCACACACAGACACACACACATGCACACACAAACACACATGCACACACAGACACACACGCACACACACACACAATCTTAAACTTTTAAAAATAAAATTCCAAAATATTAAAATCTTAGAAAAATAATTCTTGAAAAATAACTTTAAAAATCATTTCAAGTGGACTGGAGAGATAGCTTAGCAGTTAAGAGCATTGGCTGCTTTTGCAAAGGACCAAGGTTTAGTTTCCAGAACCCACATGCAGCTAACAATTGTCTGTAACTCCAGTTCCAGGAGATTCAACACCCTCTTCTGGCTTCTGTGGGCAGTGCATGCCTGTGATGCAATTAAATCTATGCAGGCCAACACTCAAACACATAAAATAAAAATAAATAACATTTTTAGATTGTTTCAAAGAGGCTTACTAGCATTTTAGAGACAGATAATACCATACATGGTTTTATAAGCATAAATACTCAAATAGCCAAACTAATAGCAATTGCATGAAAAGTTACAACCAGACAAACAATTTATAAAAAAATAACAGGCCTAACAGCAAATGCACACAGGCTAGAGGCAGAAGCACATGTTGGGATGATGTTGGTACTGTGGGCAGCTAACTTTTGATAAAGCAGATCAGTCCAAAGCCACCAATGTTGGTGGGGATGTAGCAGTGCATCCATGATGGGACTTTATAAAACTCAGCAATTCCACCACTGAGCACACATCAAAAAGACCACATCTGCACTGCCGTGTTTCCTGTGATACTCATAATAGCCAGGGCCTGGGATCAACATAGATGTCTATCCGTGGATGAGTGGATACACCAAGCACGGCATGGCTGTGTGTGGTGACTCATAGCTGCAATTCCAGCACTTAGAAGGGGAGAGGATCACCATAGGTTCAAGGGCAGCCTGGTCTACCTGATCTCAAAACAAGTAAAAACTGACATATATACACAATGGAATATTATATTAGTTTGGCATTTATGTAGCAACACAAATAGAACAAGAGGATGTTCAGTGAAATAAATCAGACACAGAAAGACACATACCATACGTTTTCATCAAATGTGGAAGTTTCAGAGAGTGGATCTCAGAGTAAATGAGTGGTTGCTGGAGGCCACTAAAATCCAGAGAAGAATGGGGGAATGGCAGGAAGGAGGCTTATGAGTATAACGGTGTAGTTGGTTAGGAGACATCATTTCCAATGCTCTATAATACAACAGAATAATACAGTTAATAATTAACAGAATATTTCAAGATAATTGAGATCTTCAATGTTCCCTATACAAAGAAATAATGTTGAAACCACAGAAATGGTTTATGCACCTGTAGGGAAATCATAGTGTACACATAAATATGTGTCATTATTACAGACCAATCAAAAATAAATATTTAAAAGATGCTTCTAGTTGTAATTAGTTACCATCACAAATGCAACTGCCCAAAGCATTGTCATCTCCAGAATTCCACCTTCTCTCATGTGTAGAAAGGCTCTCTCTTCCTTTATCAAGCTTCCCAAAGCTTGAGATTAGTCTACCTTGTGACAGTCCACTTTAGACTCAACTTGCACATAAAAGGCATAAAATAAATCAGAATTCTCTAAAATCTTTATGTCGCATATTCTCCAATATTGAAAATAATGTAAAGATGACATACACAGCACAGTGAATTGTAAACTCGGTGCTCACTATTTGAATATTGAGAGGAAATTGAAGGAAAAAGAAAAACTAGAAGCATTCAACACCTAGAGATATAGACTGTGGGCAATGCAGAGGAAGCCCAGGAAACCCCGCCAGTTTCCCTGATCATGGGACATTTGGAAGCCCCGCCCCACGATAAGAGCTGCTCTTTTTTTTCCTAGGGTTTGACTCTCTTTGGAGAATAATATGCACATTCATTTTCTTGATGCTGCCCCCCTTCAAGTTCTGTGATTTGATAGAGCCCAGCGTAAGCATGCCCTATTTTCTCATCTTTCTTGTCATGCTTTGTGTTTGGGATACACAGAAATCCATCCTATGTGCATTCATAAACAGACTGCAAATTTTGTGAAAACAATGCTGCTGATCAAATGGCAATCCTGCAGCACAAGTGTCCTCTTCTCCTACTGTGCACATAATTATTTTCGAGCCGGTCAGCGACTTCACTGGCTTCTTCAGGCAAACGCAGCTTTAATTCCTGAAAAGCGCCTGGAATTTCATCAGCTGGAAGGAATGCAGTGCCAACAAATGATGCATTTTTAAAGTGAAGTTTCATCCTTGAAATATTGCATGGCCAATCCACTCATCAGGATTTTCCGCCAAATCCTGTGGGCTGAGTGGAAAATAAAAAAGAAACAAATGTTATTGGTGGCGCCTTGAAATTCACTTCAGAAGCTTTGATTTTTCCTAATTCCGATTCTCATCCTGGTTTGAGAATTCAATTAAAATCAATTCTCCCAAATGAATTTCAAACCCAGCCACCCCAAATAATGTTTTTTCCTAGATAATTCTTCTGCCTAACAATGCAACTGCCCCTCTAGACTTTGTACAAAAATGCTCTAATCTCTAATAAACTTAAAATTTAGTTTTCCACCCTTCATTTAAGCCATTTTTAAAAATATTTCATTTTTATATTTTTATGTGTATGGGTGTATTGCCTGCATGTATATGCACCTGTGTCACGAAATGCCTGTGGAGGTCAGAAGAGGGTGTTGGATTCCCTGGATCTGGAGTTATAGATGGTTGTTAGCCACCATGTGGGCGCTGGAAATTGGACCCAGGCCCTCTGCAAGAGCAGCCAGTGCTCTTAACTGGTGAACCATCTCTCTAGTCCCTTAGCCATTTTTTTTTTTTTATGGGAGTTATACTTTGGAGGATTTTAGCTTCAAATTTTGAAATTTTAATCTTTTGGGACTTCAGACTTAGACTTTAAAGAGTTTAGAATTTAGAACTTTCAGATTTCAAGGGTTTGATCTTTCAAGGCTGTAATATTTGGGATTACAGCATTTAAGTTTATGTCTTCCAGGATTACCACTACAAAGAAGTAGACATTCTAATACAACTTCAAAATAGATATTTGGAAGAAATCTTTTTTTTTTTTTAATTTTATTTATTTCGGTATGTGTATGAATGTACTGTCTGCATGCAGGTTTGTGCACCCGTGTCGTGCAATGCCGCGGAGATCAGAAGACGGTCTCGGATTCCCCTGGAACTGGAGTTCTCCTGGAATTGGAGTTTCAGACGGTTCTCGGCCGCCATGTGGGTGCTGGGGATCGAACCCGGGTCCTCTGTAAGAGCGGTCGGCGCTCTTAACCGCTAGGCCATCTCTCCAGCCCCATGGAAGGAATCTTGAAGCAACACATTTTGTGGCACTTTGGGACTAAACCCGGTACCTCTGATGTTAGGCAAGCAATCTAGCCTTGAGCTCTAGCTCCCTTGCCCCTTGAAATATGTTCAAAGGTCTTGTATTTTTATACAGTTGAAAGTGCTCTACCCATCCATGGGACTAACCAGTTCATCTTATACAGCAGCTGGATTCGTCAAGACCCACCTCAGTCTTTCACTTTGCTTTAATGGGTGCTCTGTGATATATAAAGGGGAATTTTCCAGTGTCTAACATGATTTTAAATTTAAAGGAATTTCAGTGGAGACATTCTATAAAAGTTATAAAGTCTTCTGCTGAAAATGGTCAGCCTCATATTTCTCAAAAATAATTGACCATGGAGTCTCACAACCCCATAAAGCTTCATAACACCTATCCACACCCCCAGGGAATATATGCATGAGCCACTGGACAGAGGGGGCAAGTTATTCCTAGTTAAAAGGTTACATCTGAATTTTTCATATACTCATAGAAGTTCCTATGTCTTTGCTTTTGCATATTTTGAGATCTTTAACATTCTGGCTAGCTGTTTTAAGCAGCTGATGGCTCATTTTAAAGGCGCTCAGCTATCAGTAAGGGAAAATAACATAGGAATACCTGCTGGGCAGGTCACTTGAAGTATTCCTGGAGACTTGGGGCATGACTTCCCAGGCCTGGTCCTGATGATCTGCAGCTAGAGTCTTGCCCTCCCAGCTTCCCTTCCTGTTTTAAGATCACAGCATGCACATAAAGGTTCTTCAGTACTAGCAGAACCCCCAGAGTAGCCAAGAGGAGGCAGTAAGCATTGGGGTACAAAGACTAGGAGTAGCCAGACCCGATGACCAGGCTAAGGAATACTTCTCACCCATATTGAGAGAGAGAAGACAAGTGTTTAGGCAATTGACCTGGCAGGCTCGGGGGCAGAACTTGGGATCTCCCAGAAATGTGGGGCTCTGAGAGGATTTCTGGGAGGAGTAAACAGGTTAGACTTAGGGCCTTCCTGGTGGAAAAAGGCCCTGGCAGGACACTAGGCATTTTCCTGAGCTGCGCTGTCAAGCTGGGGGTGGAGGTGGTGCAGGAGTCTGGAATTCACTAAGGCCCAAAGGAGCAAGTTCCTTGTGCTTTAGATTCATGACTTTAAGCTAATTACTTGTTTCCCCTGAGCCTTGGTTTCTGCAAATGTAAAAAAGGCACAATAATTTCTGCCTCTTGGATTTACTGGGTGATTCAAATCAGATAATGAGTGTGAAAACACTGACAAGATAATGGCAGTGTAACCAAATATAGATATGACTGCAATAATTACCACAGATGTTTATTGAGCACTTTCCATGTGCCAAGCACTGGGTTAAGTACTTCAGTAGACATTAGGTTAAGCCCTCTCGGAGAATGCTGAGGTAGATGTTATCATAACCCTAATTTTACAGCACAAGGAATCCAAACCCCCAAAAGCTAAGTTATCTATGTCCCTAGAGGCACATCGATACAAGGAGCCAGGATCCAAAGCCAGGCAGTCTGCATATGGTATATATTTCCTGTACTACAAATGGGGATGCAGCGAAGTGGCAGACAGGCACATTGACAGAAAGTAGGCAAGCTCTCTGGGAGTGGGCTTTACATGTTGCAACAGTCAACAACTACTTCTCCCCAGAGAAGTTTAACAAGTAGAATCCTTTGAGTTCAATTTATAACATGCTGCCTGAGACACAGGAAGAACTTGAAATCCTGTCAGGCATTCGATCCAGTCTTTACCAGGAAGGGCAGAAGAGACAGGTAGAGCGGCTGTCCAGAGTGGACATGTGTCACCAGCAGAGGGGGCTGCCGAGTGCTCAGTGCTGATTCCTGAAACAAGTGCCTTGTGCCTTGCTCCGGACCTGGAGGCCACGCCCTCCACTGCAGAGACCAGAGCCTGGAGACAGCCCAGCACTAAGAACCCTCCCACAGACATTAACCACAAGCACCCTTACAGAAGCCCACTGAACCTTGGAAGTACACCAGCCCTTGGCAATCCAGAGGTGGCAGCTCCTGCTTGGAGATTACATAGAAGAAAAGAGATTTTCCCAGTAGAGATTTGATGGACAAAACCGTCCACCCCCTGAGTGGCCACTGGAAGAAGTATGATGGCAGGTGGCCGGTGTAAGGGCTTCCATGCAGCAGAAGGGAAGCGACCTTTACAGCACCTGGCCACCCAGAGCAGTCTGCTAACTCTTAAACTCAGCCATTCCAGGAAGGAACAGCTCCATATATTCATGTCCAGGTGACTGGGAGGAGGCAGATGCAAAAAGAGGGCTCTGCAGGTGCTGAAGGCATCTTCCACAGAAGGACCCAGAGACGAGCTACAGGCCTGGGATCAGTCAGGCAGCAAGCTGAGTGGTGGGTATAAGTGGATCTGAGGCTGTCGTGCATTGACGGGAATGTGACACTCCTCCTCAATCATATCTGAGTTGTGAAGCTCAGAACAGAAAAGTATCCCTCAGACATGAGACCGTGCAGGGGGAATGAACTAATGCTAGGTGAGAAAGACTAAAATCTGCCCCCCAGCATTTGAAAAGAGCAGAGGTGAGACCCAGGGGTGGAAAGAGAAGGGAAATATACAGAAGAAAATGGGGAAGGAATAAGGGAGGGAGGGAGGGAGGGAGGGAGGGAGGGAGGGAGGGAGAGAGGGGAGGGAGGGAACAGGAAGCACTGGGAGCACCTCTTAAATTAAGATCAAAAAGACATGAAGAAATCTTATATCCAAGGTTGGCCCCTATGTGATAGGACTTACTTATTCTATTGATTAGAATTTGAGTAAAATCTAATGTTTTAGAGTAAGGCTGTCCAGCTTTTAAGCAAGTTCTTCACTATAGTATCCATTCTTGTAATAAAGAAGAAAGGAGTCTGAAATTGAACATAAATGATCAAAACCTCAAAAATTTACAGTCAAATTTCATTAACTGATAAAGGTCTACCCTGAGCTCTGGGCAAGGGCACTGAACAGGATTTGGTTAATTTGAAGATTAAAGCCCTCTTGAATAATTGAGGCTACATTAGAAGGAGACTCTATAGTGTGAATGACATTCCAAGGTCGGAAACCAGAGCTAAATGTCTTTATCCAAAACACCAAGTTAACCTTTCAGGCCTTGAACTTCAATAGCTGATAAATAAGAAACGGACAATATAAATCGGTAATCTACTTGTTTATACAGATTTATCTTTCCTTTGGTTAAGGATCTGACCAGTGGAGTCTTGAATATTTTAAGGTGCTCTGTATAAGGTAATGTGTTATCTTGACAGTTTATTAGCAACAAAGTCAAGAAGGTCAGAACTGAAGACTCCTTCTATAATTTTATTTCCACGCCGCTTACATCTTAATAAAAGGTGTCTCTTGCTACAGTAAACACAAACCAATCTGCATTCACAGGTACAGAAAAATGCTTTCAAATATATTATAAGCAGAGAAGTATATAACCTTATGGAGATCAGAATTACTTAGCACTCTTTAGACATGAACAAGATACAAAGTGATTGTTTCTCCTCTCACCTAAACAAAAAGTACCCAATAAAGTCCAAATTTAAACCAATCTAAACTGTGGTGGTTTTATTTTCATTAATGATACCATAGACAAATCTTTTTGGGATTTTAAGATTGTAATTCAATGGCCAGAGTGCTTTTGGTTGAAACTTGCTGAAGCCCAACCTAGTTCTAGACTTCCAATTACATTACTTAATAAATCCTCTTTGTTATTCGAGCTGACTTGACTTAAATTTTCTGCTACTTGCAACTGATCAAACCTGACTAGTGCTATGAACTATACTATGTGAGGTGACTTTGGTTTGTAGTCTGTCTCCACATTAGCGATCAGTTTGAAGTCTAAGATTTTATGTGATACAAGAGCTCACAGCTAGTACTTGAAGAAACCAATGATCAAATTCAAGTCCTCTGAGTATAATACTTTTCCCAACTTCAAATGTCATATCCTCGATGTGGCCCGAGAACACCCCACTCTCAGATTTATGATACCCACTAAGTTTAAGACTAAATATTCCAAAATGAAAATAAAAATCACAATACCAACTTAAAAATTTAGTATTAAAAGTAGTGGTGTGGTCTGTTCTGCTGTTTTTCTTCTTGTTCCACAGAGCCCCAGGCCCATTTGTGGACTGGACAGTGCCCGTCAAGTAGCTCCATTTATTTTCCTAACAACAGTATAAGGCATGTAGACATCCTAGTAGCTTGGTATATTGTTCTTTTTTATTTTTTCAAAGCCAATTTTTATTGAAGATTTGTGCATTTCATATACAATTTCCCAATCAAATCCAGGCCCGTTCCCCCTTGCTTGCTCCCCGCCCCACCAGAGCTCATGCATTCTGCCATACATGTTATTCATCTTTTTCTCAATCTCTTTTAAAATTTTTGATGCAGAAATTTACTGTTTGGGGCAGAAGTTCACCATTTCAGTCAGTTCTTTGACCCAGTCTTTTTTGTTGCTTGTTGTTGCTGTTGCTGTTGTTGTTGCTTGCAATTTGTAACACTCCAAAATATGCATATATGTATGCCACACATATATCAAGATTATGATGTCATAGGTTTTAGCATCTTCAGCTTATGATTTCTTTTTTTATTTTTTTCATTAGGCTGAAAGATGTCATATTTTCTTTAAGGAATTGTTTGAAGGCTCCTACTTGGCAAGCCCAAACCACCATCAGTCCTGCCCTTGTGCTCCACACTGGGGTCTTCCCTTCCAATGGTCACCAAATGAGGTCCAGTAAGCACCACGTCCTGTCTTGATCTTCCTGTACTGGCTCCATGATACAGCCTGGCTAATCCAAAAATGGCAGCCTATACCCTGAAGAGGCTGAAACCCCAGTCGTAGCTCAGTCCACAAGCTGGATGTCTCAGCAGTCCCCATCTGGCACTGAAGGTTTGGAGGATTCTTGGAGAGGCATGAGTCTCAGTCCATATTGGAAGGTTCAAAAGCTGTGTCTCATGTCTGAAGGATGGCAAAAGCAGTGGCAGCCACAGGGTACCTGCACTTGCCAGTAAGAATTGAAAACAGGCAAAATCACAGTGCTATTTTTTTTTTACTTTTTGTCTTTTTACTAAGATCTCAAGTTTTATATCTGAAGGACAATCTAACAGGCCTTAGTGATTATTTGTTTCTGGTTGTACTTTCCTTTTGGATGCTTAAGGCCACACAGTTAGCTCAGATTAAACAAGGTTTTTGTTTTCTCAAGCTCAGTTGAGGATCTGGTCCTCAGGTATATTTTTCTTATGGGACAGGCTATAAAACAATAAAACAGAAACTACACATCAGTCATTAAACACCAGATGAAAGCATGGGTCAGGCAATATAGAATCTACATACTGTATAAAATAATGTGTATCATTATGACGTTTTCCCATATGGACATAAATGTGCATATGTGTCTTTTGGTTGCATTTACCCACCTCCACCCAATACATGATCCTCTTTTCTCCCCCTCCACTCCTCGCTGTCCCTTCCCTCTTCTTCTTTTGAATCTTAACCACACTGTCTCTCTTAGGAGACCATAGTGGTTGTCTTTTCCCAACTGTGCTCTTCCCTCAGATGCTGACATGAGATTAATCCAACTATGCATACATATATGTATATGTTAAATAATTATTGGGTTTTATTAGTTACTTTCACATAATGATACCCCCAAATTGGACAGAAATATTTTAAAAGGAGAACAGATTTATTCTGACACATAGTTTCAGAAGGTTCCAGTCCGTCAAAGCTAAGAAGGCATGAGTAAACAGTTCAGTTCATGGTGATGGAAGTGCAGTAGAGGCTGTTCGCATTATGCTGGAATGAAGAACAGAGAAAGCATGGCGAGAAACAGGAGCTGGATATAATCTTCAAAGATCGTCCCCGGGGGCTGGAGAGACAGCCTAGCGGTGAAGAGCTCTGACTGCTCTTGCAGAGGACCCAGGTTCGATCCCCAGCACCCACCTGGAGGCTGAAACTCCAGTTCCAGGGGAATCCGACACCCTCTTCTGACCCCTGCGGCATTGCATGACACGGGTGCACCAACCTACATGCAGACAATACATTCATAAACATATGAAAATAAATAAAAAAATAAAAAAACAAAGATTGTCCCCTACTGACCTACTTCTGTCAGATTCTGTGCCCTAAAGCCACCACAGCCTCCCCAAATAGCATCACCTGCTGTAGAAAACATGTTTAAAAATATAAAATTGGAGAGTACATTTTAGATTCAAATCACAACTGGTAGATCCAGAATCTATCACCATAGCAGAAAGTACCTAGTTTTGCTGAAAAATTAATTACAGTGAGTCCCAGATAACCATGGGTTTTGCATCTACAGATTCAACAAACTATAGATTAAAAGCATTTGCAATGTCAGAGGTTGGAGAGATGGCTTAGCAGCTAAGAGTGCATACTGGTCCCAGAGGACCAAAGTTTAGATCACAGTACCCATATCTAGAGGCTCACAACTGTCAGTAACTTCAGCTGTAGGGAATCTGATGCCCTCTTCTGGCTTCTCCAGACTACATGCATGTGTACAAACCCATATGCATACTCATAATTAAACTTTTTAATTAAAAATTTTGCAGGATCAAAAGTATGCAGGATGTTCATAGGTTATATGCAAGTATTACATCATTGTATACAAAAGGCTTGAACATCCTAGATTTTGCTACTGTGTGGAGGTCCTGGGACCACTTCTCTGAGGATGCTGATGGATAAGTGCATATAGAAATGCATCCAGACAGGAAGCACAGAGAGACAACAATCAGAACGAAGAAAAGTGATTTGTCATTTGAAGTGGTAGCTCAGATTACGAAAGAAACAAATAAAACTTCACTCAAGGGAAGAAAAGTACAAACTGCCTAGAGATTTTAAAAGATGTATTATTATTATTATTATTATTATTATTAGAAATTAACATTGTGTTTTCCAAATAATTTCTTACTGAGAGGGAGGATTAGGAACTAAGCAAATACAGCCAAAGAAATGGGTTATGTTCTTTCTCCTACCTGGAATGTTCACCCTCTACATATCCAAATTTCTGCTTAGTGAGAAAATCAGAAATAACACTTGGAATTTCTAGATTCAAATCAAATAGACCTGGATCTAAACCACATCCCCAAAGCTCACTAACAATATGACTGAGGACATTGATGAACCTCTTTAGAACTATTTTCCTCATTTAAAAGGGACATCATGCATCATAAGGATGTAAAACACCACATGTAAAGTACTGAATGTTATAGCTAATGATCAATAAATTAAAGATGCCTTTAGCCAATGCTTATCATCCATCTAAGCTTTTGCTATAATTCCTAATTGTAGGTCAAACCTTACCTGGCTTAAGATAAACCCTGTGAAGGTGAACTGGAACAGCCATTAGAGCATCAGTGACCATGAGTGTCTCCTAAATAACCAGAAACTTTAGAGCCTTCTTCATTGTTTGTTCCCCCTTCTTCCTGGCCCAATTTTAGTAGACTGCAGACTCTCTGAAGACGTAAAGATCATATTTCACATCATTTCCTGGTTCCCTCAATTCTTGAACACTTAGCCAAGTTATCATATCTTGATCTTATATGCAGGATCTGTGGAAAAGATGGTCCTTAGCTAGGTCCAGTGCAAAAGGGCATGATCTTCATGATTCTTCTTCAAAATGATGCTGGGAAACTGAAAAAATGAGAATGCTCTTGACCTTTCCTGTATTCTGAGTCTCGAGGGCTCTATGCTGGATAGCTTTAGGTGTCAACTTGACATACCTGTGTAGATGGAGCCTCAGTTAAGGAACTTCCTTCATTAGTGGCCTGTGGCCATGTCTGTAGGGGATTTTCTTGGTTGTTGAATGATGTGGAAGAGCCCAGCCCACTGTGGGGAGTGGTCCTATATTAGATAAGAAAGCAGGTTGAGGGGCTGGAGAGATAGCCTAACAGTTAAGAGCACTGAACGCTCTTTCAGAGGACCTGGGTTCGATCCCCAGCACCCACATGGTGGCTGAGAACTGTCTTTGACTCCAGTTCCAGGAGAATCTGATTGCCCTATTCTGACCTCCTTGGCATTGCATGACACAGGTGCACAAACCTACATGCAGACAGTACATTCATACACATAAAAAATAAATTTAAAAATTTTTTTAAAAAGACAGCAGGTTGAACAGAGGCTGGGGGAGAAAGCCAGTAAGGTTCATTCCTCTATGGCCTGTGCTTCAGCTCCTGCTTCTAAATTCCTGCCCTGAGTTCCTACCTTGGGCTCCCTCAGTGATGAACTGGACCTAGGAGATGTAAGCCAAATAAACGCTTTGCTCCCCAAGTTGGTATTAGTTGGTGTGTATTTTTTTTTATTTCTGTATGTGTATGAATGTACTGTCTGCATGTATTTCTGCATGTGTATGAATGTACCCATGTCATGCAATGCCGCGGAGGTCAGAAGAGGGTGTCGGGTTCCCCTGGAACTGGAGTTCTCCTGGAATTGGAGTTTCAGACGGTTCTTGGCCGCCATGTGGGTTTTGGGGATCAAACCCGGGTCCTCTGTAAGAGCAGTTGGCGCTCTTAACCGCTAGGCCATCTCTCCAGGCCCTTGGTTGGTGTGTTTTTAAAATATTTGAAAGTAACTAGAACAAGCTCCAATATTGGCCTTCTCTGAAAATCTAAAGTTTACTTCCTGAAACAAGCTTGGATAAGACCTTATTACAGTTAAGATAAGGAACAGAAGAAATTTGAATAGAAATAATTTAATATAAAGGATTGTATAAAGCTATTAACTAGCAAACAAAAAAAAAAAAAAAACTAAAAGATAGATATCCAACAACTGCTGAAAACAGCTATCATCCCTACAGCTGGGAGAACAAAGAGGAAAGGTTGTAATTATTAAAACTTACCGAAAGAGAAAAAAATCTTGCAGGAGGGACTCAAGCCTCTAAGGAGGAGCCAGCTAATATCTGTAGCTCTGAGGACAACAATGAAACGGATCATCAGAAGAACTGCAAACCAAATCCAGCTGCTGCCAGTATGAAGCTTTACTGGGTGACAATCATGACAAAGGAACAAAAATCAAAAATGATCCTGGCTTCACAGGCTCCTTCTTAGAGCCTCCCATCAGTAGTGCTAGCAAGGATCCAGCCAGCCCCACATGAATGAAATTGGCAGAGCATCACAAAGCACAGTGGAGAAGGGTGGCTTTGGATGTAAGAAATGACAGCTTAATGAGCAACACGTCTCTCATTCTCTCTCTTGAGTAGAGATTTCCCACCATGGGGAATCACTGGAGGTTTCAGATTCATCGACTTCTGCCCTTCTCCATCACAAAAGACCTCTAAACCTGAAAAAGGCAGAGCTTTCCCGAAGATATGAACTGCTTAATGTGCTTTCTAAACATTCCCAGGCCTATCGCAGTTCCTAAGTTACCCATGATACCAAAAGTAGAGTGGTTTGGAGGACAAGGTAAGTCACTAATATTCATGAATACCTAAATAGGATATACTATTCTCATCAGAATGACTCTATCAAGGTCCTAAGAGACAGAAGATGTTTGGTAGACAGGTAGGCAAATAGATAGATGATTGATAGATTAGATAGATAGATAGATAGATAGATAGATAGATAGATAGATAGATAGATAGATGATAGATAGATATAGATTAGATATACAGATGATAGACACACACACATGCATGCATGCATACATACACATGCATGCACACACACATATGCATGCACATAAAAAAGCCAAGAACATGTTTGCTCTTGCCACCCAGAGTAGTTTACTCCAAATTCCAGTGTAGCCCTTGGTGAGCCAATGGAACCATATGGATAGCTGTTCTGCCTGTAAGGTGTATTAAAAATAAAGCAGGCTGAGTCCCCCTAGGCTCTTTCCCCTAAGCCTGCATTCAGGATTAAGATTGCTTCTGTGTATATCATCACTCCAATAGAGAGGAAATGTAATTCCAAGGAAAAACACAATAAACAAGAAAAAGAAACAGAGTTTCTTCCTGAAAACCAACAAAGCTCAAGGTAGACCAGCTCTTCCCAGGAGGAAGAAAGAAACTTACCCTTATTCCCCCTACTAAGACTTAACTCCATGTTAACTTCATGTAACATAAGGCAATGTCCCATCCTCTCATGCTTGGACACCAAATAAAAGGAGGAAACATGTCTCCCAGCTGAGTTACATGATTACAATAGACTAATTCCTTTGAAGGAATTATATTCAAATGGCATATTCCTTTGAAAGAATATTCCGGTGACATATCTGAAGAACTCAGGATAAGCCTCAGGGTGCCATCTTCCCACCCTTGCTCCCAATGCTGCATCTCCATGAGCAGTTTAGCTCCCCCAAACATTTTTATCTCTAGGAACATCTGAGACAAGTCAAAACAATACATTAAGTGGACCTCCAAATACATTTATAAGTCTCTCTTAGTCAGTTCTGTGCTACTGTAACAAAATGCCATAGAGTAGATACTTTATTGTAAACAGAAAGTCATTGACTTATGGTTCTAAGAACTGGGAACTACAACAGGGGTCCTGCATCTAGCAAAAGCCTTCTTGCCCTGTCCTCCCATGGAAAAGCAAGGAGATGATGAATGAAGCCAAAATGCAGCCAAACATGCTCCTTTATTAGAAACCCAATCTCACAATGACAGCACTAATCCATTCATGAAGGCAGAGCCCTAATGAACTAATCACTTCTCAGTAGGCACACCGTTTGTGGGCGGACATATCTAAATAATTCCAAAGGGTAAGTCTGTTCTTTATTTTATTGACCATATTTTTCAAACTAGATTGCTAGAAGTCATTAATCCATGGTCAACAGTTAATAGTCCATTCAATGCAATACCAAAAATATTAAATGTCCTAACTTGTCACCATGCTCTAAGATGAGAGTCTTCCCTTTACCTCCCGTGGTAGTTAATGTCTGAAGCCTGTACATATATTTTCTTTCCATTGGCTTTACTTAAAATTCCACTCACATCTCCCTAACTACTTTTGTGCAGAATCAGCTTGAGCGTTTTTAAACTTCCAAAAGAAGCTGGATTCTGAGATCAGAGCATCCAGAATCATGTCTATTCTCCTTCCAGATCCACAGAATCTGTTATTCCACCCCCCCCACACACACACACACCGCAGTTGGTGAAACTGACAGGCAGCTGAGGGCCAGAAGTTAAAGCTTTTGGCTCCTAATTCATATTGAAAGGGGACCTCTCACAAACACCTGAATACCAGCATCAAAACACTGGATTGATGACTGAAGACCTTGAAGAAACTTAGTGTCCCCTAGAGTAAGGTCAACAATGGCAAGTTGTTATGGTTTCCTCAGGTCCCAGGAAGCTGACATGTAACAAAATATGAAATGGAGATTTCCTTCTATATCATAGGAGAGTGTGGTGGAGTCTGTGGAGAAGACTTTCTGCAGAGGTTTCAGCCTGCCAACAGCACCCCATCATCTGACTAGGAAGAGATGCCTCAAATGCTGTTGCCATCCAGACTGCTGCCATTTAGAACACTCTAATAACCATGTGAGTTGCAGTGTATCACAAAGGAAAATAGCACACTTGATGGTTCCAGAAAGGGGAAGACTAAGCCAAATACCAGTCAAAGTGATATTTTAGGAGACTAATGACAAATGTGTATCAGAAGCACTCCATGAAATTCAAACACAGTACACTGGTACATATAAATGAGGGTCAAAAAACTGAAAACGCTGTACTACCAGAGAAGCAATACTGACATAAAAACTAGTGTCTTAGAATGCTAATTAAAATAATCATCCCTTGGGAAGCAAACTTAATTTTTACGTTAAATCATCTTAAAGAGAATGCTACAAGGTGATACTGTACAACAGAGAAATTATAGAGAACATTTGTATGTGTCAATCCCAAAGTTCTTGCTCTACAGATTTTATGTAAAGCAAATGTGGGCAACAGCGAATTATATCTCCATTTAATTCAGATGCATTACCATTTTTATCAGATTCTGTAAACCAATGTTGTTTAATATACACATGTTTACTTTTACTTTTACTAAGTCCTAAAACACCATGTGTCCTGTAGACAGTGTCTAGGCGAAACTGGGTACTTGCTGAGCTCACGTCAATTAAATATGCCTTAATCGAATATACACCTGTGTCCCTCTCCCACCCATCCCCCCTTCCAATTCACCATTTCAGTCCATTTTCTGATGCAGTCTTTCTGTTGTTCTTTTACTATGCATCCCTCTCCATGAGAAATATTTATATCTGGGTTGTTGGTACTAGCATCCACATATGAGGGACACCATTTGTCGTTTGTTTTTCTGGGACTGTGTTACTTCACTTAACATAATGTCTTCCAGCTCCATCCATTTACCTGCAAATTTCATGATGCTGTCCCTCTTTACTGCTGCATAGTATTCCATTGTATACATGTACCACATTGGACTGTTTTACCTCTCATCCACCTGTGCCCCTTTTCTAAGCCTAGGGAACAACCTGCGGAAGAGGGGGCGTGGTAGAATGTAAGGGCTGCGATTGGGGTGAATGGTGAAACTACAGCAATGTAGTCTGGACACTCATTTGATCAACTTGATTGAACAAACAACCTGTCACCCCCCACTGGATGGTGGGGCTGTAGGTGTTTGGGCACAACAGCCTGCAGATAGGTTTTGCATGAAGGATGCTTGTACTCATGGATTATCACTTATAGCTAAAAATGAAAAAAAAAACTGAGAGAAAGATGCAGGACAGTTATGGCAGAATGCATGAACTGGGATGGGGTGGGGGTGGGGGGGGAGGGAAAGGGAAATAAGCCTGAACTGAATTGGAAAAAAATGTATGAAATGCACAAAGCATCAATAAAAAAAGACTTTAGAAAAAAAAAATCATCCCGCAATATGGAAAAAGCAACTTTCTTAAGGATTTATTTTATTTTGAATTAGGTGTATTTGGGTAGGTGTGCATTCATTCACATAAGTACAATACACACAGAGGCCAGAGGAATCAGATCCTCTGGTGTTTGAGTTACAGTTGGTTGTGAGCCACCAGACATGGTTGCTGGAAAAAACTCAGGTCCTCTGCAATAGCAGTACTCACTCTTGACCCCTGTGCCATCTCTTTAGCCCTCAAGTTCACAGTGAATCTGGGTAGAAAGATATATAAGTTTTTTTTAGGGAGTTAAGCTTTGTTTTTTCTCAGATATGGAAAGTTTGGGACATTGTTTCTTTTTTAATAAAATAATTTTATTGATGTTTTTGTGTGTTTCATACATCATTATTCAGTCCAATTTAGACACATTCCCCTCTCCCTGCCCCACCCCACCCCAGTTCATGCATTCTGCCATACATGTCTTCCATCTTTCTCTCAGGCTTTCCAAAGTTTTTCTCTGTAGAGGCTTGTTGTTTTGGGCTGAATTTAACTGTATCAGTCAGTTCTTTGACCCAGTCCTTATGTTGTTGTTGTTCCCTCCCCTTTGTATTGCTCCAAAATATGTTATATAATATGTATCAAAATTATGACCTCCAAGAATAAACTTTATGTTAATTCCAAAATGTGTTTTTAGGCATTCACATTTTCCCTTTAATTTTATATTACTCTAAAATATGAATATGCAAGTCCACCCATATACAGTAATTAAAATGTCTGAAAATAAGTGGTGGGTCAATTCTAGAGCCCATTAAGAGATTCACATTATAACAACACAGTTGCTTTCAGATAAAAATAAGTATAACAATAATGTTGCTCAGCTTGCCTTTAAACTGGGGATTTGGTGGTACCATCCACAAATGAGGGAAACCATTCACTGTTTGTTTTTCTGGGACTGTATTACTTCACTTAGCATAATGGCTTTGAGTTCCATCCATTTACCTGCAAAGTTCATGATATCATCTTTCTTTACTGCTGCATAGAACTCCATTATGTAGATGTCAGTTGAGGAGCATTTGGGTTGGGTCCAGCTCTTTGCTATTGAAGAGAGCTGCAATAAACATAGCTGTGAATGTATCTTTACGGTAGGATGTGTCTTGTGGGGATATACCCAGGAGTGGTATGGTTGGGTCAGGTGGTAGGCTCATTTTGAGTCTTTTAGGGGTTCTCCACACTGCTTTCCATAGGGGTTGCATGAGTTTGCATTCCCACGAGCAGTGGATGAGTGTTCCCCTTTCCCCACAACCTCTCCAGCATTTGGTGTCTCTTGTTTCCTTGATCTTAGCCAGTCTTATCAGAGTGAGATGATATCATGTTTTCAACCTTAATCTTTCTCATTCTGGGTCTCTGAGGCCCTGTTAATGTTTTCAATATTCCCATGTCAGACAACTTCTGTTCTTGAGCCATCTTCAAACTCACTGACATTGTTTGTCCAGCTACTAAATTTATCACAGTGCATTTTTCTATTTCAGATACTGAATTTGTAATTTTAAAATTTCCACTTCCTTCTTCTTATAATTTATTTAACTTTAGAGAACTCTTCTCTATTGATTTCAAGTATGTTTAATTTAATTTCATAGAGCAGAGATATAATCAAAGTGTTAAAATAATTCCAACATCTGGGGTATCTCATGGCTGATCTCTGTTGATTGTCTTTCTCCTTAAGAATTGATCACATTTCTCTACTTCTTTTTACATCAATGATAACTCATTCAAAACACCGTATAGTACATCTGAGTGGGGTGGTACATACCTATAGTTCCAGCACTCAGGAGGCTGAAACAGAGGGATATTGAATTTGAGGCCAGCCTGGGATGCATAGTTGGAAAACATCAAGTATCTAAGTCCTGTGAATGACTGACCTCTTTCATTAGAAGAAAAAGACAAAAATCAAATTTGTTTTTTCTTTCAGAATAAAATTCTAAGCTTATGAGATAATTTAGGATTAAAAACAAATACCCAAGAAATATTGGTGGAAAAATAAAAAGAGATGAACAAAATGTTTTAAAATCAGATAAGAGCAAAGAAAAGGACAAAAATATCTTGCAATAACAAGAATACATCCTTTCAGAGAAGACTCAGTGGTCAGCCAATAGCACAGCACATAAACATGTGACTTACAAGGCACTGGAAATACAAAGAGGGCTTGATAATGCAAGTGTAGTAGAATATATTCAATATAGCTCTTTCAGAAATGGGTAGATTTACTAGACAACAAAAAAACACCTAGAAGAGATAAAAATTGAGTAATAGCACCAATAACTAAGTATATTAGGTAAAGGGAAACCACATTGCTCCAAATATGCATTTTTGCTTTATGTCCATTAAACATTTACAAATATTGATCTAGCATTTTTGCTTAAATAAAAGTTTATTAAAGCAAATACTTCACAGGCTACATTTTCCATTCCAAATAAACAAGAAACAAATGGAAAAGGTGGCTCGCTGAGGTGCTTCAGGACTTTCCTGAGGCAGAAATATCATTTGCCACTGAAATTTATGCAATGTGAAATTCATAGTCAGAGAACCTGAAATCAAATTTCACCTGTAATTCCAGATTGTGTGGTACGGGGGCAATCACCTCTGAGATTCTGACTCCTATAAAACAGCAGTGATTCTACACACTCTGCCAATGTTATGAAAGTTTCATGAAATGCTAAAACCAAAATCACAACATTTTTCAAATTACAAAATACTGTGCAAACATAGGGCTCCTGGGAGAAAATACATGGAAACAGCAAATCAACGAAACCCACACAAAGTAGGGGAAATGGCTTGAAAACCGTACTCTTTCTACTCTTTCTACATGTATACAGAGTCTTCATTGTTGTTGTTGCTGCTGCTGCTGCTGTTGTTCTCCATAAAATTTTATTGAATTTTTGTATATTTCATATATAGCATCTCAATCAGTCTTATGCTTATGCCACCTTCTCCACTGGCACCCTCCCACACCCACCCCACTGGAATTCATACCCTCAGTCATTTGTGTTAAGGCCTGTCATGCCCAGTTAATCTCCCTGGTTATTCCTTGCTTCAGGCTCATCCACTGAGCTCTAGTCAGCCTTTCCAGAGTCCCATACTTTAAGAAGGCTAGTTCTTCCTCACCCAACAGTAATCAGCTGCCAATATTTCTTTAGCTAAGATTGGGTTCTGCTGCCCATTCTGCAGTTCCATGCTGGTTTTTTGTCTGGTTGAGCTTGCATGGGTCTTGTGCATGTTGACAACAGTGCTGTAGGTTCACATGAGCAGTGTCCCAAGCACTTGTAGGATTCTATTTCCATATGGTCTTGCATCACCTCCCTGCCTCTTACAGCATTTTAATAAAATATTTTATTGGTGTTTGTGTATTTCATACATCATTTCTCAGTCCAATTTAGACATACTCCCTTTTCATATCTCCCACCCCACCCCAGTTCATGCATTCTGCCACCTTTTTCTCAGTCTTTTTAAAGTTTTTCTCTGCAGAGTTTTACTGTTTGGGCAGAAGTTAACTGCTTTAGTCAGTTCTTCAACCCATTCCTTTTGTCGTTGTTGTTCCCTCCCATTTGTATTGCTCCAAAAATGCTCATATATATGTCACGTATATACCAAAATTATGACCTCCAAAAATAAACTGTATGTTAATTCCAAAATGAGTTCACATTTTCCCTTTAATTTTATATTAGTCTAAAATACGAATACATACCCTCCACCTGTATACCACCATTACGAAGTGTGTAAATAAGTGGTAAGTTAATTCTAGAGCCAGTTAAGGGATTCACATTAAGACAACACAATTGCCTTCAGATAAAAAGAAATATAACGCCAGGTGTGGTGGCATAGGCCTTTAATCCTAGCACTTGGGAGGCAGAGGCAGGCAGATCTTTGTGAGTTCAAGGCCAGCCTGGTCTACAGAGTGATTTCCAGGACAGCTGGGGCTACAGGGAGACCCTGTCTAGAAGAACAAAAAAAAAAAAAAAAAAAGAAAGAAAGAAAAAGAAATATAACACCAACTTTGCTCAGCTTGCCTTTAAACTAGGGATTTGGTGCTAGCATCCATAAATCAGAGATGCCATTTGTCATTTGTTTATCTGAGACTATGTTACTTCACTTAGCATAATGGCTTCTAGTTCCATCCATTTACCTGCAAAGTTCATGATGTCATCTTTCTTTACTGCTGCATAGAATTCTATTGTGCAGATGTACTATATTTTCTCTATCCACTCATTGGTTGAGGGGCACTTGGGTTGCTTCCATCTCTTAGCTGTTGTGAAAAGAGCTGCAGTAAGATGAAATCTAAGGTGATTTTAATTTGCATTTCCCTAATAGCAATGTTGAATACTTTTTAAGATATTTCTCAGCCATATTTACTTCTTCATTTGTGAAGTCCCTGGCTTTTTACTGCATCTTTTGGGTGGGTCATTTGTTTTCTTCCTCCTTTGTTTTTGTGAGTAGTTTATACACTCTGGATGTTAATGTTCTATCAGATGTATCACTGGTGAAGGTTTCCTCCCACTCTGTGGATATTTTCTTCATTTCCTTGATTGTTTCTTTTGCTGTACAGAAGCTCTTGAGTTTAATAAGGTCTTATTTGTCAATTGTTGACCTTATTTTTTGCTCAGCTGCTGTCTGATTTAGAAAGTCTTTTCCTACACAGGTTACTATCAATGTTTTCTTCTATCATTTTCAGAGTTTCAGGTTTCACACTGAGGTCTTTGATCCATTTGGAGTTGACTTTTGTACATGGTGAGAGGTAGGGGTTTAGTTTTATTCTTCTACAAGTGGTGATCCAGTCATGCCATCACCATTTGCTGACGATGCTGTCTTTCCTCTATTGAGTCTTCTTGGCCCCTTTGTGGAATATGAGATGGCTGAGATTGGATGTGCTCAGGTTTGAATCCTCAATGTTGTTACATTGATCTATGGTTCTGTTTTTGTGTCAATACCAGGCTGTTTTTTTTTATTAATTTTATTTATTTCTGTATGTGTATGAATGTACTGCCTGCATGCAAGTGTGTGCACCCGTGTCGTGCAATGCCTCGGAGGTCAGAAGAGGGTGTCGGATTCCCCTGGAACTGGAGTTCTGGAATTGGAGCTTCAGACAGCTCTCGGCCACCATGTGGGTGCTGGGGATCGAATCCGGGTCCTCTGCAAGAGTGGTCAGCGCTCTTAACTGCTAGACCATCTCTCCAGCCTCTACCAGGCTGTTTTTATGACTATTATAGTCATAATATAGTTTCTAATATAGTTTGAAGTCTGGTATGGCAATCTTCCCTGTGTTGCTCTTTTTGTTCAGGGTTGCTTTGGCTATTTGGGGTCTTTTGTTTCTCCATATGAACCTTAGGATGTTTTTTTCTTGGTCTATGAAGAAGCTCATGTGGATTCTAATTGGGATTGCATTGAATCTATATACTACTTTGGGAAGGATGGTTATTTTTACTATATTGATTCTTCCAATCCATGAGCACGGGAGGTTCTTCCATCTTCTAGTATCTTCCTCAGTCTCTTTCTTGAGGGATTCAAAATTTTCTTTGTAGAGATTTTTAGTGTTTAGTCAATTTGTTTCTAGATAAATTATTTTTTGGAGACTATTGTGAGTGGGAAAGTCTCCTTGTGTTCCTTCTCCAATTGCTTGTTTTTGGCATAAAGAAAGGCTACCAATTTTTCTGAGTTAATTTTGTATCCCACCACTTTTCTCAACCTGTTGATGGTTTCTACAAGTTTTCTGGTGAAGTTTTTGGTGTCTCTTAGGTAAGCTATCATGCCATATCCAAAAAGAGATAGCTTGACTTCCTCTTTTCCAATTACTACTCCTCTAATTTCCTTTTCTTATCTTATTGCTCTCATGAGCATTCCAAGCACTATATTGAAAAGGAATGGGGACAGGGGACAACCTTGCCAGGTTCCTGACTTTAAGGGGAATGCTTCTAGTTTTTCCCCATTTAGGATAATGCTGGCTGTAGGTTTGTTGTATATGGCTTTAATTGTGTTGAGGAATGTTCCCTCCAGTCCAATCCCCTCCAGGACTTTAAACGTGAAGGCATATTGAATTTTGTCTAAGGCCTTTTCTGCATTGATTGAGATGACCATGTGGTTTTTGTCTTTCAGTCTGTTTATGTGATTTATGATATTTATTGATTTACATATGTTGAACCATCCTTGCATCTCTGGTATGAAAGCAGCTTGGTCATGATGGATGATCATTTTGATATGTGCCTGCATGCAGTTTGCAATATTTTGTTGAGAATTTTTGCATCTATGTTCATTAATGAGATGGATCTATAGTTTTCTTTTTTTGGTTGTATCTTTGCCTGGTTTTGGTATTACAGTAATGTTGGCTTCATAGAAGGAATTTGGGAGACTTGCTTCTGTTTCTATCCTCTTTAATAATTTCTGCGTGTAGCTATGCTTTAAATGTCTTATAGAATTCTGCCATGAATCCAAATAGGCCTGGGCTTTTTATAGTTGGGAGGTTTTTTATTACAGTTTCAATTTCCTCTTTTACTATGGATCTATTTAAGCTGTCAATCTCTTCCTGGTTAAGTCTTGGTGGATTCCATGATGTCGGGTAGTCATCCATTTCTCTTAGGTTTTCAAATTTAGTAGAGTATAGGTTTTTGAAGTGTTCCCTTAAGATTGTCTGAATCTTTTCACTGTCTGTTGTGATGTTTCCCTTTTCACCTCTAATTTAGTTGATTTAGAGTTGTTCTTTCCTTACACTAGAGGTCTATCTATCTTGTTTATTTATCCTTTTAAAGAACCAGCTCTTGGATTCCTTGATTTTTTTGTATTGTTTACTTTGTTTCTATTTCATTGATTTCTACTCTGATTTTTATTAGTTCTTTCTGTCTGCCAGGTTTAGGATTCATTTGTTGCTGCCTCTCAAGTGTTTTTTAGTTGCAGTGTCAAGTCATTTATTTGTGCTCTTTCTGTTTTCTTAATGTAGGCACTTAGGGCTATGAATTTCCCTCTCAGGACTACTTTTAAGGTGTCCCATAGGTTTTGCTATGTTGTATCATCCCTTTCATTTAGTGCCAGGAGTGATTTTATTTCTTTCTTTATTTCCCCTTTGACCCATTCATTATTCAGTAGTGCATTGTTTAGCCTCCATGTGTTCTTGTAGCTAGTAGGGCTCTTTCTGGTGTTGATATTAAGCTTCATTGCACTGTGGTCTGATAAGATGAATGAATTAATTTCATTTTTTTTGTATTTGCTGTGGTTTGCTCTGTGTCCCAGTATATGGTCAATTTTGGAGACTGTTCCATGGGATGCTGAGTGGAAAGTATATTCTTTGGTGTTTGGGTGGAATAATCGGTAGTTGTCTGTTAGGTCCATTTGGTATATTGTATTGTGAACAATACAATATGTCTCTCTGTTTATTCTTTGTCCAGTTGGGCTCGGTGGGGTATTGAAGTCTCCCACTATTAGTGTGCTGGAATTGAGTTGTTTCTTGAAGTCCTTCAAGATTGTGTTTATGAAGTTTGGTGCACCAGTGTTTGGTGCATGTATATTTATGATTGTGGGATCTTCATGGTTGATTGATCCTTTGATAATGATGTAGTGACCCACTTCATCTCTTCTGATTAGTTTTACTTTGAAATCTATTTTGTCTGATATTAAAATAGCAACTCCTGCTTGCTATTTTGGTGCCATTTACTTGAAATATTTTTCCACCCTTTCACCTTAAAATGGTGCTTGCCCTCGTAGGTGAGTCGTGTTTCTTGTTGACAAAAGAAAGATGGATTCAGTTTCTTAATCCATTCTCCCAGTCTGTGTCTCTTGATTGGGGACTGTATTAGTCACTTTTCTGCTGCTGTGATAAAACCACCATGACCAAGGAAACTTAGGAAGAGTTTATTTGAGCTTAAGATTGATGATTCCAGGGAATTAGAGTCCAATGTGGTGGGAGGCATGGTGGCAATAGCTGGAGCAGAAAACTGAGATTCACATCTTCCAATGAGCACAGGAAGCTGGGTGAGAGACACTAGAAAGCTTGAGGCTTGTCAAACACCCTACGTGACATACTTCCTCCATCATGGCCACACCTTCTAAGACCTCCCAAAATAGCACAACCAACTGGGGACAAAATATCTGAATACTTGAAGCCTATGGGGGGCATTTTCATTCAAACCAACTCAGGGAATTTAGACCATTAATATTTAGGGTTAATATTGAGAGATGGGGCCAGACCAGCTCAGCTGCAAGTACCAAGCCACCACATCTGGTAGGGGATTGTGGGGAAGAGAGGCTAGGCCTGCCTGGCACACAGGTGGGTGACCTGGGCCAGACCATCTCAGCTGCAGGGTACCGGGGCATGGGCTAAGCAGGCACACCCTCCATCCTGCCAGCTGGAATTCTGGAGGGAGTGTTTGATAAGCCCTACAACCAGCCTAGAGGAACTGGCTGGCAGCAGCAGAGGGAGCACAGGGCTCAGAGGGTGTCATACAGCTGTTAACTACCCAGTTCTTGCAGAATAGAAAGGGAAGAGTGAGCTATACCTCCCAATATATAACCAATATTGAAAGCCTGAAATCTAGACAAGTCAACACCCAATAAATAAAGGAATAAGAGAAAGTGATCCTTCAACACCGTGAAGAGGCATTTGTGATTCACATCAGAATACAAGCAAAGGGAAACCCACATGCAAAGAGCACAAAGAAAGAACAATATGTGAATACTGCAGAATAATTCCACACTAAAGTCTACTGAACCTATGGAGGATTTCCACAATGGGACCTCCCTGGAGGTAGCTCAGGACACAGATTGTAAAACAATCACAGATATATTCAAAGAAATCATGGAACTCAGGGGAAAGAATGAAAAACTCAGAAAAGACCTAGAGGTAAAGAATAACAATCTTCAGAAAGAACTAAAAGGAGAAAATGACAAATTCCGGAAAGAACTAGAGGGAGAAAATGACAAACTCTGGAAAGAACTAGAGGGAGAAAATGATAAACGCAGAAGGAAGTGGAAACACTTAAAAGATCCCATGCTGAAATGCAAAAGGAAGCAAACCAGCGAAGCAAGGAGCTACAAGAAGATATTGAGAAGCTCCAAAAGGAAGTGGAAATAGTAAAGAAAACACAAGACAAAATAAAAAAGGAAATCAAACACTCATCCAGTCAAGAGGAAATAATGGAAAAAAGCCTCAGAAGTAGAATGGAGGAAGCAGAAAAACGAATATCAGACCTGGAAGATAACAAAGAACAACTAAAAAGCTAAAGTAAAGACTATGAAAATTTTAAAAATACACAAGAATGGAACAACCAGGAAATGTGAGACACTATCAAACCTCCACATCATAGGGATAGAGAAAGGAAAAGAATCCCAAGAGAATGTTATTGATCAGATCTTCAACAAAATAATAGATGAAAATTTCCCCAAACTAAAAAAAGAGAAACCCATACAAATACAAGAACCACACAGAAGACCAAATAGAAAAGACCAGAAAAGAAACTCCCCACGCCATATAGTAGTTAAAACTCTAGATATCCAATACAAAAACAAAATTCTAAAAGTCAGAAGAAAAAAACAAGTTACATATAAGGATAAACCTATTAGAATTACAGCTGACATCTCAGTGCAAACTATGAAAGCAAGAAGAATGTGGACCAAAGCATTACCAGTGCCAAATGACTACAAATGCCAACCCAAGTTACTATACCCAGCAAAAATGTCAATTCTGATTGAAGGAAAGAGAAAAGTCTTCCATGACATAAACAAGATGAAAGAATACATGTCTGGAAAAACCAACCCTTCAGAGAATACTTGAAGCAATTCAAAGGACAGAGGAGAGGAGCAGCTATCCCCTGGCACCTTGAAAGGGAAATTAATAAAAGCGTAACTGCAAAAGTAGAAACCTAGACTGAAAATGCAAATGGATGATAAGGGGAAAGGAAGCCACACACATCTCTCAATTATAACCTTAAATATTAATGGACTAAACTCTCCAATCAAAACACGTAGCCTGGGAGAAGGGATTAGGATACAGAATCCATTTATATGCTGTTTACAAGAAATCCATCTCACACTCAAGGATAGGCACCAACTGAAAGTGAAAGGATGGAAAAATATTCACAGCAAATGGTACCAAAAAGAAAGCAGGAGTTGCTATTTTAATATCAGACAAAACAGACTTCAAAGTAAACGTAATCAGAAGAGACAAAGAGGGCAATTACATACCTATTAAAGGGAAAATTAACCATGAAGACTTCATAATAATGAATATATACCAAACTCCAGTGTACCAATCTTTATAAACAGAATTCTACAGGACCTCAAGGCACAGATTAACCCCAGCACATTCAGAGTAGGGGACTTCAGTACACCACTGAGCCCCTTGGACAGATCAACCACACAAAAAATAAACAGAGACATTTGAACTGAACAATATGATACAGCAAATGAACCTCACAGACATCTCCTGAATATTCCACCCAAGCACTAGAGAATACACTTTCTACTCAGCATCCCATGGAACATTCTCCAAAATTAACTGCATACTGGGACACAGAAAAAAAAACCTCAACAAATACAAAAAATTTGAAATAATTTCATGCATTCTATCAGACCACAGTGCAATAAAGCTCAATATCAACACCAGGAGAAGCCCTACTACCTACACAAACACATGGAGACTAAACAACACACTCCTGAATAACTAATGGGTCAAGGAAGAAATAAAGAAAGAAAGAAATGCATTCCTGGAACTAAACGACAATGACAGTACAACACAACAAAACCTATGGGACAGCATAAAAGCAGTCCTAATAGGGAAGTTTATAGCCCTGGGTGCCTCCATTAAAAACCAGAAAGAGCACAAATAAATGTGTTAACTCTGCAGCTAAAAACACTCAAAAGACATTGATAAATGAACCCTAAACGCAACAGACAGGAAGAAATAACAAAAATCAGAGTAGAAATCAACGAAATAGAAACAAAGAAAACAATACAAAAAATCAATGAATTAAAAAGTTGGTTCTTTGAGAGAATAAAGAAGATAGACAGATCTCTAGCCCAGTTAACCAAAAGAAAGAAAGAGCAACTTCAAATCAATAGAATTCGTGGTGAAAGGGGAAACATCACAACAGACAATGAAAAGATCCAGGCAATCATATGGGAATACTTCGAAAACATATACTACTAAATTTGAAAACCTAAACGAAAAGGATATTTGAAATCCTGGGAATCACCAAAGCTAAACCAAGAAGAGTTTGACAGCTTAAACAAACCCATAATATTTGAGGAAATTGAAGATGTAATTAAAAATATCCCAACTAAAAAAAGCCCCAGGCCAGATGATTTAACAGCAGAATTCTATAAAACATTTAAAGAGGTCCTACAACCACTGTTACTCAAACTGTTCAGAAGGATACAAACAGAGGGACTTCTCCCAAACTCCTTCTATGAAGCCAGCATCACTCTAATACCAAAACCAGGCAAAGATACAAGCAAAAAAGAAAGCCATAGACCCATCTCATTAATGAACATAGATACAAAAATTCTCAACAAAATATTGCAAATCACATACAGACCCACATCAAGATCATCCATCATGATCAAGTTGGATTCATACCAGACATGCAGGGATGGTTCAACATACATAAATCAATTAATATCATAAAACACATAAATGGACTGAAAGACAAAAACCACACAATCATCTCAATTGATGCAGAGAGGGCCTTTGACAAAATCCAACACCACTTCATGCTTAAAGTCCTAGAGAAAATTGCACTGGAGGGATCATTCCTCAACATAATCAAAGCCATATACAGGAAACCCACAGCCAACATCAACCTAAATGGAGAAAAGTTAGAAGGACTCCCCTTAAAGGTAGGAACTCAGCAAGGCTGCCCCTGTCACCACTCCTCTTCAATATAGTGCTTGAAACACTTGCTAGGGCAATAAGACAAGAAAAGGAAATTAAAGAAGTACTAATTGGAAAAGAGGAAGTCAAACTATCTCTCTTTGCAGATTGTATGATAGTTTACCTAAGGGATACTAAAAACTCAACCAGAAAATTCCTACAAACGAATAGGAGTTTCAGTAAAGTGTCAGGATACAAAATTAACCTAGAAAAGTCAGTAGCCTTTCTTTACACCAGCAACAAGCAACTAAAGAAGGAATACAAGGAGACCTTTCCAATCACAATAGCCTCAAAAACAATAAAATACCTAGGGATAAACCTAACCAAAGACACCAAAGATCTCTACAACAAAAATTATAAACCCCTGAAGGAGATTGAAAATGACATCAGAAGATGAAAAGACCTCCCTTGCTCATGGATTGGAAAAATTAATATAGTAAAAATGTCCATTCTCCCAAACTCTTGTACATAGTTAATGCAATCCCAATTAGAGTCCCCAAGAGTTTCTTCATAGGCTTGGAAAAAAATCCTTAAATTCATATGGACAAAGAAAAACCAAAGAAAACATGAGTGAAAACGCAATACAGGGGGGATCTCTACACCAGACTTCAAAGTATACTACAGGGCTATAGTCATAAAAACAGCCGGGTACTGGCGCAAAAACAGACCCATAGACCAATGGAACAAAACTGAAGATCCAAACTTGAGCACACACAATTTCAGCCACCCCATATTTGACAAGGGAGCCAAAAAGACTCAATGGACAAAGACAGCATCTTCCAAAAATGGTGTTGGCAAAACTGAATCACCACATATAGAAGAATAAAATTAAACCCCTACCTCTCACCCTGTACAAAAATCAACTCCAAATGGATCAAAGACCTCACCATAAAACCCAAAACTCCTGAAGGTGATAGAAGAAAAAGTTGGCAGCAACCTACAAGACATAGGCATAGGAAAAGACTTTGTAAATCAGACAGCAGCTGCACAGGAAACAAAGTTGACAATTGACAAGTGGGACCTTATAAAACTCAAAAGCTTCTGTACAACAAAAGGAAATATTAGGGAAGTGAAGAGAAAACCACCCACAGAGTTTTGTATGTAGTTAGTGCTCTGTCAGATGTATCAGTAGTGAAGGGAGGAAACCTTCACTGCTGATACATCTGACAGAGCACTAAGTTCCAGAATATATAAACTACTCAAAAAAAAAAAATAAAATAAACAAGTAAGAAACCAAATGACTCACTCAAAAGATGGAGTAAAGAGCTGAACAGAGACTTCACAAGTGAGGAATTAAAGATGGCTGAGAAACATCTTAAAAAGTGTTCAACATTGCTAATAATTAAGGAAATGCAAATCCAAACCACTTTAAGATATCATCTCACTCTGATAAGGCTGGGTAGGATCAAGAAAACAAATGATACCAAATACTGGATAGTTTGTGGGGAAAGGGGAATATTCGTTCACTTCTGGTGGGAATGCAAACTCGTACAACCATTATGGAAAGCAGTGTGGAGAACCTTAAAAGACTCAAAATGAGCCTACCACCTGACCCAGTCATACCACTTCTGGATATATAACCACAAGACTCATCCTACCACAAAGACACATATACAGTGATGTTTATTGCAGCTCTTTTCATAATAGCAAAGAGCTGGAACCAACCCAAGTGCCCCTCAACCGACGAGTGGGTAGAAAAAATGTGGCACATCTACACAATGGAGTTCTATGCAGTGGTAAAGAAAGATGACATCATGAAATTTGCAGTTAAATGGATGGAACTAGAAGATATTATGTTAAGTGAAGTAACACAGCCTCAGAAAAACAAAAGATGAATGGTATCCCTCATCTGTGGATGCTAGCACAAGTACCTAGTTCTAAGGCAAATTGAGCAACATTAATGTTATATTCCTCATGATCTGCACACAATCATGCTCTTATATTATGAATCCCTAGACAGGTCCTAGAACTAACCTACAATTTAATTTCAGACTACGGATTTTTGGTAGATGATGGTAGGCATGTATACATATTTTAAAGTAACATAAAGTTAAAATGGAAAAAGGTGAATCAAGAAATATGATATGGAAATAACACACAGTTTGTTTACAGAAGATACAATTTTAGTATAGGTGTGATGTATCAGGCTGCTGTAACTTAGCCTTTCTGGGTGCTTAATGACCATACTTAATACCCATACCAATTTGGCCAAGGGACCTAAGGGATAACTTTGTTCCTTGCCCTCAGAAGTCAACTAAGTCTCAGGGGAATATGCATGGGGGCATCTCTTGAAATGTCTTGCAATTATGAGTCACCAGTCTTCCTGTGCAGGGAAGTCTTGGAGATCCACTAATGGGACTCCAGCCAGTGTCTAGCCTATAATGAGGAAAGTCTGCTCATGCTTCAAATAAAGAATCCTGGTCTAGCAAGACCTAACTGTGTCCTCGAGTGGATGGAACTGGTGGTTTATAAGCCAAAAGGAGCCAGGGGCAGCCCCCCCCAAAAAAACCCTGAGTGACCCTCAAGGACCAGATCCTCAACTGACCTTGAAAAAACAAAAACCTTGGTAACCTGTACTAACTGTATGGCCTTAAGCATCCAAAATGAAAGTATAACCAGAAATAATCAGTAAGGTCTGAGAAATTGTACTTCAGATATAATACTTGAGAATCCTCCAAACCTTCAATGCCAGATGGGGACTACTGAGATATCTAACATGTGGCCTAAGGGCTACTGGGATTTCAGCCTCTTCAGAGTGTAGACTGCCATTGTTGGACTACCCAGGCTGTGTCATGGAGGCCAGTGCAGGAAGATCAAGACAAGACACACACTTGCTGGACCTCATTTGGGTGACCATGGGGGGAGGGACCCCAGTGTGGAGCACGGGGCCAGGATTGATGGTTGTTTGGGTTGCCAAGGAGGAAATTTCAAGCACTTTCTTGGGGAAACATGACATCTTTTGGTTAAAAAAAAAGAAAAAGAAAAAGAAAGAAAGAAAGAAAGAAAGAAAGAAAGAAAGAAAGAAAGAAAGAAAGAAAGTCCTCCAACTCAGGTGATATGTGTATATATGTATATATATATATATATATATATATATATATATATAAATATATATATATAATTAAAATAAAAAAAGAAATTCTAATTCTATGACTGAGTTTTACAAACAATATTCTGAGCCAGGTGTGGTGGTACATCATGCCTTTAATCCCATCACTGGAGAGGCAGAGGCAGGCAGATCTCTGTGAGTTCAAGGCCATCTAGTCTACATCATGAATTCTAGGCCAGCATGGGCCACAGGGAGACCCTGTCCCAAAAAAGAAAAGACAAACAATATTCTACCCAAGTCCCCCCGAATTTTCCCTTAGTGCATCTCAGCATCAACAACCCTTTCTGTGTTTTCTTTCAAGAGCATTATGTTCCATATCTCTCTGACTTAGTATGATACCTTACCTCCTTCTACAGTCTTCTCAAAGTATTCCTTGCTCTTTTCAACAGATATTCAGGGTATTTTACTCGTTGGCATTATATATATACAAAATATTATATATATATATATATATATATATATATACACATATCACCTGGTTGGAGGACTTTCTTTCTTTCTTTCTTTCTTTCTTTCTTCTTTCTTTCTTTCTTTCTTTCTTCTTTCTTTTTCTTTTTCTTTTTTTTTAACCAAAAGATCATGTTTTCCCCAAGAAAGTGCTTGAAATTTCCTCCTTGGCAACCCAAACAACCATCAATCTGCCCCGTGCTCCACACTGGGGTCCTCCCCCCCCATGGTCACCCAAATGAGGTCCAGCAAGTGTGTGTCTTGTCTTGATCTTCCTGCACTGGCCTCCATGACACAGCCTGGGTAGTCCAACAATGGCAGTCTACACTCTGAAGAGGCTGAATCCCAGTACCCTTAGGCCACATGTTAGATATCTCAGTAGTCCCATCTGGCATTGAAGGTTTGGGGATTCTCAAGTATTATATCTGAAGTACAATTCTCAGACCCTACTGATTTTATGTTCTTTATACTTTCATTTTGGATGCTTAAGGCATACAGTTAGTACTGGTTACCAAGGTTTTTTTTGTTTCAAGTCGTTTGAGGATCTGGTCCTTGAGGGTCACTCAGGTTTTTTTTGGGGGGGTGCCCTGGCTTTTTTTCCTTTAGCTTCAAGTTCCATCCACTCGAGGACAATTAGGTCTTGTAAACCAGGATTCTTTTTGAAGCATGAGCAGACTTTCATCATTTAGGCTAGACACTGGCTGGAGTCCCATTAGTGGATCTCCAAGACTTCCCTCCAGGAGACTGGTGACTCATATTGCCAGACATTTCAAGAGATGCCCCCATGCATATCCCCTGAGACTTAGTTGACTTCTGAGGGCAAGGAACAAAGTTATCCTTCATTAGGTCCCTTGGCCAAATTGGTATGGGTATTAAGTATGGTCATTAAGCACCCAGAAAGAGCTAAGTTACAGCAGCCTGATTACATCACCCTATACTAAATTGTATCTTCTTGTAAAAAACTGTGTGTTTTTCCATATCATCATTTCTTGATTCACCTTTTTTCCATTTAACTTTATGTTACTTTAAAATAGTATACATGCCCTACCATCATCTACAAAAAATCCGTAGTCTGAAAATTAAATTGTAGGTTAGTTCTAGGGACCTGTCTAGGGATTCATAATATAAGAGCATGATTGTTGTTTGCAGATCATGAGGAATATAACATTAATGTTGCTCATTTGCCTTAAGAACTAGGTAGTTGGTGCTGCATCCACAGATAGGGATACCATCATCTTTGTTTTTCTGAGGCTGTGTTACTTCACTTAACAAATATCTTTCTAGTTCCATCCATTTAACTGCAATTTCATGATTTCATCTTTCTTTACACTGCATAGAACTCCATTGTGTAGATGTGCACATTTTTTCTACCCACTCGTCGGTTGAGGGGCACTTGGGTTGGTTCCAGCTCTTTGCTATTATGAAAAGAGCTGCAATAAACATCACTGTATATGTTTCTTTGTGGTAGGATGAGTCTTGTGGTTATATATCCCGAAGTGGTATGGTGTGGTCAGGTGGTAGGCTCATTTGAGTCTTTTAAGGTTCTCCACACTGCCTTTCCATAATGGTTGTACGAGTTTGCATTCCCAACAGAAGTGAACGAATATTCCCCTTTTCCCACAAAATTATCCAGTTTTGGTATCATTTGTTTTCTGTTCCTACCCAGCTTATCAGAGTGAGATGATATCTTAAAGTGGTTTGGATTTGCATTTCCTTAATTATTAGCAATGTTGAACACTTTTTAAGATGTTTCTCAGCCATCTTTAATTCCTCATTGTGAAGTTCTGTTCAGTCTTTACTCCATCTTTTGAGTGAGTCATTTGGTTTCTTACTTGTTATTTTATTTTTTTTTTTTGAGTAGTTTATATTTGGAACTTAGTGCTCTGTCAAATGTATACGCAGTGAAGAGGCCTTCACTCAGATACATCTGACAGAGCACTAACTACATACAAAACTCTGTGGGTGGTTTTCTCTTCACTCCCTAATATTTTCCTTGTTGTCACAGACGCTTTGAGTTTTATAAGGTCCCATTGTCAATTGTCCACTTTGTTCCTGTGCAGCTGCTGTTTGATTTACAAAGTCTTTTCCTTGCCTATGTCTGTAGGTTGCTGCCAATTTTCTTCTATCACCTTCAGGAGTTTGGGTTTTATTTGGTGAGGTCTTTGATCCATTTGGAGTTGATTTTGTACAGGTGAGAGGTAGGGGTTAATTTTATTCTTCTATTATGTGGTGATCCAGTTTTGCCAACACCAATTTTGGAAGATGCTGTCTTTTCCTCCATTAGTCTTTTTGGCTTCTTGTCAAATATGGGGTGGCATGAAATTGTGTTGTGCTCAGTTTGGATCTCAGTTTTGTTCCATTGGTTATGGGTCTGTTTTTGCGCCAGTACCCCGGGCTGTTTTATGACTATAGACCTGTAGTATACTTTGAAGTCTGGTTGTAAGAGATCCCCCCTGTATTGCGTTTCACCTGCATGTTTTTCTTTGGTTTTTCTTTTCCATATGAATTTAGGATTTTTTTCCAAGCCTATGAAGAAAATCTTGGGACTCTAACTGGGATTGCATTTAACTACTGTGTAAGAGTTTGGAGAATGGACATTTTTACTATATTAATTTTTTCCAACTCATGAGCAAGGGAGGTCTTTTCATCTTCTGATTTATTTNTATATATATATATAGAGAGAGAGAGAGAGAGAGAGAGAGAGAGAGAGAGAGGGAGAGAGAGAAGCAATACAAGTTGGAGAAAAAAATGGAATTTCCATGTTAAAGAATCACTGTATTTTTTTAATATATGTTCTGATTCGATACAATCTAGAATCATTCCTTCTGTGAATAATTCTTTTTTTGTCTTTTTAATTAGTTATTTATTTTTTATGTGTATGAGTGTACTGTCTTCATGTAGGTTGGTGCACCCATGTCATGCAATGCTGTGGTGGTCAGAAGAGGGCATCGGATTCCCCTGGAACTGGAGTTAAAGATGGTTCTTAGCCACTATGTGGGTGCTGGGAATTGAACCCTGGTCCTCTGCAAGAGCAGTCGGTTGCTCTTAACCACTGAGCCATCTCTCCAGCCCCAAAGAATCACTGTATTTTAATGCTTTTTTTGGTATCACAAGTTTAATTTATGTTACTTTCATGCTATGTGTAGTCTAAAGTTCAACTTAAAATAAAATTTAAAAAAAATAAAAAAATAAAAATATTAAGAGATGTGTATTGCTTCCCTTCAGTTTATTTTCTGTTTGCATTTTTGGTCTATATTTGTATTTCTAGGTTTATACCTTCATTAATTACTCTCTCTTGCCACTTGGGGATACCTGCTCCTTTCTTCTGTCCTCTGAACTGCTTTGAGTATTTTCTGGAAGGTTGGTTTTCTAGACATGTACTCCTTCATCTTGTTTATGTCATTGAATATTTTCCTTTCTCCTTTGATTATAATTAACATTTTTGCTGGATAGAGTAGCCTGGGTTGGCATCTGTAGTCTTTTAGTACTAGAAATACTTTGGTCCAAGCTCTTCTGGCTTTCATTGTTTGCATTGAAAAGTCAGCTGTAATTTTGATGGGTTTCCCTTGATATGTAACTTGTTGTTTTTCTCTTGTTGCTTTCAGTATTCTGTCTTTGTTTTGACCATCTAGAGTTTTGATTATGATATGGCATAGAGAGTTTCTTTTTTGTCCTACTAATGAATCACATGCAATTAGATATATAGGTATTTAAATAGTATAATATATAGCCTTTCGATCCTACTAATGAAGCACACGCAATTAGATATATAGGTATTTAAACAGTACTAATTGTTATGGTAGATTACTTTGGTATAGTCACAGATGTTTGGATGCATGTTAATCCATGAATTTCATTTTCTTCTGTTAAGTATGACAGGGTCTTCGTGTGGTTTACAACATCTCCTAACCATTAGAGGATGTAAGCTTGTGGCATCAGCTGTGGTTTATTCCTCCAAGGAGAGAGCTAATAGCCAATTAGATTAGGGATATACAGACATATGGCTGCCACTGCTGCACAGTATTTCCAGGCAGATGAGGTGTAGCTGGTGCTGATGGAGGAGTCTTGCTTGACTCAAGGAGACCTATATTTGCTTTATTGGTTTAGTGGCTATGCCTGGACAAGCTGGCAGTTCATGAAAGAAAACAGCCAGAATTGACTAGAGACCAAGACATCAGCTCCAGAGAAAGTAGAGTGTTTTGCTTCTCATCCACCTGTGCCCCTTTTCTAAGCCTAGGGAACAATCTGCGGAAGAGGGGGCGTGGTAGAATGTAAGGGCTGCGATTGGGGTGAATGGTGAAACTACAACAATATAGACTGGACCTCATTTGATCAACTTGATTGAACATACAATCCCCCCTGCTGGATGGTGGGACCCATGAGCTGTGTGGGTTTGGGCACAACTGCTCGCAAATTGGTTTTACATGAAGGATGCTTGTATTCACAGATTATCACTTATTGTTAAAAAACAAAACAAAACAAAACAAAACAAAACAAAACAAAAAAACAAAGAAAGATGCAGAAAAGTTACAGCAGAGTGCATGATCTGGGATGGGTACAGGTGGGATGGGGGGAAGGGAAGGGGATATATGCCTGAACTGAATTGGAAAATGATGTATGAAATACACAAAGCATCAATAAAAAAGAGAGTTTCTTTTCTGATCTTGTCTATTTGGCGTTCTATGTGCTTCTTGTATTTGTATAGGCATGTCTTTTTTCAATTTGGGGAATTTTCTTCTATAATTCTGTTGAAGATCTGCTCCATACCATTGTCCTGGGATTCTCCTCCTTCCTCTATACCTATGCTGTGGAGGTTTGGTCTCTTCATGGTGGCCCACATTTCCTGATTACTCCAATGTTGTGTTTTATAAATTTTTCATAGTCTTTGTTTGAGCTCTTCAGTTCTTCCGCTCTGTCTTCTAGGATTTATATACTATTTTCTGCTTCATCCATTCTGTTACTGAGGCTTTCTCTTACCCTTTCCTGTTGACTGGATGAGTGATTTTCTTTTTCATTTTGGCCTGAGATTCCTTTAGTATTTCCATTTCCTTCTAGGGGTGACCATTCTCCCCTTTTAATTTTTCTGTTTCCTTTTTCATTTCAGCCTGAGATTTTTTTCAGCGTTTCCATTTCCTTTTGGAGTTGGTCATTCTCTCCCTTTAGGTCATTGATTTCTTTGAGTATATTGTTTTTTTTTTTTTAAGATCTGTGTCCTGGGTTACCTCCAAGGAGAGTTCATTTTTTGGGTCCTCTATAATACTGATAACATTTAGTGGAGATATCTTATTTGTTTTTCCCATGTTTTTTATTTTTCTTTGTGCTTTTGGCATGTGGATTTTATTTGTTTTGTGTGTAATCTGATGTGAAATTCAGGTGTTTCTTCATTAGGATGTAGGCCTGTTCCTTTACTTTGACTGGGGGCAGCAGCCCTGGTTTGGCCCACTTGCAGGCAACCTGGCTGCAGCCTCAGTGTCCCTAAATATCTGGGTTCCCAGCAGGGTGGGCCGGCTCTTATCCAGCCTGGGGTGGAAACCAAGGTGCCGCTGGCTGCTGCCTCAGTGTCCCTCAAACCCCAAGCTCTCAGTGATGTGGGCCTGCTCTTACCCAGCCTGCATCAGAGGCCAAGGTGCTGCTGGCTGTTCCCCCAGTGTCCCTGAAGACCCGAGCTTCCAGCGGGGTGGGCCTGCTCTTATCCAGCCCTAATAATGGGGTCTTACGTTCAAGTTCTGGGAGGTAATCAAACCTATGGCAATAGCCTGTGTAATTTTAGGAGTCTCTTGGACTACCCTGGACAACAACTCAAAGGAAGGTTTTTCCTGTCTGGCACTGTTTCTTGTTACGTAGCCTTCAGCTATGCAGATGGACTGATATAGAGGTATTATATGTATAGTTTGTCATTAGGTTGTTAGACTAATATGATTCCCTCAGGTTTTTACACTAGCAAGGCATTATTTACCTCTCCTTTCTCTGCCTTTCTATCTAGCCCTCCCACCCTGTTTTCTCCATTTAAAGTGTCCCCATTTTCCCATTTCTCCCTTGATAATACCATCTCCTATGGTCCAAACTCAATTGGCCTCCTTCTTTCCCTTTATCCCCAAATTTCCTTCTATAACCCTTCCTTTCCTCTCGCACTTAAATACTGTCATTTTACCCATTTCTCCTTTAGTAATACCTGTTTCCTACTAGTCTTCTCTTACAGGTTCCCTCTTTCCCTTTACTTTCCTGCTATCAGTTATATAGAGCCATATAAACATTGCTACCAGCACAAATTCAGCCTCTTTATGGTACATTGGACACCCAAGGGTGCTACTGAACTGAGAAGGACTAAGTGTGAGAAACCTAGGACTTGACCACATTGAAGTCCTGTATGTGTAAATAGGTTAGAAGGAATAAGAATTTAAAGAGAGAAATATTGATAAAATTGGAATACAGCAATGCAAGAATGGTGTGTTTGGAGGGGAAGAACTTTTAAATCAAGTAAGCAGGTAAAGATGCAGACTGACTGACTGACTGACAGAAAAATCCAGGGTAGGGCAGCAGTTCTAGATGACCATAGATGCCAACCCAGAATACTTTATCCAGCAAAAATGTCTATTATAGTTGAAGGAGAAAGAAAAATCTTACATTTCATGACATACAGAGATGTTTTTAAGGAAATCCACAAAAGCCATACATGCTTGGAACAGAAGGAACCACAGCAGCTAACAATAATAATTTGTTACTAATTTCCATCTAATAGGGAAAGAAATTCCCTCAAATAGGAGCTACTTAAATATTTGATGACTAATAAATTAAATGCTAATTAAATACTTCAGTGATTTTCTTCCCTTATCAGCATATAATTAACATTTAATTTGTTATAAAATATTTAAAGTTATGAAATATCCTATGGCATCTAAAATGTCTCTTTTGTCAAACTATCTTGGGACAATCTGTCAAGGGTATGAGAGGTTAGACTATCACTTGTATCTCATGAGATAGAGCATCCAAAGTGCCTTTTGTGAATTTCTCCCATAAAGAAATTGAGAATGAGAGAAGAGAAATTTCATTTTCAATTGAACTTAGCCAATGAATGTATAACCCAGTCCTACTAAGAAGTGAACCTGGGCTGGAGAGATAGTCTAGCAGTTAAGAGCGCTGACTGCTCTTGCAGAGGACCCGGGTTCGATCCCCAGCACCCACCTGGCGGCTGAGAACCGTCTGAAACGCCAATTCTAAGAGAACTCCAGTTTCAGGGGAATCCGAGATCCTCTTCTGACCTCCGTGGCATTGCACGACACGGGTGCACAAACCTGCATGCAGTCAGTATATTCATATACATACAAAAAAAATTAAAAAAAAACTAGAGAACCTATGAATGCTGCAACCCCTCAATGGCAAGTAGAATACACAAGAAAAAGGTTGTCGACTCCTCCGAAAATATCAGCTACACCTCAATAGCCTGGAGATACAGTGCAACAGTGGCAGCCAAGTGCCTATAATATATCCCAAAACTATTTGGCTATTAGCTCTCTCCTTGGAGGAATAACTCACAGCGGATGCCACAAGCTTATGTCCTCTAGTGGTTAGGCGATGTTATAAGCCACAATAAGAACTTATCACCCTTTATAGAGAAACCACAGTTTGCGGATTAGCATACCATCCAAGCATCTGTGTCTATGCTCACAGCTTAGCTTGACACAATAAGTGGTACTGCTTAAATGACTGTACATCCAATAGCTTGAGCTTTGTTAGTATGACTGAAAAGGGTATCACTGGGAAAGCTGTCAATCCATGAAGGGAAACAAACTGAACAGACTGGAGTCCAAAATGACAACTCCAAAGAAATTAGACTGTTTTCTTCTCACCCACTTGTGCCCCTTTCCCAAAGCCCAGGGACCAAACTTCGGAAGAGGAGGCATGGTAGATTGTAAGGGCTGTGGAGAGATGGGGTGAATCATGAGACTACAGGAATATAGTCTGGACACCTGATTGATCAACATGCCTGTGCATACAAGCTTCTCCAACTGGACTATGGGAACCTTGGGTTGTTCAAAATTTGGACATAGATACTTGCAAAATGCACCAATTACTTAATTGTATGACATACTGAGTAACATCAATGTTATCTGCAAACAACTGTGTCATTGTATTGTAGAATCCCTTAAAAAAATAATAAAATAAAAATTAAAAAAAAAAAGAAAAAGGTTGTCAGAATGAAAGAACCATTATCTTTAGCTCCTGAACCTGAAATACATCTAGAAGAACAAGCATTAGGAGGCATCTTAGACAGTTATCTAGTAAGACAAAAGGTCCAATGAAAGAGGTGTCCCCATTGTCTTACCTTTCTCACAAGCCTGGCTGACAGAGAAGTGCATTTTCCCACTGATTTGAAGTTGACCATGGAAAGTACATGCAGACCAAAGAAAGTGAGAGATACCAAAGCAGAGGGAACTCTGGCAAGACAGTTAATAAGGTAAGGGGGCTGATGTCTGAGGACAAAGGCTGTACATTGGTCATCATTAAATCAGGGAGCAGTCACAGGATGAAGGCAGACTTCTTTTGTGGATGTTTCTCAATAGGGCTTTGTGATGAGCTAGGCTCAGGATAATCCATCCAGAGAAGATCCCCTGACACCAACCTATTACATCAAAGTGAACAGGTGGGTACCAACTCCAGCAGCCATGACTGGGGTCCTTCCATTATTCTTCTGCATGTATGGTCTTAACCACAATCCCAGTTCAGTGATATTAAGCAGCCATGTGCTCTATCAAGAAGTGAGATAAACTTTGGCCCTCACAAGAATGAGTGTCAAAAGCTTCCCAACATGACCCCTCCAAATTTCTGTTATAAAAATTCAATGTAAATCCATCTGTTGAAGATGCTATCAGCCCCAAATACTCCCCTCTACTCAGAACAATATGTGCTAAACAGGAAAATCTCATTTCACTTGTCAATGATCAATTTGGGAGTAATCTGGAGCCTAGATTTTGCCAAAGAGATATGAGAAGAGGTCTACTGGGACCTCTCTATGAAGAAGCAGAACCCAGAAGTGCTTGCCTTTGCAGTTATCCACGTGCAACTCTGGAACACCTACAGACATCTCATCATCATGGGCAGAGCCATGCTGAAGATGAAACATCCCACTGAGGATAGGAACAAAAGCATGAATGAAGCTGGCAGTTCCTAACATTAATTAGCTGCTGAGTTACCTACCCTGAGGCTGCCCTGCTCTGCATTTTTCACACTGTCTCTCTGTCTGTCTGTCTGTCTGTCTGCATCTTTACCTGCTTACTTGATTTAAGTTCCTCTCCTCTCAACATGCCATTCTTTCATTGCCATATTCCAATTTTATCAATATTTCTACCTCTTTAAATTCTTATTCATTCCTTCTTACCTATTTACACATACAGGACTTCCATGTGGTCAAGTCCTAGGCTTCTCACACTTAGTCCTGCTCAATTCAGCAACACCCTTGGGTCTCCAATGTACCAAAAGAGGGCTAGAATTTGTGCTGGTAGTAAAGTTCATATGGCCCATACAAATGCTCCTAAATTTAATTGTCATATAATTAATACTGTTCTTACAGATAGCAGTATCCCAGGATCATTATGTAAATACATGTACAGGAGAATCCAAAACAGAAAGAACAATAATGTTTGTATCAGGAGCTGACCATCTGCTTGTGCCTTTGATCCACACTCAATTCTCTACTCCCCCAGTATTATTTTATTCATCCCTACTGGCAGGTTCAGAAGCAAGACTCAAATTAACAGATTTGACCTTAATAGGAAGCAACTACAAACTTCTTGGGATGAAAATGGATTCAGTAAACAACATTTGACACCTGTTATGACCTATGGTTTTCCCATTTGCTTTTCTGTCCCCCTTCAGCTTCAACATAACTGTAACACCCCTTTCCTTACATGGTAGACTGCCTGTACTGCCTTGTGTCCCAGGTATTCCTACCCAGGTATTTATCCAGTGTTGTTCTTGGATCTCGCTGCTAGCTGCACTCACCAAATTTTACCTTAGTCACTCACCTACTCATCAGAAGAGCTGCAGAGCCCATATCCCAGTGTATCAGACTTAGTAACAACACTGAAAAATATTGTCCAAAGTGAGAGAAATGCATGCATAATATTGTGGGACACACTGTCCTGTGAATATAAGACAGGGCAAGTGACAAGTAATTTTCTGCTGGGAAGGTGATGAAGCAATAACAGAGAATTAGAAGGGAATAATGGCAAATGCATCAAATAAAAATATATGCAGATGTTCTCTGATGCACACAAAGCTGTAAACCTCTAGATTGGAGAATGGTCAACAGAATGGAAGGCTGAGAAGAAAAGATGAGGTTTTGGAAAGCACGATATGTCACAATCCATTCTGGCTACTATAACAAAACACCATAGCCTGAGTGGCTTATAAATAACAAAAGTTTCCGGGCTGGAGATATAGCCTAGCAGTTAAGAGTGCTGACCGCTCTCGCAGAGGACCCGGGTTCGATCCCCAACATCCACATGGCGGCTGAGAACCGTCTGTAACTCCAATTCCAGGAGAACTCCAGTTCCAGGGGAATCCGACGCTCTCTTCTGACCTCCGCGGCATTGTACAACACGGGTGCACAGACCTGCATGCAGACAGTACATTCATACACATAAAAATAAATAAATAAAATTAAAAAAATAACAAAAGTTTCTTTCTCACAGATATGCAGCAGGGAAACACAAGATCAGGGGACTGGCAGAATCTGAGTCTGGTGAAAGATCATTTCCTGGTTAACAACGATGCATCCTCACCATGTCTTCAAATGAGATGAGCTGGCCCTTCAGAATCACGTTAATTTAAATTTCAATATATGACTATAGGGGAAAACACACTTGACCACAGCATTATTCAGTGCATAATTTCAGAGCATATTTTAACCGGATCAGAATGGGTGCATCCTATGTGAGCACTGTGTTCAGAGGAAAAACTCTTACTATGGCTGTATGGGATCAACCCCCTATGGGTGAGTCAATGGAAGAGCCAAGAACTGTAAATGCTCTCTGTCGATATCAGACACCTTGACAGCAAACAGCAGATCCATTGTCTGGTGCTGTCAGATGTTACAGGAAGCTATATAGCAGCAGTCAGTTTGGCAATGGTTGAAAGTTTGCTTACAGTGTCAGAAGTTGTTTTCTTGGTGGAACGGTTTTCAGCCTGGCCAGTAAAGTCTCTGCTGAGCCTACCAGTGATAAAGCTCTTCACACCGCTAGACTGGCAGAGCACATCAACATCACCCATAATTACCATCTTCAGAGAAAAGAGTCCATTAATAATCTAGGCTGAAACCATGTCTGAGCACTAATGAGAGGGTGGCCTTCCAGGATGCTAATTAGGGGTGACACTTTTAGGGCGAGTTTGACTTTTCTTTCTGAGATTCTAGTTGAGACTTTGCACTGGATGTGAGCAAAATGCAGATTGGAATTTAAAAATAAAAAAGAATGAAGAATTGAAAAATAAGGAAAAGAAGCCATGAAAACAGATTAGGAAGATTTCTATACTAAAACCCAGAAAGTTCAGGTGCCTCTAACTGGTGTCAGCGCTTCACTCCCTGTCACTTATGATTGAATGAAGTTGGTTCCATCTGTCTTTCTAATGCTCTGGAGCCAACTTAATACTCCATCTAAAGATACTCAAGATCGCTAGGGTTTAATTCCTAAAGGGTTTAAAACCTAAATTCTAGATTTCTCAACCCAGGAACATGACACTTAACCTGCATTTCTTACTTATGGTTTTTTGCCTCCTTCCTTGACATTCGAAAGTATGATCTTGAGACTAAAGGTATTGATACAACCTTAAGCCTCTTAGCAATGCAGAATTGTGGGCTAACCTCAGACTTACTGGATCAGGCCTTATAGTGAGGTCTTTGATTCATTTGGAGTTGAGTTTCATGTAGGGTAAAATGTAAAGATCTAGTTTCTTACTTTTATGTGTTGATGTCCAGATCTCAGCACCATTCTTGAAAATGCTGTCTCTTCTCTAGTACATATTTTTTACTTCCTTGTCAAAACTTAGGGATCTGTAGTTGCGTGGAGTTATAGCTGGGTCTTCTATTACTGGATCAAAATCTGAGAGTTGATCAAAGTCCCCAAGGATGTACATAGAAATGGAAGTTTGAGCTCTCCTATGTTCAACCCAGAAAATGTAAATAGATAACTCAGTCAGTCATCCCTTCATTTCCAAAAACAAAAAAAGCACAAGCCAAAGCAAAAAGGAATCACCGTTGACAGCCTAGCCAGCCATGGAGCCAGCAGGTAACCTCTGCACCTGCTAGAGAGAAAAGCAGAGAATATGCTTCAGTGTACAGTAATGGGTAAAGATTTTCTGATGTGGACTCTGACAGAACAGGATATAAGACCAACAATTTTCAATTGGACTTCATAAAAGTCCACTTGGGCTGCAGAGAGTGCTCAGTGGTTAAGAGCATTGACTGCTCTTGCAGAGGACCCAGGTTCAGTTCCTAGCACTCACATGGTGGCTAACAACCATCTATAATTCCAGATCCAGGGGTTCTGTTGCCCTCTTCTGATCTCTGTGGGCACTGCATAGCATGGGTGCACTTACATACATGCAGGCAATACACTCATACACAAAAAAAAATAAAAATAAATAAAATGTAAAAAAAAACTAAAGTGTTTCTGTACAGCAAAGAATGGAAGAAAATATCTGGTAGAGATACATCTGAAAGAGTAACTTGAATACACAGGAGACTCAACAACTCCAAGAAACAAGCAATCCGATTAAATATAAGCAATGGAACTAAACAGAGTTCTCAAAAGAAGAAATATAAATGGCTAAGAAACAATTTAAAAACTGTTCAACATCCTTAGCAATCAGGGAAATGGAAATTAAAACTATTCTAAGATTTCATCTTATCCCAGTCAGAATGCCCATCACCAAGAATACAAATGGCAACAAATGCTGGCTTAGATATGGGGAAAACTGAGACCTTATATACTACTTGTAGGGGTGTAAACTGATGCAGCCACTTTGGATGCCAGTCTAGAGGTTCCTCAAACAACTAGAAATAGAGCTACAATATAGCCCAGCCATATCACTTCTCAAAGTAACTTATGGCCTACACAGAGGCACACACACACACACACACACACACACACACACAGACACACACCCATATTCATTGCAGTGATATTTACAATCACTAGGAAACAGAATCAGCCTTGGTGTCCAACAACTAATGAAAGACTATCTGTGGTGATTCCTTTTTGCTTTTGCTTTTTTTGTTTTTGGAAATGAAGGAATGACTGAGTTATCTATTTACATTTTCTGGGTTGAACATAGGAGAGCTCAAACTTCCATTTCTATGTACATCCTTGGGGACTTTGATCAACTCTCAGATTTTGATCCAGTAATAGAAGAACCAGATATAACTCCATACACATGGAATTTTGTTTGGCCATAAAGAAAAAATGAGCTTATTGCATTTGCAACTGGAAAAAATTATGCTGTAGTAACCCAAGCCCAGAAAGACAAACACTGCATGCTGTCTGTCATACAGATCCTACTAGTTTTATATGTTTAACTTGAAGCACTTCCAGAAGCCAAGAGTCTAGGAAGGAGACAGTGTAGGGGTGTCTTAATGGAAGGAGACAGCGTATAGGTGAAATGAGGGTGGAGAAGGAGAATACTGGAGACACAGAGGTTCAAACAGGAAGGGGATGGGGCATGGGGAGATGACAGGATGTGGAGGTAATCAAAATTAAAGGGATGTGAAAAGACCATTGGAAACTTATTATCTGGTAACCCAATTAATCAACATGAATCTAAATATCATGGGAGGCAAGACAATGCTAGTCCTAGAAGTCACTAGACAAAATACCCAGTGCAGGTGTGGGGTAGAAAGCTCTGAAAGAGTTGTTGGTCAGGGAAGTCCAAGAAGCCTCCCAACACAATATAGGCACTTGCTATTCCTCTTGGAATGACAAAGATCTAGTTGATAAGACTCTATTCATGAAAACCCAATATAGCTTGGATTGGATACATAGAGAAATCACATTGGAACTGAGGTGGAATCTTCCTCCTTGCTGGCTAGCTTTCACAGTGCTGGATGGTTTCATGCAGGCTGCTCAGAGACTAAAGGCATCAGTGAACTTACACAACTGTGAAGCTTGTGGACTACCATATCAACTGCAGTAATGGAACAACTGTTGGACAGGTAACCAACCACTCCCTTCTTGGATTTGAGGCCACCTCTACAAAAGGGAATCTAAGCGTAGTACTACAAACCCAGTCAAAAACTTATGCATGAAGATGTTTTGGACCATAGGGAGGATATCTATTACTGCCACTTAAGCTAAACTGACACAGCATCAATGCTGTGATCTAATGATCAACCTCTATACCCACAAAGACTACTCTCAGCCTTAATCAGAGAAGCCTTTCTAGTGAACAGAGGTGAATTCAGTGACCCATGATGTTTCACAAGATGCTAAGAGTAAAGGATGATTGAGAGGTCACCCCTAAACAAGAATCTATACTGCTCTTTTAGTGTCAGGAAACATTGCAGAAGAGGGGACAGGAAGAATGTAAGATACAAAGATACAGAAGATAGGGAGAAAAGCAGAAAAATGCCGTCCTCTAAGCACAACACATGCACGGCAATCCTTAACTCACAGCAACTGTACCTACAGACAGGGACCCCACAGGAGTCAGGCCTACACAGCAGTCAGCTATGGATGAGGAAGGACCCCACAGGATCCTACCACTCTACTGCTGGACCATTGTCAAGTAGTAGGCTCTTGGAAAAGAAGAGGCAAATTGCCCACCTGTATGCCCACTGGCAAGCCCACCTGGTTCTTTGGATATTTCCAAACACAAGGTCACATAGACTATCCCCAATTAAAGTTTGTAGGACACAAAATAAAACAATAAAGCATGAACTGGAAAGAGGTTTACAAGGAAGAAGGGACACTGGAAGGGAAGAGAGTGAAATATAAGAGAGAGCAAAGGAAGAATAACCAGAAAGCATTATACAGGTGCATGAAATTGTCTAAGAACAAAATTTATTAGCAGTATATACAGTGGAATTGTAGATTTGGGATAATGCAAAGTTTATACAGAAACAATGGATATACTTTATAACTGAATATTTATTACCTCCAATGTATCCTTAAAAGTCTTTGGACAGTCTTGACCTGTTGTTTGACTCCTATTCCCACAGATCTCATCTCTCAACTCTTTATTTTATTATGCAAAATAATTCTGTTCTTACCTTGAACTTGTCTCCATGCTCAGTTTTGCATATATAAAAACACATTTCTATCCTTCGACAAAGCAAAGGGCTGTCTACTCTTACTCTCCACATTTAGTTCTCCTGAAAATCTTGCAGACTTTAAAGTTTCGTGTTTTCTTTCCTTTCCTCCTTTTCTGGTTTCTGTGTGTAAAAGAGAACAGTACAGCTATAGATATTTTTCCTTTGGTATGAAATATGTCGCTTCTACCCTACTTAAAATCAGAATTTGCTATAGTCATTTTGGATTTTGAAACTTTTAAAAATCTTGCCACATGCCCAAATCTCAATTATTCATTGTATAGCAAGATAATAATAGCCTTGGTCACTCAAATCCACAGAGTCTAAGCACAATATGTGACCTATAGCTTTCAAAAGTTTTATAAAAATTATTGGCAGAGAATGAAAATTAGTTTGAGATCAAGTTCTAATTGATTTCTCTTTTATTTGATTAATCTCTCATTAAGCCTATATCTCAGACTCTAAACTTGTGATTCTGACCAGGGCAACCTATTACAAATTACTTTATTCTAACCATTGGCCCTTAGGATGTCTCTCTGGGATTAGTTCCAGTCCCTAACAAGAATTTACTAAGAAATTCTTTTTTAGAGGGAGGTGTTGCATTGGGTTACTATGACCAAAACCATTACTGAAAAAGAGAGAATTGTTGAAAATAGAAAGGAAAGAGGTACACCTGCCTCGATACTGGGTAGAAGAAGAGATTAAACAAACCAAGTGGGTGTTCTGCATGACACATCAGATTGACTTACTTTATAATGTAGGTGAGCAGTAGTCTCTGGTTAAATTCTAACCAACCAACTTTGATCAATAGAAGACATGAAAAAAAGTATTCTTCAGTTCAAATGAGTACACCAAAAACATTAAAAACCACCTTTCAATGTCTACTTTGTGCCACATGCTGCACAATGTCCTAAGAAAGCACAAATAATTGCAAATCACTGGGAAAATCAAAAGGAAAACAGTCACAAGACAAAATTAATGTAAATACAATGCAAGAAATCCCGAAATATATACAAGCACAACTGATCTTATCCAGGCACGGATTTCTTCGTCTGCCCTGGGCAGTCAAGAAAGGCCTTAGGAAAAGGTAGCAGCAACTGAGAAGACACTTCTTTACTCAACTGTAGACTGCTACCCTAGTATCATACCATTTCACCAAAAATGTTGGGTTTCTAACATAAAAACCAGAAATCTCCAGGAATCCTTGTGTCAGAGCTGTTAACTCAGTGATCTCTAAGGAATCCACTAGCTATTGTACAAAGATAAAGACCTGTAGAAAATTGGTGTTAGATTCTGAACTTCTGGTCTAAAACAATTTGGAGAGTGGTTACAAGGCAAGAGTTCAATGAGGCTGGAAAAATGTCTCAGCAGTTAAGAGTACTGGCTGGTTTTGCAGAGGATCCAGGCTCAAGTCCCAGCACCTACAAGGTGGCTAACAACTATCCATATATTCAAGTTCCAGGGATCTGACACCATCTTCTGACCACTGCTGGTATTGCATGACATAGGTGAATTTATACAAATGCAGGCAAAACACTCATACACATAAAAGTAATAAATAAAATGTTTTTAAAAGTTCAAAATAGTGAGAGTATCACTGATCACACAGATGAACACTTCTGACAGTGGTGGGGACACAATTAATAATGGCTTAGACTACAATGTGATTTGAGGATATGCTGTGTAAGCCAGTACTACAGTTCACAAGTACAAAGTCAAATTAAAATAAATAGTAAATATCTCTAGGACAGGCCTTGTCATGATCATTGGTCTTCCTATACCTACAGAGGTTGAGGATGAACTATTTATGAGTGATTTTGAATAATCATACCCTACAAAACCTGAGATTAGTTTTTGGCCCTGAAATTAAGTAAAATTTTCATAGTCAGTATGATGGTCTAAATGTTCCTTCCAAAATATTTCATTGTTGAAACTTAATCATCTTTGTGGTGGTATTATAAGGTGGAGAGTCTGTGGAGTTAAGTCCTAAGCAATTTCCCCTTGTGAATCAGTTGGTGCAATTCAAAGGTGCTGGAGGGAACTAGCAGTGCTTTTTTGTTCTTTCCTTTGTTTCATCCTATGAGGACATAACAGTCACTCCCTCAGCCATGTGAGAATACAGCAAGGCTGCATCAGACACCAGATGAACCTGGACTTATAACCCTCCAGAAAGGTGAGAAATAACCTGTTGTTTATAAATTCCTAGGTCTGTGATATTTTACTATAGCAGCACAAGCAGACTGAAACAATGGCACTAGAATCACAATTGCACTGACCAACAGAGGGCAACCAGCTGCAAGCTCAGCCCAGCAACAGGGACAAGTGCTTCAGATGCTCAGCTGCAAATACCAAGAGACCATCCTGGATAGATGCATTGTTCAATCTTAGCCCATGTAAATATTCAGCTGTGACTGGTGACAGGGGAAGAGGAAGAGGAGTGTGTTCTTTGGTTTTCTATCACTGTGATTAATATCTGAGAAAACCAGCCTAAAGGAAGATTTGTGGGGCTCTCAGACATGTTTAGCTATCTGGTAGCTTTCCACTAGCAGCTTCCCAGCACTGAAATTATCATGAGGAGGTTGCTATCCATTGTGCAACTTCACAGGAGGTGTTGCAAGTGTTCACCTTAAGTAAATATCTGTATCTGCACATTCTTTCCAATATGTAAGCACTGAGGTACCCTGTGGTTTAGCAATGCTTCTGTGTTCCCTGCTCTTTATATTCTACTTGTGTTCCTACAATAAACGAGACTTGATCAGAACCTGTCTCCATTCCTTGCATCTCTTGCCCCTTCCCCTCACTCCTTCTCTTCCAGGACCCCGTTGACTGACCCACGGGATGGGTCACGTGGTGCCCAACGTGGACTGGAAGCATGGAGGACCCCATGAAGGGGACGCAGTGAAAGGCTGGCGTGAGAGGATTCTTTAGTTTCAGTTTGCATCACGGGAGCCTGCCACTGCATAAACTGAGGTAAGTGCTGTGTTAAAATGGGGCAAGAATTAAGTCAGCATCAGTTGTATGTTGAACAATTAAAGCAGACCCTCAAGGTGCAAGGAGTAAAGGTTAAAATCCAGCATCTCCTTAATTTTTTTTACTTCATTAAAGAGATTTGTCCTTGGTTCCCTCAAGGAGGGACTATAGATGTTAAAATATGGAAGCGAGTGGGAGACGCTTTTCAAGATTATTTTAAAACCTTCAGGCCCAAAAAGATTCCTGTCACTGCCTTTTCCTATTGGAGTTTGATTAATGATATTTTAAATATCCAGTCTACAACAGTAGTAGCGGCAGTTGAGGAGGGACATAGGCTCTTAAAAAAGCCTGTGTTGTCCCACAACTCGTCCCAACCCCCAGATAAGGAGGACCCAGCCACTATTCATTTTGAAAACGAGTCTGTTAGCTCAGAAAATTCAGGCTGTGATCCCTCTGAAAAAAGGCAGTGCCATTCTTTGCATAATGAACCACAAAAATTTTACCCCAATCTCAGCTTGCTTAAAGAGGACCCTGATTCCCTCAATCCTTATGATCAAGAGGAGTAAGAGGAGGAAGCTGCTAAATATAAAAATGAAGATTGGCCTCCATTCCAAAGACCCCCTCCATATGAGCTCACTAAAGACCCATTTCTGATGTTTGCAGCTGACCCCCAAAAAGAGCTCCAACAAAAAATTTTCTCCCTTAAAAAACAAATACAATTAGAACAAGAACATCAAGAGTTAATTATTCAAGTAAACAGGCTCCTTACCGGTCTAAACGACATAGATCCTATAAAGCCCACCCCCATACAACCTCCACCTTTAAAGCCTGTAATGAAACCCTTAGCGGGACCCCTAAGTGCATTCCCAGTAATGGAACGCATTGTTGAACAAGAGGGCCAAGAACCACAGCGAGAACGTGTATATCAAAATTTAGAATTCAAAACATTAAAATAGTTAAAATTGCTGTTTCTCAATACGGCCCTCTAGCACATTTTACTATGACTATGGTTGAAAATATCAGTGAATTATGGCTGACCCCTGAGGATTGGTATAAGACCACTAAAGCAGTACTCAGTGGAGGAGATTATCTGTTATGGAAATCGGAATTCCATGAGTCATGCAGAGAAACTGCACACCAAAACTTACAGGCCAATAATAATTGGACTTATGATATGCTCATAGGTGAAGGGCAATATGCAGGCCGAGCTGTTCAAATCCAGTATGATCCAGGTCTGTTGTCTCAGATCCTCACTGCTGCCCTTAATGCTTGGCAAAAACCCTAATAAAGGGGAGACAGGTACTTCCCTCACCATGGTCAGATAAGGAGCCGATGAGCCCTTTCAAGAATTTATTAATAGACTGCTGACCACTGCATCATGCATTTTTGGTAATGCAGAGGCCAGCATTGATTATGTCCAACAGTTAGCTTATGAAAATGCAAATGCTGCCTGTCAAGCAGCCATTCCACCATATCGAAAAAAGACTGATCTGTCTGGATATATTAGACTTTGTGCTGACATTGGCCCTTCATATAATCAGGGTGTGGCCATGGCCACGGCCCTAAAAGGCCTCACAGTTCAAGAATTTTTCACCACAAAAAGTAAGAGCAATTGTTTTAAATGTGGAAAAATCAGCCATTTTGCGTGCACTTGTAAAACTGAAACTAAATAGCACCCTCTCAATGCTCACACGGCGCCAGGCTTATGCCCTCGTTGCAAAAGAGGAAAACATTGGCAAAATGAATGCCAATCCAAAACAGATAATCAAGGAAATCTTCTGCTTCCATTTTCGGGAAATGGGCACAGGGGCCCACCCCGGGCCCCGTTCAATCAACAGCCCAGACAGGTATAAGGGGCAGTCAACATGCCTTCCAACAAAAACAGGGACAACAATCCGTTTGTTCCCTCTACTGAGCCACACCAGGAAGTGCTGGACTGGACCTCAGTTCCGCCGCCTACACAGAATTAACTCCCGATATGGGACCCCAAAGTTTAGCCACAGATGTTTTCAGCCCCCTCCCCAAAGGGACTTTTGGACTCCTATTAGGCAGAAGTAGCAGTACTATGGAAGGATTACAAGTATTCCCAGGGGTCATAGACAATGACTATACAGGAGAAATAAAAATCATGGCCAAAGCCCTTCATAACATTGTCACCATTCCAGCCGAAAAGCACATTGCCCAGCTAATTATACTGCCTATGGTTAATACTGGCAATCAAGCCAAAAATATGCATAGAGGTAATAACGGCTTTGGGTCTTCAGATGCCTATTGGATTCAGATGTTAGGTAAAGAAAAGCCCCTTCTCACCCTATGGATAGAAGAAAAAGCCTTTCAAAGTTTAATAGATACTGGTGTTGATGTAACCATCATAAAAGAAAAAGATTGGCCAAAAAGTTGGGAATTAACTCCTACAATCACCCACCTACAAGGTATTGGACGAAGCCAAAACCCTAAACAGAGCTCCAGACTGTTAAATTGGAAAGATAAAGAAGGAAATACAGGTAAAATCCAACCCTATGTTTTACCTGGCCTCCCCATCAACCTCTGGGGAAGAGACTTGTTATCTCAAATGAGCCTTTTTATGCTAAGTCCTAATGATACTGTTATGGCCCAGATGTTAAACATTGGGTACTCCCCAGGTCAAGGATTAGGAAAACATTTTCAAGGAATGATACAGCCAATTCAGCCTGTTCAAAACCCTCATAGGCGAGGCCTAGGACACCCCTAATGGGGGCCATTGTATCCTCTGCACACCCAGTCATTACTGCTGATCCCATTACTTGGAAAGACAGTCCACCTATCTAGGTATATCAATGGCCCCTTACCCAAGAAAAGTTACAGGCAACCCAGTTATTAGTGCAGGAACAACTTGTGGCAGGACATCTTGAACCTAATAACTCCCCGTGGAATATGCCCATTTTTGTCATCAAGAAAAAATAAGGAAAATGGAGGTTGTCGCAGGATCTGAGAGCAGTTAATCAGACCATGGTTCTTATGGGAGCTCTGCAGCCTGGCCTCCCATCACCAGTAGCTGTTCCTTTAGATTATTACAAAATTGCCATAGACGTAAAAGTTTGCTTTTTCACTATCCCCTTGCATAAAAATGACCAAGAAAGATTTGCTTTTTCAGTCCCCTTTATTAATTTTAAAGAACCCAGGAAGAGATATCAATGGTGAGTGTTGCCACAAGGCATGGCCAATAGTCCCACTTTATGCCAAAAATTTGTGGCCACTGCCATTCAACAGGTCAGAAATGCCTGGCCGAACATATACCTAATACATTACATGGATGATATACTATTAGCAGGTTCCCAAAGTCAACAAGTTCTCAGCTGCTTTAAGGATATGCAAGAAGCCTTAAGCCAAGCAGGATAAAATCCAACTCCAAGATCCTTATATGTATCTTGGTTTCTATAGTCATGGCAGAAAAATAACTAGTGCTAAGACCTCCTTTAGGACAGATCATCTTAAAATGTTCAATGATTTCCAAAAGCTGTTAGGAGACATTAATTGGCTAAGACCCTATCTCAAACTTACCACTGGAGAATTGAAACCATTATTTGACATTCTTAGAGGTGATTCTGACCCCCTGTCCCCTAGGACCCTGACTAATGAAGAACAACTAGCCCTGAAAAAGGTAGCTGCTGCCATAGACTCACAATTTGTCACTAATATTGACTATTCTAAGCCCTTGTCTTATTTAATTTTCAACACTCTATACTCTCCCACTGCAGTGTTCTGGCAGTCTGCACCCATCATGTGGGTTCATTTGCCCTCTTCCCCCAAAAAGGTCATTTATACCTACTATACCTCAGTTGCTGACCTTATCCAACTTGGCCAGGAAACCAGTAGAAAATATTTTGGTAGAGATCCAGAAAATATTGTACAGCCATATACCAAAATTCAATTAGATTGGCTGTTACAAACCACTGAAGAATGGCCTATAGCTTGTGTGTCATTCTCGGGGAATTAAGATAACAATTACCCCCCTGATAAGTTTATACAGTTCTGCAAAAGACATGAGTTTATGTTTCCAAAAGTTACCTCCTCTGAGCCTCTCCCAAACGCTTTACTCATATTTACAGATGGGTCCTCGTCTGGCCGTGCTGCTTATCATTATCAAGATAAAACTGTTTCTTTTACTACTCCCTCAAAATCTGCCCAATTAGTAGAGCTCTATGCACTCCTAGCTGTTTTCCAGGCCTTTCCTCATTTGCAGCTAAATATTTACACTGATAGCGCTTACTTGGCTCTGTCCATTCCTTATCTAGAAACAGCCAGTCAGCTAAAACATACCTCTACCGCTGCTCAGCTCTTTGAACAGTGTAGAACTCTCATCATCCATAGACAGCACAAATTTTATTTAGGACACTTAAGGGCTCATTCAGGGTTACCTGGTCCACTGTCCATGGGCAATGATAAAGCAGATCTTGCCACTTGATTAGTTATGATCTCTCAACCCATGTCTCCCATTGACCTAGCAATTCAAGCTCATTCTCTACATCATCTTAATGCTCACACCATTCATTTATTATTCAAAATAACCAAAGAATAAGCTAGAGACATTGTCAAAAATTGTTCAACTTCTGTCACCCACTCTCCTGTTTTACACCTAGGTGTAAACCCTAGAGGTCTCGTACCCAATGCCTTATGGCAGATGGATCTCACTCATTAACCTGAATTTGGCAAATTAAAATATGTTCATGTCTGTATTGATACATTTAGTGGCTTCATCTTTGCTACTCTCCAACCAGGAGAAGCTACGAAAAATGTCAATACACACCTTCTACAAATCTTTCCTGCCCTAGGCATTCCTACCACCATCAAAATGGACAATGGCCCAGGATACACTAGTGCCTCTTTCAAGACTTTCTGTAAAAAAAAATAGCTATTACTTTAAAAACAGGCATTCCCTATAACCCCCAAGGACAAGGCATAGCTGAAAGAGCTCATCAAACACTCAAATGTTATTTTGATAAGGTAAAAAAGGGGGAATGGTACCCTACCAAAGGGGCCCCATGTAATATTCTTAATCATACACTCTTAATTTTAAACTTTTTAACCTTGGACCATGATGGACGCATGGCTGCAGAAAAATTTTGGAAGTCCACAACAAAAGAACATTATGCCTCAGTCATGTGGAAATATCCTCTTACTAACAAATGGAATGGACCTGATCCAGTCCTTATTTGGGGACGAGGATCAGTATGCATTTACTCAAAAGAAGCTGATTCAGCCAGATGGCTGCCTGAGAGATTAATAAAACAGATTAACCAATCATCCAGGAATGGCTCCCATTCCTGAGATAAATCTAACCCTTTTCTTCACAGGCAATACAAAATGTTGCATTTTCTGATCGTGAACCTCCTATTCAGCATTTACACACCTTGGGCATTCCCGACCTCTAATATTCATGAACCTTGGAATATAACCTGGCAAATCATCACACCGAGCTCTCAATCTGTGGTGGCCCAAGTCAGCGGAACTCATCCTCAAGGTACCTGGTGGCCTTCATTGAAAGATATATGCTACCTGCTTTCTCAGGACCTGGATTCTAGCCATTTTACTAAGGACAAGGCCACCCCGAGCAGTCATCCTGGATTCCATACGCTCTCGGCTATATACATACTAAAAAAGACTGGATTTTATGTTTGCCCAGTGGATAATAACTGGAAAAGGGGGTGTGGGGGACACAATGACTATTATTGTGCTTCTTGGGGGTGTGAGACTTCTGCAGATGGATGGACACCTTCATCTAAATTTCCTGACCTAATCTGCATCACCCGAATATCTAATTCTAACATACTCAACAGGTTTCACTGAGCATGGAAAAAAATCACATGCCTGGTCTTCAGGACCCATTTGGGGATTCAGATTGTTTTTTTTTTTTTTTTTTTNACACACACACACACACACACATTAATAAAGAAAAGGAGGGTAAATGTGGGGAAGTGTGAGAGGAAGCTATGGAAGATAAGATAAGGCTTGTCTGAGCAGGCTTGTTTACACAGGCCTGTCTAGTTGTGACTCTGTCCCTGGGATTGACAGTGGTCCCCAGGGCCAAGGACAGGCCTCCGTGAGCAAAGCACTTGCTGCACAACTGTGAGAACATGAGTTCGAAACCCCAGAGACCACATAAAGCTGAGTTTCGTGGTGTACACCTGTGATCCCAGGGCTCCTGTGCTGAGTCCTGGGAAACTGTATAAAAATGGATATGATATTGGAGCTCATTTCATGATACGATGCTCTGAATTACCTATCTATCACAAGACAGGAGTAGGTCCTAATATAGTATTAGCTCCCTCAGGCACTGCTCCAAAGGTGCCGCCCATCTTAGCCCCAGTGCTTCCCTCAAAGACATCTCCATCCCCTGCTGATTCCCCCCGCCACTTCTGCCATGCCTGTTCCCACAGCTACCACCCTTCATCTTTATTACCCCAAGGCCTCCTCCCTGCTGCCTGCTGCCCCATTTGCTCTGCCTTCTAGTGAAGAAACTTTATTTAATCTACTATCTTATACCTATCAGGCCTTAAATGACTCTCAGCCTAATCTCACTCATGATTGCTGGCTCTTTTATCTGCTCGCCCTCCGTTTTATGAAGGAATAACAATTTCTGGCAATATATTGCAAACAAATAATCACTCTGTATGCAGGATGGGATCAATCAGGACCGAGACTTACTTTAACTGATACTCGGGGTACTAGAATCTGCATTGGCAATGTCTCCGTCCTTTACTCAGATCTGTGCCACAGTATATTGCACAACTATACTTCTGGTTATTTAATTTCCCCTTTTGATGCCTGGTGGGCTTGCTCCAGCAGCATCACCTCCTGTGAAGCCAGGACACTATTAGAAAAAGATTTCTGTGTTGCAGTTCAATTGGTGCCAAGGGTGACATTACTCTGGTACAGAGCTCCACCAGTATTGGGAGCCCCCCACTTTTGTCAGAAATAAACAAGAACCAGTGACTGCCATCACTGTTGCACTATTACTGGGATTAGGACTGGAGGGTACTGGCACAGGTATATCGTCCCTGCTTTTACAAGAAAAGGGGTATAATGCACTCAGAGCATCCATAGATGAGAACATAGAAAAGTTAGAAAAAGCTATAAGCCATTTGCAAGAATCTTTGACATCTCTGGCAGAAATGGTATCACAAAATCGAAGGGGCCTGGATCTGTTACTACTACAACAGGGAGGTTTGTGTGCTGCCCTAAAAGAAGAGTCTTGTTTCTATGCTGATCACTCTGGTGTGGTTAAAGATTCCCTACAAAAAGTAAGAGGTTTACAACAAAGAAAGTTACAAAGGGAAAAAGAACAAGGCTGGTTCAGCAATTGGTTTAATACTTCTTGGCTGACCACTCTTTTGCCTACCATTCTTGGTCCTTTACTTGGGCTCCTCCTTGTGATATCTCTGGGTCCAATGCTATTTAATAAATTGATAGCATTTATCCAATCCCAAATCAAGGCTATTCAAGCCAAACCTCTCCAGGTCCATTACCAACAATTATACGGCTTGCTAAGTTGCTTTGCCAAAGATGGGTAATGGAATCATAGCCCCAGGCTAGCCTATCCTACCAAGCTAAGACAGGGGGACGACACTGGAGGTCGCCTACCCAATGATGGCTAAGGAGGGTGTCTGGGTGGATTTGAACCTAAGACAGGCACAACTTCAGTCTCTTCTGCCCTTTTTTATTATAACAAAAAAGGGGGAGCTGTGGGGCTCTTGGACATGTTTAGCCATCTGGTAGCTTTCCACTAGCAGCTTCCCAGCACTGAAATTATCATGAGGAGGTTGCTGTCCATTGTGTAACTTCACAGGAGGTTTTGCAAATGCTTACCTTAAGTAAAGATCTGTATCTGCACATTCTTTCCAATATGTAACCACTGAGGTACCCTGTGGTTTAGCAAAGCTTCTGTGTTCCCTGCTCTTTATATTCTACTTGTGTTCCTACAATAAATGAGACTTGATCAGAACATGTCTTGTTTCCATTCCTTGCATTTCTTGCCCCTTCCCCTCACTTCTCTTCCAAGACCCTGTTGACTGACCTGCGGGACGGGTCAAAGATTTATTTTGCCCCATGATTTCAAAGGTTCCAGTCTAGGTTGGATTTTTCCTTTACTTTGAGCCTATTTTCAGTCTAGTTCATTTAGAACTACTAAATGAGTAGATCCTATTTCTCAAAAACTACGTGGGGAGAGCTGGAAGTCAGAAAATTGTCCTAATAGAAAATCAGAGTTATGCCAAGCATGGCAGCACACACCTCTAATCCCAGCACTCTGGAAAGAGAGACAGGTAGATCTTTGTGAGATCAAAGCCACCCTGGTCTACATAGTGAGTTCCAGCCCAAGCAGACCCTGTCTCAAAAAAAAAAAAAAAAGACCAAGAAAAAAATCAGAGTTGCTAAGAAGCTCACAGCTTCAGCATGAACCAAATTGCTGAAAATCAAGGGAAAATTTCAGACAGGAAATGGATGCCCAGCTTCTCAATGGAGATCTACCATCCCACAACTCAGAATAGAGGACTTCTTATGAAAAACATCAGATTATGACTGGAGCACATTCCAATAAACTAGAGCTCTTATTTGCCTCAGGATGGATGTTTTTAATTTGGGAAGTTACTCTGAATTGTTTATCATGAAAATGTTTAATAAGGCAATGTAGCTGCAGTATAGGATTTTATGCAGCATTAAGAAGAGCAGAGAATGAATAAATGACTGAGAAAGCATCTCAGTCCTAAGCCAGCAGGGGCTCACTGGCCAGCAAACAGGAACAGGAGTAAATAACTGGACAAAGGAATAAAATCGCGTCATACATAAAATGCAGTTTTCTCTTTTTCATGGCTTCTCAGAACTTGAGATGCAAGTAGCAGGTTTCTACACTGCCCAGGCCACAGCTATAGATGTACTGGCAGCAGAGCTAGAGGAGCAGTAGATCCCAAAGGACTGGATGATGCTCCTTACTGAGGACCAGACAATATAAAGCCACTCCGTTGAGGTAGAGAACATTACCATTGGCCAAACATGATATTCTGTTTTACGTGTGAAGTTAATGCTTGTCTCTTTTTCCAAGTTAATTTTCCCATTAACTAACCTTTTGAGAAGAAATTCCCTACATTCTTACAGTGCTGAAAGAAGGGAATAGACCCAATGATGTAGTCAATAAGTCAATAGTTTGGGAATCTCCTGTCAAAGGTCCCTGCATGAGGTCACAATAGGATATGATGTCTGGAATATCCTCCAGGAAATGTTTAGAATAATGTGGGGCCAATGTCTTCTGGAGCCATCACAAGGATTTCCCTCCTGTTGAGAGCAAACAGAACCAGAAGGCAAGGACCCATGACCTGCTGGAAAGATGTGGCAGGGCTCTCTGTCTACCTCTATGCCCTTTCCAAGATACTGCACATCTGCTATGAAAAGGAAAAGCTTGTAACAATTTCAGATTTTTGCAAGGAGCCTAATCAAATAAAAGTCACCCTTATTCTCTCCTTTGACATGTGAGTTTCTATAAATAAATTGTGAGAAGCTAAGCCTTTCAAAAGCCAAAGAAAACAAAATAAAGTTGTGACTAAATGCCACTGTGAGCCTACAGTTTTAACCCAGGACAAATTAATAAAAGGAATCAGCATCCCTATGGCCCTTTGCTAGAACTGTTGTACATTTTCACATGCCTGCCCAGCAGAGGAGAAGGAAAGGCTGGGAATGGGGAGGCTGTCTTTATAAAAGCCTTTGGAATGAGCATCTCAGCATGACAGTGAGAAACCATGTTGGTTCGCCATGGGAATTAAGCAGCTGAACTATATGAATCTATAATTCCAGGGAAGTGACAGCCTCATTGCAATAGAGGGTAAGAAGATTCAAAGGCAAAGTCCCTATTAATCCCTATGTGGTTTGCTAGAAAGGGTGTGTTGTCAGCAGCAGCAACGTGGGAGCTGCTGGCTTGAACGCCCCAGCCATGCTCACAGGCACTGCAGTGTCTCTGTGCCCCACTGTGGCCTCTAGAGACTGGTGCTGCTTATTCCTCTCACTGTATTCTTTGAAGGCCTAAATTTGCCTCTGCTGATTGTATTCCCAAACACAAGGGCTAGGCAGGGCCACAGATGTGGCTCACGTTTCAGAGACAGTATCAAAGATAGAAGTGGAGGTCAGGCCAAGAGAGAATTAAGGAGTGAGGAACTAGAAGGATGGTTCAGTGGTTAAGAGCACTGGCTGCTCTTGCAGAGAACCCAGGTTCAGTTCCCAGCACCTATGTGGCAGTTAACAATGGTCTATGACTCAGTTCCAGAGGATCAGACGCCCTCTTCTGTCGTCTGTGGGCCTTGCATGCATGTGGTGCATTTATATGCGTGCAGTCAAAACATTCATGCACGTAAAATAAATTTTAAAATTTTTAATTGAGAAGCAAATAGCAATGAGCTCAGAAGCAAGTGTTACAAACTGCTAGAACTCCAAAGCAAAATTTGGAAACTGAAATTGTCTAGAGGTAAGGGCACACTTGGGGTCAGCTCTATGGATGAAGATTTCAGAATACTGTAGGATAATGGAAGGAGCATAGCCCCTTGTTTTTTATTGTATTTTTCTTTAGATGTACATGGTTTCCTACTGAATACCTTGCAACCAGTAAGGAAGAGACAAGAAAGAGGAAGGGGTATGGGGACAAGCAGATCACACTCCACTTCTGATCATGACACTAATGGACAGAAGATCAATGCCCCCACAGCACTCACCTGGCAAACTAGACAAAATGCATGGAACAAATGTTTTTCAGATGCTAAACTAAATGCAGTGTATGAAGGAAGGAAACCAATGAGCTGAGCCCTACAATCTCTCTGGCTTCCCATATAGAGAGAATTTCTGGGCTGCTACTCGGCGTGTCTGCTGTGGAGACATCCGTCTTTATTACAGGAAGAAACCAAGTTTAGAGGTCAGAACCTAACACAATGGAATCCATGGGATCTTGTGTAGGGAGAAGAGCAGGAAGTCTGCAAGGTGACCTGCTTGTCACTTTAACCAACACTTAAGTCACATATCCTCAAGATGAGACCAGATGAGGCTAAGCGGAAAGGATCGCTATGGGTGAGAATCACACAGAACTCGAAGACACACAAGCCACAGAGGCCCAAGAGACACAGCTGTTCTAAATAGCCAATGAAAAGAAACCTTGCCATGCAACCGAGATCTCGGCTGAGACCACATAGAAACCAAATAGTTGATTCGTAGAACAAAAGGTTTCTACCGACTTACACTAACATAACATTTTGTCACGGTGACAAAATACCTGAGCAGAACAAAGGTCTCTTCTAGGGCTCATAGTGGAGCAGAACGCCAGAGAAGGGAGCATGTGGCAGAGCAAAGTGGCTCAACTCAAGGTGAACAGGAGGAGATAGGGTCTGCGGACAAGACACACCATTCAAAGACATGCCCCCAACAAGCTGCCCCTCCAACCGACCCCACTGCCTAGCGGTCCATTCACCACCCAAACGCCCATCAGATGGAAACAAGCACACGAGTTTTCGGGGCCATTTCGGATTCGAACCATAACACGTCGAATTAACTGCCTGACAGAATGAAACCCAACACTCTTCAAAAGAAAAAGTCATCCTATCAAAAAATGCTATCTATAATGTACAATACACAATGAAAAATATTCACCATTGGCTGGGATTGTAGCCCTGGCTTCAATTCTAGTACTGGAAAAAAAAAATCCCCAGCTATTAGACATAAAGAAATATAATCTAAAAGCAACACTGGGGTGGGGGGGGGAGCTGGAGAGATGGCTCAGCAGTTAAGAGCACTAGCTGCTCTTGCAGAGGACCCAGGTTTGATTCCAGAACCCACAGCACAGATAGCAACCATCTGTAATTCCGGTTCCAGGGGATCTGATGCCATCTTCTGACCCCCACAGGCATTGCAGAAAACGGGTGCACTTACATATATGCAAGCAATACACTCATACATGTAACATTAAAAAAATTTTTAACACTCTGGAGCAAAAGGCAGGCAGATCTCTATGAGTTCAAGGCCAGCCTGGTCTACAGAGCAAATTCCAGGCCAGCTGGAACTAAAGGGAGACCCTCTCTCAAAAAGACCCCCCCAAAAAAAAACTTTAAAAATGAGACCAGAGATATGCTCAGCAGTTAAGAGTACTGACTGCTCTTGGGAAAACCTGGGTTTAGTTTCCAACATCCACATAGTGGCTGATAACATCCTCAACTTCAGTTTCAGGGAATCTGATGCCCACTTCTGGCAGCCTCAGGCATTGCATGATATGAGTGCAATACATGCAGGCAAAGACACTCATCCACACAAAAATGAGCAGCATTGCACCACGACCCTTCCTATCTTCTCCTGTTCACTATGAGTTGAGCCATTTTGCTCTGCCACATGCTCCCTTTTCTGCTTCACTAGGAGCCTAGAAGAGACCTTTGTTTTGTTCAGGTATTTTGTCACCATGACAAAATGTTATGTTAGTGTAAGTTGGTAGAAACCTTTTGTTCTACAAATCAACTATTTGGTTCCAGTCTCAGCTGAGATAACTAAGGGATAACTTTGTTCCTTGCCCTCAGAGTTTGACTAAGTCCCAGGGGACTATGCATGGGGGCATCTCTTGAAATGTCCTGCAAATGTGAGTCACCAGTCTTCCTGTGCAGGGAGGTCTTGGAGAACCACTAATGGGACTTCAGCCAGTGTCAAGTCTATAAAGAGGAAAGTCTGCTCATGCTTCAAAAAGGGAAGCCTGATCTAGCAAGACCTGACTTTGTCCAAGAGTGGATGGAACTGATAAATGAAAAACCCAAAGGAGCCAGGGGCTCCCTGCCTACCTACATGCATGCAGTAACCTAAGAAGTTAAACAAGGGGCTGGAGAGATGGCCTAGTGGTTAAGAGTGCCAACTGCTCTTGTAGAGGACCTGAGTTCGATCACCAGCACCCACATGGCAGCTGAGAACTGTCTATAACTCTAGTTCCAGGAGAATCCGACACCCTCTTTTGACCTCTGCGGCATTGCACAACACGGGTACACAAACCTACATGCAGACAGTACATTCATACAAATAAATAAATAAATAAATAAATAAATAAATAAATAAATAAATATAAAAAAGAAGTTAAACAAATAAAAATAAATAAAAGCAACAACAAAATGAATTGAGTTATGGATTCAGAGCTTCCAGAGATGGTGGCACTAGTAAACAGCTGGAAGTAGCTGATACACATATCTTTCTAAATACCATACATATAAAATGATGATTGACAATATAAGGAATCTCAAGAGATGAATGGAACCCATGTAAAAGGACCAAATAGTAATAATAGAACTTAAAAATGATAAATGTAATGAAAAATACTCCAGATAGACCTCACAGTAGCCTGGATAGTAAAGAAGAAAAATCGGTGAGCACAGAGAGGAGGGTTGAAAACTGAACTTGAAGAGTGGCTAAAGAAGCCTGGAAAGGGGAAAAGGACCTCGCAATTGGAGGCAGGAAGAAATTTGACTGGATTTCCAGTGAGAGATGGGAGATGTTGGAATGATAAAAAAAAAAAAAATTAAGTGATGGCAGAAAAAAGAATTCCAAATTTGAAAGAAATATTAACCCAAGGATGGAAGACGTTCAACATACTACAACCAAATTAAACACGAAGAAAACAACACCTAAGCTTATCACAGCCAAACAGCTGGAAATCGATAATTAAAAAGACAGAAAACACAAGCATTATCACTGACTTCTCCTTAGGAATGACATGAACTACAAACTTAATGGAAATATTTAAATCATTTAAAGGAAAACAAATAATTGTTGTCAAACTATAATTCTACAGTTAATAAAAATAATCTTCATAAATTGAGGCAAAAATATAAACATTTTCAGATAAACACAAATCTATATATTCATCACCAACAGATATAGCCAATATGTATATTCTTTAAATTAAGGTTAGTAGAGATAAATTCTTTAAATTAAGGTTGGAGATCGCTCAGTGAGTAAAGACACTGGCCATCAAACCTGATGACCTGAGTTCAATCCCCAGAACCTACGAAGTAGAAGGACAGAACCAACTTCTGAGGTGTGTCTTCTGACCTCTACCTGTGCGCCACAACACACACCCCTACCTCTCCACACATGAAAAGCAAAGAAAAATAAATGCAATTTTTTTTAATTTAATTAAAAATTGACTTTAAAAATTCCAAAACATTTGTGAAAGGCACTAAAGTAGATAGATATAAGCAAACAAAACGATATACAGCTTCCCTGAATAAGAAAATCCAACATAGAGATATAGTGGTAATTCATAAATTTATGGAAACTCTCTCAACAATATTAGTCGAATTATTTCTATGCAGAAATACATTAATTATAAAGTTCAGTTGGTGGAAAGCAGTATGGAGAACCCTTAAAACACTCAAAATGAGCTTATCACCTCACCCAGTCATACCACTCCTGGGTATATACTCACAAGACTCGACCTACTCAGAGATACATGCACAGCCATGTTTACTGCAGCTCTCTTCACAATAGCAAGGAGCTGGAACCAAACCAAGTGCCCCTCAACTGACGAGTGGATAGAGAAAATGTGGCTCACCTACTCAGTGGAGTTCTATGCAGTGATAAAGAAAGATGACATCATGAAATTTGCAGGTAAATGGCTGGAGCTAGAAGATATCATGCCGAGTGAAGTAATACAGTCCCAGAGAAACAAATGAATGGTCTCCCTCATCTGTGGATGCTAGAACCAAGTACCTAGTTATAAGGCAAACTGAGCAGCATTAATATTATATTCCTCATGATCTGAAAACAACTGTGCTCTTATATTATGATTCCTCTAACAAATTCTAGAATTAACCTACCATTTATTTTCAGACTTTGGAATTTTTGGTATATAGGTAGAGGGTATGTATACATATTTTAGAGTAATATAAAATCAAAAGAATGTGAAAAAAACTAGTTTGTCATGACATTGTGTCTAACTACGGTATTTATTTTATGAGATTACTTCTTAGTATTTCTTATACAAGGCTGCTTGAGCTTTTGTCCAAGACTTTTCTAAAATATTATACAGTAGTTAAAAGTATAAAGCTGGTGTAACTTAGCCTTTCTGGATGTTTAACGACCATACTTAATGCCCATACCAATTTGGCCAAGGGTCTTAAGGGATAACTTTGTTCCTTGCCCTCAGAGTTCAACTAAGTCCCAGGGGACTATGCATGGGGGGCTCTCTTGAATTGTCCTTCAAATGTGAGCCACCAGTCTTCCTGTGCATGGAGGTCTTGGAGATCCACTAATGCGACTTCAGCCAGTGTCCAGTCTATAAAGAGGAAAGTCTGCTTATGCTTCAAAAAGGGAAGCCTGATCTAGCAAGACCTGACTTTGTCCAAGAGTGGATGGAACTGATAAATGAAAAGCCCAAAGGAGCGAGGGGCCCCCTCCCCGTTCCAAAACCTCAGTGACCCTTAAGAACCAGATCCTCACCTGACCTTGAGAAAACAAAAAGCTTAGTTAATCTGGGCTGTGTGACCTTAAACATCCAAAAGGAAAGTATAACCAGAAATAAATAATTAGTAAGGCCTGAGAAATTGTACTTCATGCATAAAACTTGAGATCTTAGTAAAAACACACAAAAAAAAGCACTATTGTTTTGCCTGTCTTCAATTTCTACTGGCAAGTGCAGCTACCCTGTGACTGCCACTGCTTTTCCATCCTTCAAAGACATGAGACACTGTTTTAAACCTTCCAATATGGACTGAAGACTCATGTCTCTCCAAGAATCCTCCAAACATTCTAGGTGGGGACTGCTGAGACATCCAGCTTGTGGACTGAGCTACTACTGGGGTTTCAGCCTTTTCAGAGTATAGACTGCCATTGTTGGACCAGTACAGGAAGATCAAGACAGGACGTGTTGCTTACTGGACCTCATTTGGTGACCATGGGAAGGGAAGAACCCAGTGTGGAGCACAAGGCCAGCACTGATTTTTGTTTGAGCTTCCCAAGGAGGAGCCTTCAAACAGTTCCTTAAGGAAAACATGACATTTTTCAGCCTAACAAAGAAAAAAATACAATAATAATAATAATAATAATAAAAGAAATTATAAGCTGAAGATGCTAAAACCTATGATGTCATAATCTTGATATATGTGGCATGCATATATGCATATTTTGGAGTGCTGCAAATTGGAAGGAACAACAACAACAACAACAAAGACTGGGTCAAAGAACTGACTGACTGAAAGGTGAACTTCTGCTGGAAACAGTAAACTCCTGCATCAAAAATTTTAAAAGAGACCTAGAAAAAGATGAAAAACATGTTCAGCAGAATGCATGAGCTCTGGTGGGGAGGGGAGCAAGGAAAAAGGAACGGATCTAGAGTTTATTGGGAAATTTTGTATGAAATGCACAAAGCTTCAATAAAATTTTGGCTTTGAAAAAATAAATAAATTTCAGTTGGAAACATAACAAAGTAACCAAAAATCCTGATAAAAGAATAACAAGGAGGAGAATCCAGACTACAAAATATTAAGACCTAACATAATCTTTAAAATTTAAAATTTGAGCCAAGCATCTTACTGCTTGCCTTGAATCTCAGCATTCGAGAGGCAGAGGCAGGAAGATCTCTGTGGTACAGGCCAGCCTGATCTACATTGCAAGTTCCATTAATTAATTAATTAATTAAAAGCAGTGGGCTGGGGTGTAGCACACAGTGGAACAACACTTACCTTTCATACATAAGGCCCTGGGTTTGACCCCAGCACAAAAGAAAGCATTATGATATTTACACATAAGTAAATAGCATCTTGAGAGATAATCCCAAGTACACGCAGTAATTTAATATGGCATCTCAAATCCTAGGGGGAAAGGGGCTTTTTAATAATTTAAAAATAACTAGATAGCCATTTAGAAACTAAAATAAATATAATTCATTCTTCCACAATCTACCAACATAATTTATTAAGAGAGCATAGATTTCTGTATGAAAAAGTGACACTATATAAGAATTAAAGAAAAATAAGTATATTCCTACATAAGTTTAGGAAGAGAAAAATCTTCCCATTTGATTTAAATTTCAGAACCAATACACATCCATAAAAGAACAGTCTCCATCATGTATAAGGATTGCTAAAAAACATTCTCAGCAGAAGGATGGAGAGACAGCTCAGCAGTTAAGAGCTCCTGTTGAGAACCCTGGTCCTAGCACCCACGTCAGGTGGCTGACACTTGATTATAATGCCAGCTCCCAGGGATCTGGTGCACTCATCTGGACTCTAAGGGCACCTGCAGTCACACATGCTCAAAACCACAAATGTACATGCAGAAAAGTTCTACAGCAAAAGACCAATAACCTTAACCAATAAATAAAATCAGGGCCAACACAGAGCAACAGATATATTCATAGCAGGGAAATGTTCAATTAAAATATGAAAAAGATGAGTACCCAACTCCTGATTTTTAACAAACACATGAATTAAAACAGCACCATAGGATCCTGAGTTTGAGGTTAGCCTGACCACACATTGAGACCTTGTCTTGAAAAACAAGCAAGTAGAGAAATAAGAAGCCCCTAGGTCACTGTTTCTCACCTCAGCCCAGCAAAACCCGGGAGTTCCCTCAGATACGCACTGATTGGGCTCCAGCAAAACATTTGCTCCCAGTTTGTGATGAGGAAAAAGGCAACTGGCAGTGACTTTTGCACTTGGCCAGCTTGTGTTTCTTTAATTTCAGTTGGTGATACTCTCAATTCTACTTTTACCTGGAAACAATTTCAATACTCATTTTATTACTAAGTGAAATTGGGTTGCAGAGTTCCACCATGCCTGGACTTGCTAGGTAGGTATGGCTTAGCCATTGGCACAATAGGTGTTGAAAACACTTAGAACTCAGTTCAGTAGCTCATGCCCAGCAGGACTTTTACATTTTTTTAATTTATTATTTTTTATGTGTATGAGTGTACTGTTTGCATGTAGGTTGGTGCACCCATGTCATGCAATGCCACAGAGATCAGAAGAGGGCATCGGATTCCCCTAGAACTGGAGTTAAAGATGGTTCTTAGCTGCCATATGGGTGCTGGGAATCGAACCCGGGTCCTCTGCAAGAGCAGTCGGTGCTCTTAACCACTGAGCCATCTCTCCATCCCCCCAGCAGGACTTTGAAAACCGATTGATCAGAATATGGACTTCCACTAATCAAGGACCAAGACCCTAGTGAGAACCATAAAAAAACACTTTGATTCTTTAAGCTCCTTGGTCTCTTCCGATAAGTGAGGACTACAGGTCTCACTGGGATTACAGAAGATTAAGATGAGAGATGATTATAAAAGATGTTTTATATGTGGGGTCAGCAAACTACAGCCCAATTGCCAAACCTATCCAGTGCCTTACTTTTGTAAATCAAAGGCTACTGGATCACAGCCATGTTTAATCATTTCCCCATGTTAATAACTGCCTAAAGCTACATACAGTATATGAGATGCATACTTGCAATAGAAACTGTCCCACAAAGCCAAACGGGTTTTCTTTGGTCTTTTACAGAAAATAAAACATGCCAATGGTTGCCCTAAAGTAAAAACAGACTTGAACTTTGCAAAATTCTGAGAGAACTTAGTTCTGTGAAGAGGTTTTCCTGCTACCATACCAATGAGCAATGAAAGGTCAGCTGAGTCTCTGAACTTGCTGTGATCCAGAGATAAAAGCAGAGCCATCTGCACTACTCAGGGGACAAATGTCTTCCAGGCACTAGTCACAGTGTCAGGACCCAGGGCTGGCTGCCAGCCACCTAACAAGTTGTGTTACATGGAGAATGACCCTGGGCTGTGGTAACATTAAGACTCTGAACACTGATAGTTATCTTAATGATCATTGCAACTAGTTGTAATAAACCTTACAAAGAAATACTAGTCTATCCAAAGCACTGGGCTTTTAAGATGGAATAAATAACAGGAACTATAGACATGGTACTGAGGAAGGTAGAATCCTGAGAAGCAGATGCCCAGGGACGGTCATCAACTCTTTCTCTCAGCTCCCTGACCACAGAAGTGGAAAGACCCTTTGGCCTATATTCTCGGCAGCACACCCTCACATACAGGCGGGCAGGCACCTCTACACATTCAGTACAGATGCCCTTCTTACCAAGTCTCCAAACTCATGTCGGTCTCCTGTACCTGCTGGCCCAGGTGGCCCACGCCTCTCAGCTTTTGCACTTGCCGCAGCATCAGCGCAGAGCACACTGGACAATCACACCTTGCCTTTTACCCACCTGTCTGCCCACACCAGAGAAAGAGCTGAGGCTTCAGGGCTGCCCAGGATATGCTTGACAGAGGATGTGCTGCACTCTGAAAACTGCCCCCTGCTTCTGTACTACCTTTAATAATGTGGTGATGTGTCTCCACTAGATGTGGTTACTGGTTTGGGGCTACTGACTTGACTGTCTAGGTATTTGAACATACATGACAACTCTACTTTTTCATTAATTGTTAGCCACTTTGTGGTCTCTGCTGTACCAACTGTAAAAAGGTCCAGCCTCATAATAATTAGTACTGTTTAAATACCTATATATCTAATTGCTTGTGCTTCATTAGTAGGATTGAAAGGTTATTCCTGGACAAACTGTCAGCCCATGAAAGGAAACAGCCAGAACTGATCAAAGTAAAAAATGACATCTCCAGAGAAAGTAGACTGTTCTGCTTCTCGTCCACCTGTGCCCCTTTTCTAAACCTAGGGAACAATCTGTGGAAGAGGGGGTGTGTTAGAATGTAAGGGCTGCGATTGGGGTGAATGGTGAAACTACAGCAATATAGACTGGACACTTATTTGATCAACTTGATTGAACATACAAACCCCCCCCAGGTGGATGGTGGGACCCTTGGGCTGTGTGGGTTTGGGCACAGCTTGCAAATTGGTTTTACATGAAGGATGCTTGTACTCACAACTTATTACTTATTATTAAAAAAAATGAAACAAAAGAAAGTATTAAAAAAAGGTCCAGTCTCTTCTGAGCATGAAATCCTTGTCACCCTCAGCCTTTCGGCTTCTGCCATCCCTCACCTTCTTAGGAAGGTGAAGGTGCTGATTTGCATTCGGCTCCATTACACTCCTCCCTGGTTTAAGGAGAGACCAGTACCCAGGAGTTCTAAAACCATTCATAGTGCATTGCCCCGTTGTGGATCACAGTGGAAATCCACTTGGCTTCGGCTGGGTTGGCGGCACTGACAGTGGAAGCAGAGGGATCCTCTGGCTGATAAATCAGACCCCAACCTGAAAGAGACTTACATTTCCCCTTAGACACATATGTGGAAAACGTCACGTAGTGATAAACCAGAAGGGCAGATGATAGAGGGTTTGTCACGGCAGAAAGCACCTTTCCTGCTTTTTTCCTCTCTTTCAAACTTAACCTTGAAAAACACTCTCATCTTAAACTCATTCAACATTGTTTGTTCTCTAATTTTAATATGACAAGCAATGGACTCAAATGGCCTATGCCTTCTCTTGTCATTAAACAAATAAGCAAATGAAAACAAAATTAATACAACTTTTCTGTGGCTTGACTGCACACTTTTCTTTAATTCAGTGTCACAGCACTGCTAGTCAACAGTTGCCAGTGCCACAAGGGGGCAGTGCAATAAAGCTGGTCATTTACTCCAACCGCTTATGAAAGGGTGCGGAAGACCAGAGACTAAGTTGATCATACAGCTTTGTCGCCTGTCAGGGAAGGGCTCCACAGGCAAAAAGCAGCGCAAATCATAGTGCAGCAGGTTTATAGTTCATCAGTTTTCATGTCTACGAAACGAGTTCACACTCTACAGCACCTCCAAGTTGATCCCCTCTGTAAAGTCTGTTCGCTTTGACTGAAAACTCAGAAGCAGAGGAAGAGGATGAGGTCATAGATAACCAAATCTTCAAATATGGTGCAGCAGAGGGACCTGAAGAATTGGTTTTACACATATTGGCCTTGTGATGGTAGGGTGGCAAATGAGAAATATCTAGCTGACATTAGGAAATTTGTACCCCAAGCTCAGAAATGAAAAAACGAGAAAAAGAGATGTAATTTGAGAGGTCACAGAAGCTGCACATCCAAGGAACTCAACTGTGACCTCACCCTGATGATACAGGCCTCTGGACTGCACTGTGTCTTCCAAACTCCCAAGCTGGGACCCAATTTGTAACTGTCTTAGCTCTATCATTTTGAAGTGACAAAGGCTCAATTCAAATCAGAATCAGTAAAGGGGGAATGTATCTTCTTTCATATCTGAATTCTAGGGAAACCTTAACCAATAGAAATACACTGTGACAAATCAGACCCTATTGGCTCTATTATACATATAATAGAGTACATGAAATTGGGCGGGGGGCAGTAAGGGGTGATGTGTATAGGAGAGGGGATCTAAATACCATCAAATGATATTGTATGAAAATCACAAACATTTCACTAAAATTTTTTAAGAAATATTGTGTAAGATATATGAGTTTAAATATGTTACTAGACACATGTTTTAAAAATTAAGATATCAAGGTGAAATCATTTTAGTAATTTATGTAATCCAGTGTATCCAAAATTATACTACTTTCAATATACAATTAAAATGTGAAGAAGGCCCATGAGATAGCCCAGCACGTACAGCAATTACTCCGCAATCCTGATGACCTGAGTTTGATGTCTATGTCAGAGTGGTACATAAGAATTGACTCCAGAAAATTATCCTCTGACCACCACATGCTCACTGAGGCACAAACACAGACACTCAAACACATCAGACACAAACACACAAATACATATAATAATAAATCAAATTTTAAAAATAAAGTGTTAAGATTAGTCATGAGACATTTTGTACTGTCTTTAAATGCCCTGTACTCTGTACCTTTCCAGAACACCTCAGCTTGGACTATGCTATGATCTTCAGTGCCATCCACATATCCCATGTCAAAGGCTTAATCTTCAAGGTGATGTTGTTGGAAGATGACAGAAACTTTAGGAGCTAGAACCCAGTGAGGGAGGTTAGGACACTAGGGATACACACTCGGAGCAGCTATTGGGATCTCTTTCTTTCTCTCTTTCGATGATGTGAGCACTTTCACTCCATAGTAAGCTCCCTCCCATACACTCCAAGCCAATGAGCCTCTGACCGTGGACTGAAACCAAAAGCCAACATAAATTTTCCTCCTCTAAGTTGATGTTCTCAGATATTTTTGTCACAGGAACAAAAAACTGATTCATACAGAATGGCAATGCTTCAAGTGCCTAGTAGCCACGTGGTGGCGGTCAGCATATTCAGTGGCACAGCGCTAAAGCTCTCACTCAGCAGTGCCTGAAAGGGGTAGAGCCAGGAACTCAAAATGTGCACTTTACATTCTCTCCATTCTTTGTGTGTTGGGCTCATCCTTAAAAAAATTACTGATGAATCTGATATAACTTTAATTGGTCTTTGGTCAAAGAAGATGACACACATGTTATTCCAATTTATGTTGTCCAAATAGCTCACAGTCATGGAGGAAAAAGACATCATACGGTCGCTGTGATTGGGCCTGCTGAAGTCACGTGATTGCCTTGAGTAAAGCTCTGTGGCTACGAGAGTGCAGTCATCCCCAGCCATGTTGTGCTCACCAGCTCTAGCACACCAAGCTCTGACAGCCCAGGTCTGGTCACAGATTACTCTGAACCCGAGGATTGAATGTGGGGACCTGTCACTCCCCCCTGAGCCACACAATACAGCAAGGGGGGGTTTTCAAAGGAGCAAATGTGGTACAAATCTCATGGATCTAAGTGCCACTCGAAGCACCCTATACCCTGGGCTTGATGCATTCAAGAGGCAAGTAGGTTTAGAAAGGTCAGTGTTAATAATGGCCGGTCCAGTCAGACCTCGGAGTTCTTCTTTGTACTTACACCATAACCATTCTGTTGTGGGAATAGAGTCCCCAGTAGATGCCACTTCTGAATCTGCAGGGTCAGGTCTCTCTCATGTTGGTCCCCTGGTAGTATGGGATTCTCCATCAGTTCCCCCAAACTTGACTTTGACTTTGTGACCTCTCTTCCATAAGGACTAAGATTCTAGTCTACAGCTCACATTAACTGGGAAGCTCAGGACTAGGATTCTCTGCTCTAGCTGTTCCATTCAACTAGTATTGCCTTCAAGGGGTGATTTCAGCCTTCACAGCTTTCCTGACATTGAAATCTAATTGCTAAAGCACGGAGGAAAAAATAACCAGAAGAGATGACAGAGTAGAGAGAATAAGATACCCATCTGGAAGCTGGGACTCAAATTCCAGCTCTGCCACTTAGTCACTGTGGTGTCCGGCAAGCTACCTTTCTATGCCTTGATTTCCTCATATTCAAAATACAGATAAAATAGACCTATTTACCAGGGATGTAGTATAAAGTAAATATATACATGTATGTAAACTGCTTGGAAGAGCTTAAGTTGACATTATGAAAGGGAGGACCTAGGAAGCAAGGCCACTTTGACAGTTAAATGATAAGACTTTTGTTTTGAGAAAGGGTCTTCATATAGCCCCAGCTGGCCTGGAACTCACTCTGTAGACCAGGCTGGCCTTGAACTCACAGAGATCCACCTGTCTCTGCCTCCCAAGTGCTAGGATCAAAGGCATGCACCACCACTCCCAGTTTGAAGACAGTTCTTAGCCACCATGTGGGTGCTGGGAATCAAACCCAGGTCCTCTGCAAGAGCAGCCGGTGCTCTTAACCACTGAGCCATCTCTCCAGCACCCAAGGATAAGACATTTTTTCCAGTGATAGACCTTATACAAATGCGAGGAAGCTGTGTAAGTCCACGTCTGCAAGGAGAGATCTGGAGGGAGAGATCAAACCTCTAATCGTGGGCCAAAAGGGAGAGCTGATGAGAAGGCCTTCTGCACCCACTAGCGTCTGGGATTGCTAAGTGAGAAAACAGGAGGTGGGAACAAAAACACTGGCCCAAAGCAGAAATCAAGGAAAATGGGAGCTCATGACGACTTTTTATATCACCACACAATGATGGGGACCCAACAAAAGAAGCTGTGATCCTCCACAGAGATGCACATATGCCTGGCCCAGAGTTAGAAGATGAAGAAGATATAATGGTTGAGGGAGGGAAGCAGATCCAGTAGCTGCTGGACCCCAATAAGGTCAAAGCAGATAAGTGGCCAGGCATGGTGGCACACACCTGTACTCCTAGCAACCAGGAGACTGGGCACACGGATTGTGAGTTTGAGGCCAGCTTGGACTATAATAGTGGAACTGGCTTTAAAATTAAAAAAATATATCCAATAACTGCATGCACTGTGTGGCCCTAGAGTTTCATACACGCTTTCTGAGCATAAAAGGTTGTGTTATTGTATATGTATCTCCTGTTGTTACTATTATATTATACATACTGAAGTTTAAGGTCCTTTTATATAGATTTCACAGGGTTCTGGCAAACTGTTACTTATGTAATGGCCCTATTACATAAGGCAGGGTAGGTGTCATAAGCCACAGAAAAGTCACAGAAGGCTGCAACTCAATTGTGGTCTCCTGATTAATTCCATTCCAGGCCACCCCACTCTCTGATCATTCCCTCGTGCACCACACGGTGGCAGCATAGTGCAGAGTGTGGGCACTCAACAGTATTTACTAACTGTACTAACTGGCTTTCAATATATGGGTCATCAATTAAATGAGAATGAGCATTCTGTGGTTTCCATGAAAAGCTAATGAGGTTGATCATTACTAACTAGCCACATCTCATTTTCCTACAGAAATGGAAATAGTAAACATTCAGGGGTGCACTTTCCTCCAAGTTGCAGCAAGTGTCACTCTAGAGCTGCTGAACAGAGTCAGTGCCCAAGATCTGAGAGAAACTGCAATGTACGTCACATAATGCAGAGCATTGCCTACATCGTAATAATAAAGCAATACAAAAAGTAAATCCATGACAATGCAGATAACTGCTCTTAAGCAGAGTGTTTCTTCCCACCACGTGTCCTTGACTATCCATCAGTGAGGAAGTGTGTATTTGGGACAATAGCTATGTGACAATCACAAGAAGCTGGCCATTAAAGGAGAATCATCAGAAGTGCCCCTTGTTCTGTTCTGTTCTGTTCTGTTCTGTTCTAATATTCCCTGAGTTCTTATGTCTTACCCTCAGACATCAGATCTTCCTAAGGCCATGCTGCCCAACCCCCACACACACACCCCTCCCCTCAAATAGTACATTCTCTTCTCCCCGCCCTTTCCAGAATCACTGCCATGGTGAACCTGATTGTCCTTAGGTCTGGACAAGCCCCAGTGGCCTGTAACTCACTCTGTAGACCAGGTTGGCCTTGAACTCACAGAGATCAACCTGCCTCTGCTCCTGAGTGCTAGGATTAAAGGTGTACCCCACCATGCCCAGCTTAAAGATGGTTCTTAGCCATGTGGGTGCTGGGAATCGAACCTGGGTCCTCTGCAAGAACAGTTAGTGCACTTAACCACTGAACCATCTCTCCAGCCTCCCAGACAAGCCATTTTTAGGTCTATCCAAGAGTATGTGGTCTAAATTTGTTTATCACTAGTCTATTGCAAAATATTCTTGGTATTTGTATCTTCACATGAAACTTATAACCTAATGCAATTAGTACAGCAGATATTTTCACACTCTAAAAAAGTGGAATCAGGGAAGCTATGTTAGTCATCACAGCTAGGTGACAGACTGTGTCTCTTAAATCCAAGCCAGGAATGCACTCTGCAGAGTAGAAGAGGAGCCACACGCCTCTGCCCCTGTTAACATGCCCTCTACATGTGCTGTCCCAGGTAAACTTCTACTAGAAGACACTAACAACCTCCAGAAAGCCATCATCTTTCATTTATCTAGAATCTAAAATGCTGAAGAAGAGACCTTCACAGGGAATTGAGAGTTCCATATATACCCATGATTAATCCCTTCTGGGGTGGCTTTCCTAACCCTGTTTAATATTAGAATTTCTGGAATACAAGTTTTCTTGAAAGAAGAAACAATGTGTCGTTTGCTGCTAGTTCTCCAGCACATGGAACAGCTCCAGGTACATGGAGCATAATGGATACTTGTGGAAAAGAATGGTAAATGAAATCTTGAGAAAATCAAAGAGGGCAGGGAAAGGATGAATGAAAATGTGTGCCCTGCACTCCCAGTCTCCTTTTATATCTTAGTCTGTGGATCCAGACTATAGAACAAGATGGGGCACTTAGCAACAGGCAACCTGCATTTTCCCTGAGGCCTCGGGTTTTCCCCTGTATTGGTAACTGCCATTTTGGTGTTTCACTTTTGTTGTTGTTGTTTTAAGACAGGGTCTCACTTTGTAATCCAGGCTGGCCTGGAACTCAATGTGTAGATTAGGCTGGCCTTGAACTTGTGGCCATCCTTCTAGCTCTGTGTCTTGAGTGGAATGCTGGAATTATATGCCTGTGCCACAACGCCAGGCCATGCCTACCATTTTAAAGTCTTGAGGGTCACTCATGATCTGTCTCCAAATTAGAGTCTTGTATCCAAAGGCAGAGGGATTTCCCTTCTCATTAACATTAACCATTTCCATTTTCGTCCATCAGGATGGCTGTGCTCAAGAGCTTTCATGTGAACTTGCCTCACTGGGTTGTGGGAGCCTCAGTTGGGGAACAGCCTCCACCAGATTGGCCTGTGCCCATATCTGTGGGATTTTTTCTTGACCCTTGAGTGACGTGAAAGGGCCCAGCCCCTTGTGGGTGGTGCCACCCCTGGGCAGGTTGTTGTACATTGTATAAAAAAGCAGGCTGAGCATGGGCCAGCAGAGCAAGCCAGTAAGCACTGTTCGTCTGTGGCCTATGCCTCAGCTCCTGCCTCCAGGTTCCTGCCATGAGTTCCTACCTTGGGCTCCCTAAGTGATGAACTGTGACCTGGGAGATGTAAGATGAATAAATCCTTTCTTCCCCAAGTTGGTATTGGTCAGGCTTTTGTTACAGCAATGGAGAAGCAAAACAGAACAATGCTTGTCTATATTTTGCAAAGAATGCAGTGAGCTGGAAAAAAAAAAAAAACCTTATGTTTCTCAGAGCTGGAAGGATTGTTCAGTGGTTAAGAGTAGCTTATGTTCTTCCAGAGGACCTGGGTTTGGATCCCAACACCTATATGGAGGCTAAGAACTGTCTTAAACTCCAATTCCAGAGGATCTAATGCCCTCTTCTGGCCTCATGCATATAAGTAGTACACTTATATGTATGCAGGCAAAACACTCACACACAAAAAATAAAAATGTTAATAAATAAATAAAATACACTGAGATTAAAAGGTAGCTTACTAACCATAAAAATCATTTTTAATATTTTATTGAATATTTCTCCAAATAAAACATTAAAACCAAATACACATAGTTGTCATCTATGTTAAACATGACTTCCAAAGTTTCTTTAAACATTACATTATCAAATATTGGACTATTGTTCCTTAAAGAATTACAGAGGTAAGTTCTGAGGTCTCTGGTCACAAAATCCTCATCAATCAATCAACCAATCAGTCAATCACCATGCAACTTTGTTACAATTTTCTTTATTTTTGGTTAAAACATTTAAAATCAACCCTCTTAGAATGATTCAAGCATACACAACAAAATTGTTCATCATGGCCATGATGATGTACATCAGATTCTCAGGGTCCACTCATTCTGTGCAACCAAAATTCTGCAGCCTTCATCACCAAGTCTTCATTCTTGATTCTACTGTACAATGCCACCCCATACAAACTTGCTTCAATGCCACCCCATAAAAACTTGCTTTATGTATTCTTAGTTATAAAGACACCATATCCTTATGTAGTACATTATTACTTCATCAGCATCAAATTCACAACTAAGAGCTTGCATTTTATGCTTTGAACAAAGCTTATAAAACTATGCATTTTCTATATGAAGCATGTCACAGCCTTCTTGCACTCCAGAACTCTAAACATTTCAACTCTGTGCTTTGGCAGCATATATCCCAGCCTCTGATGCACATGATTCTACTCTTTTTTTTTTTTTGCACTCCCTACATATAGCAAATTTACAAAGTCTGAAATTAAACTATAGGTTAATTGCAAAACATATTTAGTGATTCACAGTTTAACCATAAGCTTGTATACAGGTAAAATAATGTAACTTTACATTCTTAAATTACATAACGAGTTGATGTATATTTTAACATACTTACTGACTTTTGTAGATTAATTTTGTAACTTGACACTTTACTGAAACTGTTAATCATTTCTGGGAGTTTTCTGCTAGGATTTTTGGCATCCTTTAGGTGTAATATCATGTCATCCACAAAAAGAGATAGTTTGACCTCTTTTCCAATTACTATTACTTTAATTTCCTTCTCTTGTCTTACTGCTCTAGCAAGAGTTTTAAGCACTATATTGAAAAGGAGTGGAAATAGTGGACAGTCTTGCCAGGTTCCTGACTTTAAGGGGAGTGCTTCTAATTTTTCTCCATTTAAGCTGATGTTGGGGACTTGAATGCTCGGAGCTTAGATTGGGGATTTCCCAGGACCACCTGAAGCAAAAGTAGGAGCCCAGCACTTCAGCCAGGCAGATTGTTGGATAATCCTATCTAGCCCCTTGGATAAGTCTCTCATTGGTTTGATTCAATCGTTTTGTATGGCTGTGGGGGCGGAGTCATCCTGCTAGCTGGTATAAAAGGTCGGCCTGTTGACACTGTGAGACTTGAGTGCACAGAGCTTAGATCAGGGATTTCCCAGGACCACCTGAAGCTCAGCAGGCTAAACAGGCATAACCTCCCCCACCCCAACTGGAATTGCAGACGGAGTGTTCAAGTGAATTCTTTGGAGAACCTTCAGAACAGAAAGGGAAGAGTGAGTTAGACTTCCAATAGAAAGCCTAAAACTTAGACAAGTCAACACTCCATAAGCAAGGAGAAAAACAAACAAACAACTAAGGCATCTGAAGGAGGTAAGCAAAACAAGCCTACAACACAGTAAACAGGCATTTGGGATTTGCATTGGAATAGAGGCAAAGAGAAACTCGCATGCCAGGGACACGAAGAAGGGACAACATGGGAAAGGTGCAGGATAATTCCACACCAAGCTCTACCAAACCTGTGGGAGGTCCCTACAGTGGGATCAGCCTGGGGATGGTCCAGGACACAGATCTTAGAGGAACAATTGTGGACATATTCAAAGAAATCAAAGAGTATAAAGAACAAGTCAAGGGTAGAGAGATGGCCTAGCAGTTAAGAGCACTGACTACTCTTGCAGAGGACCCCGGATCTATCCCCAGCACCCACATGGAGTCTGAGAACCACCTGTAACTCCAATTCCAGGAGAACTCCAGTTTCAGGGGAATCTTACATGGTCTTCTGACCTCCAAGGTACTGCACGACTCGGGTGCACAAACTTACATGCAGACAGTACATTCAAATAAATAAATAAATAAATAAATAAATAAATAATTTTTAAATTCCTAAAAAAAATAAATAAATAAAGAACAAGTCAGAGAACTAAGGAGAGAGAATGAAAAACTCAAGAAGGACCTAGAGATAGAGAATGACAAACTCCAGAAGGAAGTGGAAACACTGAAAGATCCCATATTGAAAAAGATAAAGAAACCAACTAGCAAAGCAAAAAGCTACAGGAAGAGATTGAGAAGCTCCAAAAGGAAGTGGAAATACTAAAGAAATCACAAGATGAAATGAAAAAGAAAATCGAACACTCATCCAATCAAGAGGAAAGAATGGGGAAAAGTCTCAGAAGTAGAATGGAGGAAGCAGAAAAAAGAATATCAGACCTGGAAGATAACAAAGAACAACTAAAAACCTCAAGTAAAGATTATGAACATTTTAAAAATACACAAAAGTGGAACAACCAGGAATTGTGGGACACTATGAAAAGATCAAACCTCCACATCATAGGAATAGAGGAAGGAGAAGAATCCCAAGAGAATGGTATTGTTCAGATCTTCAACAGAATCGTAGATGAAAATTTCCCCAAACTAAAAAACGACAAACAAATACAAATACAAGAAGCACATAGAACTCCAAAGAGACAAGATCAGAAAAGAAACTCTCCACGTCATATCACAGTTAAAATGCTAGATACCCAAAACAAAGACAAAATTCTGAAAGCCACAAGAGAAAAACAACAAGTTACATATAAGGGGAAACCTATCAGAATTACAACTGAATTCTCAGTGCAAACTATGAAAGCAAGAAGAACGTGGAGCAAAGCATTCACAACCCAGGTTACTATACCCTGCAAAAATGTCAATTAGAGTTGAAGGAGGAAGAAAAATCTTCCATGACGTAAACAAGATGAAAGAATAGATGTCCAGAAAAGAAAACCTTCAGAGAATACTTGAAGCAATTCAAAGGACAGAAGAAAGGAGCAACTATCCCCAGGCACCTAGAAAGAGAAATCAATAAAAGCATAACTGCAGAAGTAGAAACCTAGACCAAAAATGCAAATGGATAATAAGGTGAAAGGAAGCAACACACATCTTTTAGTTATAACCTTAAATAATAATGGACTAAACTCCCCAATTAAAAGACATAGACTGGAAGATTGGATTAGGAAACAGAACCCATCCACATGCTGTCTACCAGAAATGCATCTTACTTTCAAGGATAGGCACCACCATAAAGTGAAGGGATGGAAAAAATATTCCAAGCAAATGGTACCAAAAAGAAAGCAGATGTTGCTACTTTAATACCAGATAAAATAGACTTCTAAGTAGAAGAAATCAGAAGAGACAAAGAAGGCCATTATATTTTTATCAAAGGAGCAATTCACCATGAAGATTTCGTAATCATGAATATATGTGCACCAAACTCTGGTGCACCAAACTTTATAAAGAAAATTCTCCTGGACCACAAGGCACAGATTAACCCCAGTATACTCATAGTAGGGGACTTTAATACCCCACTGAGCCCTTTGGACAGGTCTTCCAGACAAATAATAAACAGTGAGGCATCTGAACTGAATGATACAATACACCAAATGGACCTCACAGACATCTACCAAATATTCCACCCTAATACCAGAGAATACACTTTCTACTCAGCACCCCATGGAACATTCTCCAAAATCAACCACATACTGGGACGTAGAAGAAGCCTCTACAAATACAAAAAGATTGAAATAATTTCATGCATTCTATCAGACCACAGTGCAATAAAGCTCAACATCAACACCAGGATAAGCCCTACTGCCTACAAGAACACATGGAGACTAAACAACACACTCTTGAATAATGAATGGGTCAAGGAAGAGATAAAGAAAGTTAATAAACAAAAAACAAAAAAAACTTCCCTGAAATGAATGACAATGATAATACACAACACACACAGAAACATCTTGGATACTTTTAAAGATCAGTCCAAAGATGGAAGTTTATAGCCCTGGGTCACTACATTAGAAAACACGCAAAGAGCAACAAGTGAACAAATCTAACACTAACTAAAAACACTTGAAGAGACAAAACAAAATGAACCCTAAATGCAACAAGACGATGGGGAAGAATAACAAAAATCAAGAGCGAAATCAATGAAATAGAAACAAAGAAAACAATATAAAAAAATCAATGAATCCAAAAGTTGGTTCTTTGAGAGAATAAACAGGATAGACAGACCTCTAGGCCAGTTAACCAAAAGAAAGAAGGAACAACTCCAAATCAATAGAATCTGTGATGAAAAGGGAAATATCATAACAGACAATGAAAAGATCCAGATAATCATACAGGAATACTTCAAAAACCTATACTCTACTAAGTTTGAAAACTGAGGAGATATGGATGAATATCTGAAATCCTGGGAATCACCAAAGCTCAACCAAGAAGAGCTCAACAACTTAAACAGACCTATAGTATATGAAGAAATTGAAGATGCAATAAGAAATCTCCCAACTAAAAAAAGGCCAGGCCCAGATGGTTACACAGCAGAATTCTGCAAAACATTTCAAAAAGACTTACAACCATTATTACTGAAATTGTTTAGAAGGATACAAACAGAGGGAATTCTCCCAAATTCCTTCTATGAAGCCAGCATCACTCTAATACCAGAACCAGGCAAAGATACAACCAAAAAAGAGAACTATAGACCCATCTCATTAATGAACACAGATTTAAAAATTCTGAACAAAATACTTGCAAACCACATATAGACCCACATCAAGATCATCCATCATGAGCAAGTTGGATTCATACCAGAGATGCAGGGATGGTTCAACATGAAAATCAATAAATATCATCAAGCATATAAATGGACTGAAAGACAAAAATCACATGATCATCTCAATTGACGTGGAAAAAGCCTTTGACAAAATCCAGCATCCCTTCATGCTTAAAGTCCTAGAGGGAATTGGATTGGAGGGATCATTCCTCAATTTAAGCAAAGCCATATACAGGAGACCGACAGCCAAAAATATCATCCTAAATGGGGAAATGACAGAGCATTCCCCTTAAAGGTAGGAACTCAGCAAGGCTGCCCCCTGTCACAACTCCTCTTCAATATAGTGCTTGAAACACTTGCTAGGGCCATAAGGCAAGAAAAGGAAATTGAAGGAGTACTAATTGGAAAAGAGGAAGTCAAGCTATCCCTATTTGCTGATGATATGATTGTTTACTTAAGTGATGCTAAAAACTCCATCAGAAAACTCCTAGAAACAATTAAGAGCTTCAGTAAAGTGGCAGGATACAAAATTAACCTAGAAAAATCAATATCCTATCTTTATACCAACAAGAAGCAATTGAAGAAGGAATACAAGGAGACCTTCCCACTCACAATAGCATCAAAACAATAAAATACCTAGGAACAAACCTAAGCAAAGACACCAAAGATTTCTACAACAAAAATTTTAAACCCCTGAAGAAGGAAATTGAAGAAGACATCAGGAGATGGAAAAACCTCCCATGCTCATGGATCGGGAAAATTAATATAGTAAAAGTGTCCATTCTACCCAAATTCTGGTATAGATTTAGTGCAATCCCAATTAAAATCACCAAGAGTTTCTTCACAGGCTTGGAAAAAAATGTCCTTAATTTCATTTGGAAAAACAAAAGACCCTGAGTAGACAAAGCAACCCTGAGTGTAAAGAGCAATACAGGGGGGATCTCTATACCAGACTTCAAACTACACTACAGGGCTATAGTCATAAAAACACCTTGGTACCAGCACAAAAACAGACCTGCTGACCAATTGAACAAAACTGAAGATCCAACCTTGAGCACATATAATTTCAGCCACCTCATATTCGACAAGGGGGCCCAGAAGACATAATGGAGGAAAGACAGCATCTTCAGCAAGCGGTGTTGGCAAAACTGGATCACCACTTGTAGAAGACTGAAATTAAATCTCTACCTCTCGCCCTGTACAAAAGTCAACTCCAGATGGATCAAAGACCTCAGTGTGAAACCCCAAACTCTGAGGGCGATAGAAGAAAAAGTTGGCAGCAGACTACAAGACATAGGCATAGGAAAAGCCTTCCTAAATCAGACAGCAGCTGCACAAGAATTAAGGTCAACAATTGACAAATGGAACCTCATTAGTGTGGAGAACCCTTGGAAGACTTGGAATGAACTTGCCACCTGACCCAGTCATACCACTCCTGAGTATGTACCCACAAGACTCATCTCACCACAGAGATACATGCACAGCCATGTTTATTTCAGCTCTCTTCACGATAGCAAGGAGCTGGAACCAACCCAAGTGCCAACCTAAACTGATTAGTGGGTAGAGAAAATGTGGTACATCTACACAATGGAGTTATATGCAGCAGTAAAGAAACATGACATCATGAGCTTTGCAGGTAAATGGATGGAGCTAGAAGATATCATGCTGAGTGAAGTAACAGTCCCAGAAAAACAAAGACAAATGTTATCCCTCATCTGTGGATGCTAGTGCCAATTACCTAGCTGTATGGCAAACTGAGCAATGTTAATGTGATATGAAAACAACTGTGCTCTGATATTGTAGAATCCCTTAAAAAATAAATAAACTGACAAATAAAAAATGATGATGTCAGCCATGGGTTTATTGTATATAGCTTTAGTTATTTTGAGGAATGTTCCCTCCAGTCCAATACCCTCTAGGACTTTAAACATAAAGACATGTTTTATTTTATCAAAGGCCTTTTATGCATCAATTGAGATGACCATGTGGTTTTATCTTTTAGTCCAGTTATATAATTTATGACATTTATTGATTTACATACGTTGAACCATCCCTGAATCTCTGGAATAAAACCAACTTGATCATGGTGGATAACTTTTTGATGTGTGCCTGTATGCAGTTTGGAAGAATTTTGTTGAGAATTTTTGCATCTATATTCATTAGGCTTATGGGTCTATAATTTTATTTTTTGCTTGTATCTTTGCCTGGTTTTGGTATTAGAGTGATGCTGGTTTCAAAGAAGAAATTTGGGATATTTCCTTCTGCATCTAGCCTTTTGAATAACTTAAATAATATTGGTTGTAGTCTTTAAATGTCTGACAGAATCTTCTGTAAACCCATCTAGGCCTGGGCTTTTGTTGGTTAGGAGGTTTTGTGTTACCATTTCAATTTCCTCATATGTTATAGGTCAGGTTAAGCTACTGATCTCTTCTTGGTTAATTTTTGTTGAGTCCCATGATTTCAGATATTTGTCCACTTAGTTTAGGTCTATGAGTTTAATAGACTATAGACTTATAAAGTATTACTTTATAATGTTCTGGTTCCTTTATTATTAGTTGTAATTTTCCCCTTTCATCTCTAATGTTGTTGATTTGGAGTTGCTCTTTCTTTTGGTTAACTGGGCTAAGGTTCTGTCTATCTTGTTCATCCTTTTAAAGAAGCCACAGTAAGACCCTGTCATATTTAACAGAAAAAAATGTAATTCATGGATTAACATACCGTCGAAACATCTGTGTCTATACCAAAGTAACCTACGATAACTATTAGTACTGTTTAAATACCTATATATCTAATTGCTTGTGCTTCATTAGTAGGATCGAAAGGTTATTCCTGGACAAACTGTCAACCCATGAAAGGACAGCCAGAACTGACCAGAGTCCAAGTCAACAGCTCCAGAGAAAGTAGACTGTTTTGCTTCTCATCCACCTGTGCCCCTTTTCTAAGCCTAGGGATCAATCTGTGGAAGAGGGGCATGGTACAATGTAAGGGCTGCAATTGGGGTGAATGGTGAAACTACAGCAATATAGTCTGGACACTCATTTGATCAACTTGATTGAACATACAAGCCCCCCCCCACTGGATGGTGGGACCCATAGGCTGTGTGGGTTTGGGCACAACTGCCTGCAAATTGGTTTTACATGAAGGATGCTTGTACTCATAAATTATCACTTATTGCTAAAAAAAATGAGAAAAAGACCTGAGAGAAAGATGCAGGGACAGTTATGGCAGAATTGCATGATGCTGGGGATGGTGGTGGTGGTGGGGGTGGTGTGGGGGGAAGGTAAAGGGATTTTTGCCTGAACTTATTTGGAAAATGATGTATGAAATACACAAAGAGCCATCAATAATAAAAAGAACCAGCTCTTAGACTCAGTGATTTGTATTGTTTTCTTATTTCTATTTCGTGAATCTCGTACTCTGGTTTGGGATAGTCTCTTGTCATCTGTGCGTTTGGAATTCAACTTGGTTGTCTTGTCAATATGTTTTGAGTTGCAGGGCATTGTCACTTATTATTGCTCTTTCTTGTTTTATTAATGATAGGCACAGAGCTATTCCAAGAGTGCTCGTAGGACGCTTTTAAAATGTCCAGAAGGGTTGGTGCTTTGCATGTTTAGTTTGGTCTGTAATTCCAGGAATACTTTTACTTTCTTTATTTTTTTAAATTATGTTGTATATTTTTAAGGGATTCACAAATAACCGAGGAGAGTTGTTTTTCATATCACATTGAATGTTGCTCAGTTTGCCATACAATTAGGTAATGGTGCTAGCATCCACAGATGAGGGATACTATTGTCATTTGTTTTTCTGGGACGTGTTACTTCACTTCATCGAGGTATCTTCTAGCTGCCATCCATTTACCTGCAAAGTTCATGATGTCATCTTCTTTACCACTGGCATAGTAACTCCATTGTGTAGATGTACCACATTTCTCTACCCACTCATCAGTTGAGGAGCACTTGGGTTGTTCCAACTCTTTGCTATTATGAAGAGAGCGTGCAATAAACATGGCTGTGCATGTTATTTCTGCGGTAAGATGAGTCTTGTGGGTCTATACCCAGGAGTGGTATGACTGGGTCAGGTGGCAAGGTCATTTCTGAGTCTTCCAAGGGTTCTCACACTGCTTTCGCATAGTGGCTGATACCTAGTTTACAGCCGATCGCCAGCCGAGCGTATGAATAGTGCTCCCCTGTCCCTCCGCACCACCTCTCCAGCGACTTGATGCATTTGTTCGTTTCTTGATCATAGCAGTCTATTATGTTGAGATATTATATCTTAAAGTGGTTTTATTTGCATCTCCTTATTATTAGCACGTTGAACACTTCTTAAGATGTTTCTCAGCCATCTCTAATTCCTCACTTGTGAAGTCTTTGTTCAGCTCTTTGCTCCATCTTTTGAGTGGGTCATTTGTTTTCTTTCTTCTTTGTTTTTTGAGTAGTTTATATATTCTGGAAATCAATGCTTTGTCAGATGTATGTGTGGTGAAGGTTTCCTCCCACTCCGGGTTTTCTCATCACTTCCTTGATTGTTTCTTTTGATGTACAGAAGCTTTTGAGTTTAATGAGGTCCCATTTGTCAATTGTCGACCTCAATTCTTGCGCAGCTGCTGTCTGATTTAAGAAGTCTTTTCCTATGCCTATGTCTTGTAGTCTGCTGCCAACTTATTCTTCTATCGCCTTCAGAGTTCTGGATTTCACGTTGAGGTCTTTGATCCATCTGGAGTTGACTTTTGTATTTCTTTCTTTCTTAATTTATTCCTTGACCCATTTATTTTTCAGGAGTCTGTTTTTTAATTTCCCTGAGTTTCTCTAGTTACTAGGGCTTCTTCTATTGTTGATATTAAGCTTTATTGCATTGTTGCCTGATAGAATGCATGGAATTATTAAAAATATTTTGTACTTGTTGAGGTTTGTTTTATACCCCAGAATGTGGTTGATTTTGGAGAAAGTTTCATGGGGTGCTGAATAGAAAGTATCTTCTTTGGTGCTTGGGAGGAATATTTGGTAGATGTCTGTTAGGTCCATTTAGTGTATCTTATTGTTCAGTTCAGATGTCTGTTTATTCTTTGTCCAGTTGACCTGTCTAATGGACACAGTGGGTGTCGAAGTCCCCTACTTCTAGTGTGTTGGGATTAATCTGTGCCTTAAAGTCCTGTGAAATTGTGTTTATAAAGTTCAGTGCACCAGAGTTTGGTGTGTATAAATTCATGATTGTGATATCTTCTTCTTGATTAATTGTTCCTTTGATAAGAATGAAGTGACCCTCTTCATCTCTTCTGATTAGTTTTAGTTCGAAGTCTATTTTGTCTGATATTAGAATAGCAACTCCTGCTTGTTTCTTAGTGCCATTTACTTGGGATATTTTTCCATCCTTTCACCTTAAGATACTGCCTGTCCTTGAAGGTGAGATAGGTTTCCTACAGACAACAAAAAGATGGATTTTGTTTCTTAAACCATTCTACTAGTCTATGCCTCTGGATTGGAGAGTTCAGTCCACTGATATTTAAAGTTATTATTGAGAGATACATGTTGCCTCCCATCATTTTGGTTTCTGGTACATTCTTGTTCCAGGTTTGTATTTCTGCACTAATACCTTCATCAATTATTTTCTGTTGCTGTTGTTCCTTCCTTCCACTCTTTGTACAGCTTTAAGAATTCTCTGAAGTGCTGGCTTTCTGGAGATGTATTCTTTCATCTTGTTTATGTCATGAAAGATTTTCTTTTCTCCTTCAACTATAATAGATATTTTTTCTGGGTAAAGTATTTTAGGTTGCCATCTATAGTCATTTACAACTGGGAATACTTTGGTACAAGCTCTTCTGCCTTTCATTGTTTTCATTGAAAAGTCAGCTGTAATTCTGATGAGTTCTTCATTTACATGTGATTTGTTGTTTTTCTTTTGCTTCTTTCAGTATTCTTTGTTTTGAACATCGAGTGTTTTTACTATATTTTACTATGATATGGCATATGGAATTCCTTTTCTGGTCCTGTCTATTTAGTGTTCTATGTGCTTCTTGTGTATTTTTTTTTTTTTGCTTCTTGTATTTGTTTCTGTATATGTTTCCTTGATTTGAGCAAATTTTCTTCTATAATCCTGTTGAAGATCTGGTCAATACCATTATCCTTGGATTCTTCTCCTTCCTCTATACCTATGATGCATAGGTTTGGTCTTTTCATGGTGTTCCACAGTTCCTGGTTATTCCATTCTTGTGATTTTTATGGGTGGGAGGTGGCAGCAGTGGCCAGGAAGCAGACATATTCCAGACTCCCTGCTCACTACCTAGGAAAAACCTGGGGCCTTTCCTTCAGCTCCAAGCTAGGGTTCTCTGCCCCTGGACCCAGATACAGACATTGGCAACCTGCTCTGGAAAGCTGGTAGATGGTCCAGATCACTCATCTGGAAGCATTCTAGCATCTCATGGAATGTCCTGGGTAGCTGATGCTATCATGCCTCCATTGGAGAGCTGGTCCAGGTTCCGGGCCATTTATCAAGTAGGCTAGAGTATCACCATTTCCAACCACTGTCCTTAAATAAAATAAGTTCCCATTTCTATTACAGACTACTTACAGGTCACCTCATGATGAAGCACAAGCCCCCTGATTTGATGACTTCCCACTCCCATCCCAAAGATTCACGAAGGCCTTCTGAGTCTATCGAAGACATTCATCTCCACTTGGCACTGTTTTCTACCCCCATGTTTCTGACTTTAGGTCAGTGTCACAGCTCTTGTTATCTGAGTCATTGAGATCGAACCCTAGTGGACACCTGCAGTGGGGTGAGTGATCCTCCTTTCAGTCGGTAATACAGATCTCATCTCTTTGTACAGCTCTATGCTCCCAAACCTATTGCACTCTGGTTCTCAAAGAATAAGGACCAAAAATTTCACAGTTCCTGTCAAACCTCAGAACCTTGACCATAGTCATCTCCCACATTCCCACCCTTCTCTGTCCCTGGCATCCACAGTGCTGTCTGCCATTCTGTGAGTGAACAGGCTCATCCGGGAATCACAGTCTCCACCTCACACTGTGTCTCTCTCCCAGGAGTATATCTTCCTCCCTCTTCCAGTGCCTGACAGTGTCTGTGAGGCAGGGCTTTGTTTTGAAACTTCACCTGTGTGCTGCATACAATGCTGCTATCATAGCATAATTTTCTGGGCCATGCCAGACAATCATTTGGTATAGCAGGTATCAGAAAGCTAAGAACACTTACTCTTTGTCCCAGTGTTACCCTAGAAAGATAAACATGTTAATCAAAACTAAAAGAATTGGCCACAGAAATCTACTACGGTGTTATTTCTAACAGTAAAAATCTTATATGTAACCTTAATGTCTGTTCTTATAAGAATTTCTAAAACAGAAGCTTTTTAATTTATTTAATATGGTTCTCGATAACAATTACATTATAACACAATCACACTATTTTTTATTTGTATTAATATAGCGAATATACATTCATGCATGTTTGGATAGATGATAGAGATGATAGATGATGATGATGATGATAGATAGATAGATAGATAGATAGATAGAGATGATCGATAGATAAAAAGCTTCATGAGATAAAACAGTTCTTTCCTACACACAATGTATTTCATTTATGTTTCTTTGCATGTTTGCATATATGTATGTGTAGCATGTGTGTATGTATGTTCACATGTGTGTGGGCACATGTATGTCTGCATATATGTGAGGGAGCCCAAGGTTGACATCAGGCGTCTTTCTCCACACCCTCTGCCTTATTATTTGAGACAAGGTCTCTCATTTGATTTAGTGAGTCTCAATCATCAGCTTGCTACAAAAATCCCCTGTCTCCTTCTCCTGAGCTCTGGAATTATAAGTAGGCTCCCACACCCACTCAGCAGATACATGGTTTCTGGGAATCAAAACTCCAGTCATTATATTTGAGCAGTAAGTGCTTAATCCACTAGACCATTTCTCCAGACCCATTCTTTTTTAAATTATTGATTGCCGCCCACTAGACCTACCACTATGTATTACTGCAAGCCACTGGAGATAGCACTGGTGTCCTTCCACACAGACAGAGGGCTGCAGTGTGGGTGTTCACAGTGTGTCTGATATTTCTGTTGCAATCCCTGAAGGGAATAGAAGAGGAAGAATGTAAGACGCATGCAGTCCGAGAGTCTGGGCTGCTCCTGAGGTAATCATAGATGTGCTCATTTCATCCAATAAATATTTGTTAGCCATAAACAGTATGTTCTCAGTGCTCAGCATGGAAAAGTTCCCCAATCCATCATGAGAAAGAAAACAGCTCACCAATTTAATGCATCGTGTTGCAGATGATGGATGGAAGACAGGCAATGGAGAGGGCAGGGAGAAGCTCTTTTCTCTTAGAGGGTGACTCCTGAGCTAAGATTAAGGATGAGTTCACCAGGAGGAGGAAAAGAACTTTCCAGGTAGGTAGGGTGGGGCACAGAGAGGAAGGATGAATTCTGGGCAAGGTGGGGATTGTTGGTAGGACTGGAATAAAAGAGGATGAGGCTGAGAAGTGGGACTGGAAAACTGAACATGGGAAAAATCATGGACAGCCTGGTGGCCCAAATTCTTAACAAGATTAGCTGGCCCTTGATGAGGCCGCCACTTTTTATGTAGCGCCCAAACTCTTTCTTTAGACACTGAGACATTTAAGAAACGCAATAAGCAGGGGTATAACATTACATTTTTCAATCACTAACAGTGTGGAGTGGGCGGGATCCATGACAGGAAGCCCAGGTGAAGAGATCACCATTATCCAGGTGCATGAGGGCAATGGGGAAGAATGGAACCTGGGGCGGGGGTCTGAAGGGGGAAAGCAGCTGGGCTGGAATCTGGGGCGCGGGGGAGGGGGTCTGAAGGTTACGTGGGCAGCCTTGACTTGGCATGGAGGCAGTGATGATAAATAAGGAGGTAAAATGAAAAGAGATATTTGCTTGCTAAGAGAGTCCCAGAGGCAAAACTCCATCTCTATTTCTCCTCCCCGCACACTTTCCAGAAGATGCCATCTCTCAGCGAGCGATTCCTGTAGCCACACCAGCCTCTGGGGATCGGAAAGGCGACTTGGAATCAGAGGGGAATTAATGGTGACTGTCTCGCCAACAGCTCAGGGAAAGTAATACTTACCTCGTGGAGACAAAGCGAAAACAAGGAAGACAATACCTGGACTGTCTGGCACTGGGCAGGTTCTCGAGAAATCTCCTTTTCCTGGAATGGAGGACTGAGGCCGAGCTTCCTCTGCCTACTTCTTTCCCATTCATAAACATAGTCATAAGTCTTCTAATAAAGGATTAGGAAAGGCATGTTTTCACTTTCTCTTACAGACAAGATAGAGGAATATTTTTCCCTCATATAGAGTAATTAAAGTCAGAGCTAGGTGAAAAAAAAAGTTACCCCTTTTGGCTGTGTTCCATCAACTGAGAAGAAACTCTCTTTCCTGATATTCTCCCTGAAATTTAATATGCTTTTCACCCTTAATTCAAATGGAAGGTGGGTAACTGCTAACAGTAACACATCTGAAGCTTCCTTGGATCCTTTTAAAAGTTAATTCCTCTTCAGTACCTTGCAAGTAACCCAAAACACTACACTTTAGAAAAAGAAGAAAGGCTGCAGGAGCCTCCATTAAAAAGCTGTTCTTTTTATAAAAGTGTAGTTACAGATCAATGCACTGTTAATGAGGAGTTTTCCTCCATCAGCTCTGAGGCGATGCTGAGGCTCAAGACTCCCTCATGACTTCTGGGTAACAAAAGGGGCTTTCAGCTCCCTACTTCACAAGGGCCTTGTGTAGCAGCCAGATAGGAGAACCAGTCTTTCCTCTTCTTAGGAGGGGGTGTATGGGGCCAAATCACTTCCATCTGCCTCTAAATTCTAAATGATCAGAAGTGCTGCTTTGCCTACTCGGGAAGCACAAACAGCAGGCAACAGTGGAGTGTAACAACTTTAACTAGCTGGCCAAGCTGGCAGCTTCTGACTCTACATCCCAGCTGTGTCGCTACTATATCAACTTGCCTTGTTACTTAAACTCTTGAACCTCAGTGTCCTCATCTACGAAATGAATCATAGCACTACCACCCAGAGTTGGTGGGTTGAGCTAACGGGCATACAATTCTTTGAACAGTGTTCCCAGCACATATATTACAGTCAATAAACGCTATGCTGAAGCAGAAAGCTCCTGGCTCAATTCACAGAAGGAATCTGCTTCATAACAGACTGTAAATAACTGGGCCACAGGACAAACAGCCCATAGAAATACACAGATAATTCCAACAGAGTTTAATTTTTCTATTTTAGCCCATGTTCCACAACCCAAGAGATACACAAATTGGCATCTCCAGTTTCTCTCAAAGATCCAAAGGACTTTGGCCAAGAGTCCTACAGGCAACTCTTGGTGGGAGTAGAGCAGCTGCTGAAGCTTTGAAGGAAACTGACTCCCCACCTGGCCCAGTTCTCTCTCTTACTTAACCTCTCTAGGCATTCAAGGATATTATCTCTGTACCAGATAGATCAGGGCTCAGGAAGTCACAGTTTATCATCATAAAGAATTGGCTATAATCCCAGACTTGGGAGGTTGAGGCAGGAGGATTTTTAATTCTAAGGCCAGCCTAGGTTACATAGAAAGAATCTTTGTCAAACAAGCAAAATTTTTGGCACTGTGAAGTTGGAGGGGTGAACTGAACTTGATTTATGAATTGTTGGGATATGAAAAAGAGGGAGGATTTCAGGCTGGTTGTATGAGACTAGAAGTTCTTTCTAATAAAATCCAAATACATGATATAAAGTAAACCAATAACATAACAACAGCTACAGTTGATTACAGCTAGGCCAGAGAGTAGAAAATCTGGCTTCCAGTCAGGAACATTCCTCTGTATGACTAAAGAGTGTCTTTAAAAGAAATGTTGGTCAGGGAGGGGGCTTTGCTGATAAAGCCACAACCCTGACTACCCATGTTCCATTTCTAGAACCGATATGGGGGAAGGAGAGAATCATCTCCCACAAGTTATTCTTTGGCCACAGACCTCTGCCCCCTGCACAAAAAAAAAATAAATGCAAAAAAAAATTAATAGGAAATGTTGAGAAACTCAAGACTTGTTCAATTGTGGCATCTATCACGTATTAGTCTTTTGGCTAAGGTCAAGTGTAGAAATATGCTCTATGTCATAGGGTGGAAGACAGGCAAGCATGAGACTCCGGGCTCTGTATGGTTGGCAAGCATGAGACTCCAGGCTCTGTATGGTTGGAAGACAGGTTAGTCTGCTGGTTTTATCACACACATCTAACAAGAACACAGGCATCAGCTGGGGAGAGGGCTCACTGCTAGAGTATTTGGGAAATCCTAAAAACATATCCCTGGAACAAACATGATCTTCCCTGGCATTAAGAAGTGAGAAAAGGCAGAGCTAGTGGCTAATCTTGGAAAAGCTACTAATGAGAACCAGCCATGGTCTTACTTATCACAGCACAGAAATGGCCTCATACAAATGGCCTCATACAAATGGTCTCATACACCAGACTTCAGGTCATGAATGGCTAACTGAATGTGTTGCTAGATATTCCTGATTTAAATGAAATTGTTGTGTAGTTGAGCATGATTTTGTTTTCAAATAGGCTCAGCAGTTAAGAGCACTGACTGGTCTTGCAGAGGATCCAGGTTCAATTCCTAGCACCCACATGACTGCTAACAACTCTCCCTAACTCCAATTCCAGGGACTCCTATGTCTTCTTCTGGCCTTCTCAGGCATTGCAGGACATGAGTGCGCTCACCCACATGTAGACTTTACACTCATAAACATAAAATATAAAAACATAGTAACTCTGATTCAGTAAAAACGATGTTTTCCCTTTTAAAGATATGATTGGAATTAATTAGAAATATTCAGGTTTTCACAAAGATGAAGGATGCCTTTCAAAGTTGAAGATTGATTTCATATGCAGACGTACATAACTAGTTATATTTAAATATTGGGAAAATCACTTTCCAGTCTCTGAACCAAGCAAGGCTTGCCTATGATACTTGTGCTCATTAGGCAATGGTCAAATAAAGTAAGTCTACTTTATAAACTTGTTTGAACTATAACAAATTAATTATAATTCCCTGTATCTAAAATGCTTCCTTTTACTTGCTGAAGAGCATTTTCTTGTGGTTTATGTATAATATCAAATAAAGAATATTTAACACTTGCCACATTTTATCACTGATTTGCAATTCACATGCTTTTAAAATCAGCATGACAGATACAACAGAAAGCTAGATCTCATATTAGAATTATTGATTATCAAACTCAGGTTGTTGTAATTCAGGATTGTCTGAGGCAGAGGCAGGTGGATCTCTGTGAGTTCAAGGCCAGCCTGGTCTACATAATGTGCTTCAGGCCAGCTGGGACTAAAGGGAAAGCCTGTCTGTAAAGTACCAAAAATAAATAAATAAATAAATAAATAAATAAATAAATAAATAAATAAATAAATCTTATGCAGAACAAACAAGACAGTGAAATTGTTGCATGTGTGGTTGGTAATGCTTTTTGTCAATTCGTAAAGAAGAAAGATTAAAGTAGATGAGGTAATTTGTAAAGTATAGAACTAAAATATAATTAAAAGCAAACATTTTACAGATTTAAAAAAATAACTATGCCACTATGATGTTGGAATCATGACACTCACTTTCTAGAATCAGAGAGTCGGAAGAGCTTCCTGTCCACAGGAAGTGATGGAACTGGTGCTGTGGCAGGCAGGGTCTCCTTCCACTGAACAGCTTCTTCTCCACTCACCACATGTTTTCAGAGACCTTCCTTGAGACTTACTGCCTGAGTGAACTCAAATTCACCCTCCTATAGATTCATCTCTTACAGTTCTGTGGATACATCTCTCTGCAGAGCTAAAGATGGTCAGTGATGTTTTATGTAAATTGCAAATGTCCTAGGAAACTGACGAGAAGGAATTAAAAGACTGAGACTCCTTAATGTGTAGGAACTGAAAATGAAGACTCAAAGGGCTTGGCTGCAAGGAAAAACTACTCTAGTCAAAGATGGAAATTTTCTCCAGGATTTTTTTCCCATATGGGCAAAGAATGACTAGGAGAAATTCAGGATTCCATCCATATCACATCTTTAAGGTTAGTTAGCTCTCTCTTTAAAATTGTGATGACAGATGACAATATCCTTGGCTTCATAACTTACAAACTTTGAGACTTTGCATTTAACCAATTTAAACCAGTTTTCTCATCCATACAATTAACATTATATGAACTTGGATGTCACAAGAATTAAATGGGGTACACATGTGATGGGTATGCCTCCTGTCATCTAGTGCATAAATACTGCTGTTTTCTCACCTTCATAAGTCTCCCAGGTGACATAAAATTGGGAGTAGTCAGAAATAGACATTCATTCTTTTTTTCAATTTTTAAAAATTTATTATTTTTTTCTCATATTAAAACTTTCCAGAACCTGAAAGGTAAAGATCATTAGGACACATTATAAATAGTTGTTACAATTAGGATCCACAGAGATGTTTGATGCCTGTAGCAGTCTGAGGCTTTTCTTCCTTTTAATGTTTAGCTGGGCCAACCTTTCTGCACTAAATTTACTCAAGCTATTTATCATTGACTGCATGTTGTTAATTTGGGAAGCCATCTTAATTACTTTAGTTAAATTATCCTACAGGTAGAAGCAAATGTTACAAGTTGATACTGTACAACACAAACATTGTAGAGAATATTTGTATCCATTAACCTCAAAGTTGTTGTTATACAAATTATAAGTGAAGCAGATGTGGACTACAATTTATATTTCCAATTAGCTTAAATGTATTACCTTTTTATTAAAACCTTTTTAAAAAATTTTTATTTATTTTTCTCTATGTGTATGAATGTACTGTCTGCATGCAGGTCTGTGCACCCGTGTCGTGCAATGCCGCGGAGGTCAGAAGAGGGTGTCGGATTCCCCTGGAACTGGAGCTCTCCTGGAATTGGAGTTTCAGACGGTTCTCAGCCACCATGTGGGTGCTGGGGATCGAACCCAGGTCCTCTGCAAGAGCAGTCATCACTCTTAACTGCTAGGCTATCTCTCCAGCCCCTATTAATACCTTTTAACCAATGTTATTTAATATAAACATTTTTACTTTTACTAAGACCTAGAATACCATATAATATGTAGACAAAGTTTGGGCAAATTTGGATACCTGTTAAACTCACATCAATTAACTATACCTTAAATCTAATGTAGACCCATGTCCCCCTCCCAAACCTCCCACCCCACCAGATTCACCATTTCAGTCAGTTCTTGTTGCAGTCTTTTCTGTTGTTGTTGTTCTTTCCAATATGCATCACTCCCCACAAGGAATATTTACAACTGGATTATTGGTGCTAGCATCCACAGATGAGGGATACCATTCGTCATTTGTTTTTCTGGGACTGTGTTACTTCACTTAAGATAATTCCTTCCACTTCCATCAATTTACCTGCAAATTTCATGATGTCATCTTTCTTTACCACTGCATAGAACTCTATTGTGGATATGTACCACATTTTCTCTATCCACTCGTCAGTTGAGGGGCGTTTTGGTTGGTTCCAGCTCTTCGCTATTGTGAAGAAGAGCTACAATAAACATGGCTGTAGTATCATCTCTGTGGTATGAAGAGTCTGGTGGATATATTCCCAGAAGTGGTATGGCTGGGTCAGGTGGTAGACTCATTTTGAGTCTTTTAAGGGTTCTCCATACTGCTTTCCATAGTGGTTGTACAAGTTTGCATTCCCACCAGCATTGGATGAGTGCTCCCATTCCCCCACAGCCTCTACAGCATTTAGTATCATTTGTTTTCTTGATCCTTGCCAGTCTTATCAGGGTGAGATGGTATCTTAAAGTTTTAATTTGCATTTCCTTAATTATTAGTGATGTTGAACATTTTTAAGATGTTTCTCAGCCATCTCTATTTCCTCACTTGTGAAGTCTCTGCTCAGCTCTTTACTCCATCTTTTGAGTGAGTCACTTGTTTTCTCACTTCTTTGTTTTTTGAATAGTTTATATATTCTGGAGGTTAATGCTCTGTCAGATGTATCAGCAGTGAAGGTTTCCTCCCACTTTGTGGGTTTTCTCTTCACTTCCCTGACTGTTTCTTTTGCTGTACAGAAACTTTTGAGTTTTAAGGTCCCACTTGTCAATTATCAACTTTATTTCCTGAGCAGCTGCTGTCTGATTTAGAAAGTCTTTTCCTACACCTATGTCTTGTAAGTTGCTGTCAACCTTTTCTTCTATCACCTTTAGAGTTTTGGGTTTCACATTGAGGACTTTGATCCATTTGGAGTTGATTTTCATACAGGGTGAGAGGTGGGGATTTAATTTTACTTTCTACAAGTGGTGATCCAGTTTTGCCAACACCATTTGCTGAAGATGCTGTCTTTCCTCCACTGAGTCTTTTTGGCCCCACTTGTCAAATATGAAGTGGCTGAAATTGTGTGTGCTCAAGTTTGGATCTTCAATTTTGTTCCATTGGTCTACCAGTCTTTTTTTTGTGCCAGTACCAGGCTGTCTTTATGACTATATCCCTGTAGTATAGTTTGATGTCTGGTATAGAAATCTCCCCTGTATTGCTCTTTTCATTCAGGGTTGCTTTGGCCATTCTGGGTCTTTTGTTGTTCCATATGAATTTTTTTAATTTTTTTTTATTATTTATTTATTTATTTTTGTATGTGTATGAATGTACTGTCTGCATGCAGGTCTGTGCACCCATGTCGTGCAATGCCGCGGAGGTCAGAAGAGGGTCTCGGATTCCCCTGGAACTGGAGTTCTCCTGGAATTGGAGTTACAGACGGTTCTTAGCCGCCATGTGGGTGCTGGGGATCGAACCCGGGTCCTCTGCAAGAGCGTCAGTGCTCTTAACCGCTAGGCTATCTCTCCAGCCCCTGTTCCATATGAATTTAAGAATTTTTTTTCCAAGCCTGTGAAGAATGCTCTTGGGATTTTAATTGGGATTGCATTGAATCTGTTTATTAATTTGGGTAAAATGGACATTTTTACTATATTAATTTTTCCAATCCATGAGCATGGGAGGTCTTTCCATCTTTTGATGTCTTCTTCAATCTCCTTCTTCAGGAGCTTATAATTTTTGTTGTAGAGATCTTTAGTGGTTTTGGTTAGGTTTATTCCTAGGTATTTTATTGTTTCTGAGGCTATTGTGAGTGGGAAGGACTCCTTGTGTTCCTTGTTCAGTTGCTTGTTGTTGGTGTAAAGAAAGGCTACTGATTTTTTAAGTTAATTTTGTTAACCACTACTTTACTGAAACTTTTAATCATTTCTAGGGGTTTTCTTATGGAGTTTTTAGCATCCCTTAGGTAAACTATCATATCATCTGCAAAAAGTGATAGGTTTACTTCCTCTTTTCCAATTAGTATTTCTTTAATTTCCTTTTCTTGACTTATTGCCCCAGCCAGTGTTTCAAGCACTATATTGAAGAGGAGTGGTGACAAGGGTCATCCTTGTCAGGTTCCTACCTTTACGGGGAATCCTTCTAACTTTTCTCCCTTTAGGATGATACTGGCTGTGTGTTTCTTATATATGGCTTTGATTATGTTGAGGAATGATCCTTCCAGTCCAATTCCCTCTAAGACTTTAATCATGAAGAGATGCTGGATTTTGTCAAAGGACTTTTCTGTATTGATTGAGTTGATGGTGTGGTTTTTGTCCTTCAGTCCATTTATGTCTTTTATGATATTTACTGATTTTCGTATGTTGAACCGTTGAATCATCCCTGCATCTCTGGTATGAACCCAACTTGATCATGGTGAATGATCTTTTTGATGTGGGTCTGTATACAGATTGTGAGTATTTTGTTGAGAATTTTTGCATCTGAGTTTATTAATGAGATGGGTCTGTATTTCTCTTTTTTTGCTGCATCCTTGCCTGGTTTTAATATTAGAGTGATGTTGCCTTCATAGAAGGAATTTTGGAGATTTCCCCCTGCTTGTATCCTTCTGAACAGTTTTAGTAATAATGGTTGTAAGTCCCCTTTGAATGTTTTATAGAATTCTGATGTGAAACCATCTGGACCTGGGAATTTTTTTAGTTGGGAGGTCTCTTATTACATTTTCAATTTCTTCAGATGTTATGGGTCTGTTTAAGCTGTCAATCTCCTCTTGGTTTAGCTTTGGTGATTCCCTGTATTGCAGATATTCATCCATTTCTCTTAGGTTTTCAAATTTGGTATAGGTTTTTGAAGTATTTCTGTATGATTGTCTGGATCTTTTCACTGTCTGTAGTGATATTTCCCCTTTCCTCTTGAATTCTATTGATTAGGAGTTGCTCTTTCTTTCTTTTGGTTAACTGGGCTAGGAGTCTGTCTATCTTGTTTATTCTCTCAAAGAACCAACTTTTGGATTTGTTTATTTTTTGTATTGTTTTCTTTGTTTCTATTATATTGATTTCTGCTCTGATTTTTGTTATTTCTTTCTGTCTGTTGCATTTGGGGTTTATTTGTTGTTGTCTTTGCAGTGTTTTTAGCTCCAGCATTAGTTCATTTATCTGTGCTCTTTCTGTGTGTGTGTGTGTGTGTGTTTTTTTAATATAGGCACCCAGGGCTATAAACGTCCCTCTTAGGACTGCTTTTAAAGTATCCCATAGGTTTTGTTGTGTTGTATTGTATTGTCGTTGTCATTCAGTTCCAGGAATGCTTTTATTTCTTTCTTTATTTCCTCCTTGACCCATTCATTATTCAGGAGTGTGTTGTTTAGTCTCCATGTGTTATTTCTTTCTTTATTTCCTCCTTGACCCATTCATTATTCAGGAGTGTGTTGTTTAGTCTCCATGTGTTCGTGTAGATAATAGGGCTTGTCCTGATGTTGCTATTGAGTTTTATTGCACTGTGGTCTGAGAGAATGCTTGAAATAATTTAAATCCTTTTGTATTTGTGGAGGTTTTTTTCTGTGTCCAAGTATGTGGTCAATTTTGGAGAACATTCCATGGGGTGCTGAGTAGAAAGTATATTCTCTGGTGTTTGGGTGGAATATTAGGAATATGTCTGTGAGGTCCATTTCCTTTATTGCATTGTTCAATTCAGATGTCTCTCCATTTAATCTTTGGTTGATCTGTCCAAAGTACTTATTGGGGTATTGAAGTCCCCTACTATGAGTGTGTTGGGGTTAATCTGTGCCTTGAGGTCCTGTAGAGTTGTATTTACAAAGGTTGGTGCACCGGAGTTTGGTACGTATATATTCATGATTGTGCGGTCTTCATGGTTAATTTTCCCTTTGATAAGGATATAATGGCCCTCCTTGTCTCTTCTAATTGCTTCTACTTTGAAATCTATTTTGTCTGATATTAGGATAGCAACTCCTGCTTTCTTTTTAGTACCATTTGCTTGGAATATTTTTTCCATCCTTTCACTTTAAGTTGATGCCTATCCTTAAGGGTGAGATGGGTTTCTTATAGACAGCATATTGATGGGTTCTCTTTCCTAATCCATTCTTCCAGTCTATGTCTTTTGATTGGGGAGTTTAGCACGTTGATATTTAAGGTTATAATTGAGTAGTATATGTTGCTTCCTTTCATCTTATTATAAGTTTGCATTTTTTTGTGTAGGTTTCCACCTCTGCATTTCTGTTTTTATTAATTTTTTTTCTTTCAAGGTGCCTGGGGTTAGTTGCTCCTCTCCTCTTCTCTGTCCTTTGAATTGTTTCAAGCATTCTCTGGAGGGTTGGTTTTCCAAGCATGTATTCTTTCATCTTGTTTATGACATGGAAGATTTTTCTCTTTCCTTCAACTAGAATCGATAGTTTTGCTAGATATAGTAACCTGGGTTGGCATCCATAGTCCTTTAGCACTGGGAATACTTTGGTCCACGTTCTTCTTGCTTTCATGGGTTGTGCTGAAAAGTCAGCTGTGATTCTGATATGTTTTCCCTTGTATGTAACTTGTTGTTTTTCTCTTGTGGCTTTCAGAATTTTGTCTTTGTTTTGGATATCAAGCATTTTAACTACGATATGGTGGGAGGAGTTTCTTTTCTGGTCTATTCTATTTGGTGTTCTACTTGCTTTTTGTATTTGCATGGGTTTATCTTTTTTTGTTGTTTGGGGAAATTTTCCTCTATTATTTTGTTGACAATCTGGTCAATATCATTTTCTTGGGATTCTTCTTCCTCTATCCCTATGATGTGGAGGTTTGATCTTTTCATAGTGTCCCACATTTCTTGGTTGTTCCACGCTTGTGTATTTTTAAATTTTTCATAGTCTTCACTTGAGATTTTTAGTTGTTCTGTGTTGTCTTCTAGGTCTGATATTCTTTTTTCTGCTTCCTCCATTCTGCTTCTGAGGCTTTTTCCCATTCTTTCCTCTTGATTGGATGAGTGTTCAATTTCCTTTTTTTGTTGTTCTTTCTGTGTTTTCCTTACAATTTCCATTTCCTTTTGGAGCTTCTCAAACTTTTCTTGTGGCTCATTGGTTTCCTTTTTCATTTCAGCATGGGATCTTTTCAGTGTTTCCACTTCCTTCCGGAGTTTGTCATTTTGTCCCTCTAGCTCTTTCTGGTATCTGTCATTTTCTCCTTTTAGTTCTTTCTGAAGTTTGTCCTTGTCTTCCTCTAGGTCCTTCCTGAGTTTTTCATCCTCTCCCCTTAATTTTATGATTTCTTTGAATATATCTGTGATTGTTATCTGGGGATCTGTGTCCTGGGTTACCTCTATGGAGATCCCATTGTAGGGGTCCTCCACTGGCTCCATAGGGTTTGGTGTGGAGTTGTTCTGTGCTTTTCCCATATTGTTCCTTCCTTGTACTCTCGGCATGAGGTTAGGTTTTTGCCTGTATTCTGATGCGAATTTTGAATGCCTTTTTCACTTTATTGAAGGATTGCTTTCCTTGATTCCTTTGGGTGTCTTTGTTATATTCTCCTTATGAATGTAGTGTTGATGTGACGAGGTCTTAGGCTTTCAATTTTGGTTATATACTGGAAGGTATAGTTCACTTTTCCCTTTCTGTTCTGCAGGAGCTGGATGTGTAGCAACCCAGGTGACACCTTCTGAAGACTGTATTCCCTCTGCTGTCAACCAGTCTCTCCTGAGTTCCAGTTAGCAGCAGGGGGGGGGAAGGGTTGCTGGCTCAGCCTGCGTGCCAGTGCCCTCTGTGTTTGAGCCTCAGCTCCCAGCTCCCAAGGCCTTCCGGGACACCTCCCAGTCCATTGGGGTCCCCTCAGACTCTGGCCCCAGCAGGAGCACGAGCAGCGTGTAAGCCGCTGCCGGATATTTGCCCCGAGCTTGGGGTTCAGGCCTCAGCTCCCAGCTCCCAAGGCCTTCCAGGACACCTCCCAGTCCGCTGGACCTGCCAGTCCCCTCACTATTTATTTTTTATGTATATGAGTGTACTGTCTGCATGTAGGTTGGTGCACCCGTGTTGTGCAATGCTGCAGAGGTCAGAAGAGGGCATTGGATTCCCCTGGAACTGGAGTTAAAAACGGTTCTTAGCAGCCATGTGAGTGCAGGGAATAGAACCCCGGCCCACTGCAAGAGCAGTCTGCACTCTGAAGAGCTGAGCCATCTCTCCAGCCCCTAAGATGGTTCTTTTTATGGGTTTGCATTCTCACCAGCAGTAGATGAGTGTTCTCCTTTCCTCACAACCTCTCCAGCATTTGGTACGATTTGTTTTCATGATCCTAGCCAGCCTTATCAGAGTGAGATATCTTAAAGTGGTTTTAATTGGCATTTTCTTAATTATTAGCGATTTTGAAGACTTTTTAAGATGTTTCTCAGCCATCTCTATTTCCTCACTTGTGAAGTTCTGACATTCATTCTTGAAATCTGGGGTTGAACAATAAGATGAGGAAGGCAGTAAAGAGAATACGAATAGGAAAGGAAGAAGTCAAAGATCCTTATTTGTAGAAGAGATGATGCTCTGTGTAAACGCTCTTAAAGAGTGGACCAGAAAATTCCTGTTGCTGATACATACATTCAGCAAAGTAGCAGCATACAAACTTAGCACGAAAAAATCAATAGCTGTACTGTACACAAACAAGAAACGTGCCAAGAAAGAAATCCTGGAAACGGCACCACTCGTAAATAGCCTCAGGAAAAAAATAAGTTGGGATAAATCTAACCAATGGAGTGAGAGACTTGTACATACTGTACAAAACTCAACTGCAAGGAGACCTCAGGGTAAGACCTGATACCCTGCATATGACAGATGAGAAAGTAGGGAACACACTGGAACTTACAGGCACAAGAACTGACTTTCTGAACAGGAACTGACAGCACAGGCATTAAGACCAACAACTGACCAATGAGACCTTGTGGAACTAAAGTGCTTCTATACAGGAAGAACATGATGCAATCTAGAGAATAGGGGGGAAAATCGTTACAGCTCTACATGTCACAGAGAGTTAGTATCTAGCATATACAAATAACTCAAAAGATTAAACATCGAGAATACAAACAAACCAATTAAAATTGGAGCATGAAACTAAACCAAAGGTTTGAAAAGATGAAATATGGCTAAGAAATATTTTTTAATTTAATTTTTATTGATGGTTTATGCATTTCGTACATCATTTTCCAATTCAGATCAGGCATATTTCCCTTTCCCTTCCTCCCCACCCCCACCCCATCCCAGATCATGTATTCTGCCATAACTGTCCTGCATCTTTCAGGTTTTTTTTTTCATTTTTTNGGAAAGGCTGACCCGTCTGAACATTCAAAGGAAGAAAAGCCTCAGATTGCCATAAACATCGAACCCCTCTGTGGATCCTACATGTAACAACTAGTTATAATGAGTCCTAATGAAACTTACCTTCTAGGTGCCACAAAGGTTCTGATATGAGAGACTTCCTTGCCTTCCCACCCATAGAACAAGGAGAAATATGACAATGATGAGGTCGCTCCCCAACTGTAAATTGGAGACAACTATTGTAGAGGTAATCTCTTATAAAACCGGTAAAACTGCTTTCTTTAATTGACTACTAGACATGGGAACTGTGGAAGGGATTACTCTCTGTTCAGAACCAAATATAATACTAAAGTCCTAGGGCTATGCACTCAGGCAAAATATATTAATACAGGAGCTCTGACATCAGCAATGGATTGTTCTACCAGGTGGATGTTGGCCAGGGGATCCAAGGCCCCACAAAAGGTAAGGGCTCCTTGCCTCTAAGTTGGGATACCTGCAGGAGGAGAGGCAATAAGACCCTGCTGCCGAAGACCTGACGTTAACATGGGAGGGATGTATTGAGACCGCACATGCAAGTGTACAGATGGCCTCTGGAATGCCAGAGAGTGTTACCAAAGGCCACTAAACCAATAAAGCAAATACGGGTCTCCCTGAATCAAGCAAGACTCCACCGTCAGCACCAGCTACACCTCACCTGCGTGGAAATACTGTGCAGCAGAGGCAGCCATGTGCCTGTAGAAATATTTTTTAAGGTCAGTTTTCAGAATCCCAGTGCTCTCAGCGGCGTGGAGGGTTCTAACCCTGCTTTGCCCCCCCCCCAGGCTGCTGCTTTGCAGCTGCTGCTACCCCATCTTCCTTTGGTGGGCCCTGCTCCTGGGGACTTTCTGTTTGTTTCCTCCACTCCCTTCTACTGTTTTGCACACCCGCCTTGCGACAGCCCCTGAATCCTCTGGGAGTTGATCTCTCCAGCCTCGGCTTGCACCACTGGGTCTGCCTGCAGCCCCGCTGGCTGCCGATCTCTGGTTCCTCCGGAAAGCCAACCTTGACTCTTGACTTCATTGATGCACCCATTCCAGTGGTTTAACGACTCTCCTGACCCACCAGGACTCGGTGCTGGTTCCTAGCCTACTGTGGAAGAGGACTTCGAGCAGGAAGGAAAATGGTATGTTGGAGGGAGTCTAGTCCTGTGTTCTACGGGGGGGTGTGCATTATTTGTCTTTCATTTCATCTCAGAAGGACTTTCATAGCTATTCAAGTGTGACTCTTGTATGATTCTGTAAACTGAGGCACTATCTTAACTGTGTTAAGTATAATCCCTTATCTCTACGTTTCAGAGCTTGAAAAAAAAAAAAAAGAAAAAAAATTGGTCTTTTCAAGACAGGGTCTCCTGGAACTCACTCTGTAGACCAGGCTGGCCTTGAACTCACAAAGATCCACCTGCCTCTGCCTCCAAAATGCTAGGATTAAAGGTGTGCACCACCGTGCCCGACAAGATTTCTTTTTGTGTTTGACATCCTTAGCCATCAGGAAAAAATGCAAATTAAAACTACTTTGATATTTCATTTTACCCAAGTCAGAATGGCTAAGATCAAAAAGCAAATGACAAAAAAATGGAGAGGATGTGGGGAAAAGAGAACAATATTCACTGCTGGTGAGAATGAAAAGTGGTACAACCACTGTGGAAATCAGTGCAAAGTTTCCACAAAAAGCCAGAATATCTATAATCCAGCTATACTAATCTTGAGCATATAGTCAAAGGATCCTGTGCTCTACTGCAGAGATACTTGCTCATTCATGTTCATTGCTACTCTACTCCCAATAGCTAGGAAATGGAAACAATCCAGCTGTCCATCAACTGATGAATATATAATGGAATATGGTACATTTACTTATTCAATGAAATATTATTCAGCTGTTAAGAAAAATGAAATTAGGGGTGGAGAGATGGCCTAGCGGTTAAGAGTGCCGACTGTTCTTACAGAGGACCCGGGTTCGATCCCCAGCACCCACATGATGGCTGAAAACCATCTGTAACTCCAATTCCAGGAGAAATCCAGTTCCGGGGGAATCCAACACCCTCTTCTGACCTCCACAGCATTGCACGACACTGGTGAACAAACCTACATGCAGACAGTACATTCATACACATAAATAAATAAAATATTAAAAAGGAAGAAAAATGAAATTACAAAATTTACAGATAAATGGATGGAGCTTAAAACAATCACCTGAGTGAGGTAATCCAGACCCAGAAAGACATAACCATCACATATTTTCTTTCACAGGTGGATGGTAGCTTCAAATCTTCAGATGTGTGTGTGTGTGTGTGTGTGTGTGTGTGTCTGTGTGTGTGTTTCATTTAGAATACTCATGGGGCTCAGAAAATTACTAAGGGGTCATGTGGATGAAGGCTAACAAGGGAGGGGTAGTAGAATAGAGTGGTATAAAGAGGAAAAGGGAATAATGGAATAGGAAGGGTTAAATGGAATGGAGGATGGGAGGGCAGAGGAGAGGAGGGAATATAGGGAGAGATACCTAAATAGAGATCCTTTGAAAAAGTCATATAGGTAGCCAGCCCCAACAGGTCCAGAGAGAGGAGGCAGCATGGTGCCTGAGGAATAGCCAGCCAGCCAGCCAAACTTGGCCCAGTGTGCACAGCGTCAGGGTGGAATCACCTGGTCAGCTGAACACCTACCAGGTCTAGAGGGCACCTGCAAACTGTACCCTCCCAACCCTCTTGAGATACAGTGAGGGTATCCAACTGAGAACAGCTGTAGCAACACCCAAGCTCAAAGCAGGTGCACACTCAGCAGGGAGCTGACCTGATTTTTACCTCAAGATTTCTGGAGAACCTCCAGACCAGAAAGGGAAGAGCCAGCTGAACCTCCCAATATATAACCAAAAGTGAAAACTGGAAACTTAGCACAAGCAGCCCTCCCTAAACCAAGGAGAAGACAAGGAACATATCTGTAAGAAAGAAGCAAATTGATCCTTCCACACAGCAAAGAAATATTTGAGATTCGCACCAGAATACAAACAATAAAACAAACCCGCATGCCAAAAAACACAAAGAAAAACAGCACAGGAAAAGCACATAATAAATCTCCACCAGACACTACCAGTCCTAAAGAAGATCCCTGCAATGAGATCTCACTGGAAGGAACCCAGGACATGGATCTTAGAAGAACAATCACAGACATAGTCAAAGAAATAAAAGAATATAAAGAACAAATAAGAGAACGAAAGGGAGAGAAAGAAGAACTCAGGAAGTAACTAGAGGGAGATAATGACAAAGTAGGGAAGGAAGTGGAAACACTGAAAAGATCTCAGGATGAAAGGAAAAAAAGAAACTGGCCAGTGAAGCAAGGAGTTACAAAAAGAGAATGAAAAGCTCCAAAAGGAAATGGAAATACTGAAGAAATCACAGAATGGAATGAAAAAGGAAATTGAACATTCATCCAATCAGCAGGAAATGATGGGAAAAAGCCTCAGAAGCAGCATGGATGAAGCAGGAAAAAAGAATATCAGACCTACAGGACAACACAGTGCAGCTAGAAACCTCAAGTAAAGATTATGAAAGTAACCTACCATAACTATTAGTACTTTTTAAATACCTATATATCTAATTGCTTGTGCTTCATTAGTAGGATTGAAAGGTTATTCCTGAACAAACTGTCAGCCCATGAAAGGAAACAGCCAGAGTTGACCAGAGTCCAAGACAACAGCTCCAGAGAAAGTAGACTGTTTTGCTTCTCATCCACCTGTGCCCCTTTTCTAAGCCTAGGGAACAATCTCCCCTTTTCTAAGCCTAGGGAACAATCTGCAGAAGAGGGGACATGGTAGAATGTAAGGGCTGCGATTGGAGTGAATGGTGAAACTACAGCAATGTAGTCTGGACACTCATTTGATCAACTTGATTGAACATACAACCCCCCCCCGCTGGACGGTGGGACCCATGGGCTATGTGGGTTTGAGCACAACTGCCTGCAAATTGGTTTTACATGAAGCATGCCTGTATTCATAAATTATCACTTATTGCTAAAAAATGAAAAAAATTGAGAGAAAGATGCAGGACAGTTATGGCAGAATGCATGATCTGGGATGGGGTGGGGTGGGGGGAAGGGAAAGAAAAATATGCCTGAACTGAATTGGAAAATGATGTATGAAATACACAAAGCATCAATAAAAATTTTTTTTAAAAAGATTATGAAAATTTTAAAAAACACAACCAGGAAATGTGGGACATTATGAAAAGACCAAACCTCCACATCATAAGGATAGAGGAAGGAGAAGAATCCCAAGAGAATGGTATTGATCAGATCTTCAACAGAATAATAGAAGAAAATTTCCCCAAACTGAAAAGAGACAAACCCATACAAATACAAGAAGCACATAGAACTCCAAATAGACAAGATCAGAAAAGAAATTCCCCATGCCATATCATAGTTAAAACACTAGACACTTAAAACAAAGACAAAATACTGAAAGCCACAGGAGAAAAATAGCAAGTTACATATAAAAGAAAACCAATCAGAATCACAGCTGACTTCTCAGTGCAAACTATTAAAGCCAGAAGAACGTGGACTGATGTATTCCCAGTAATAAATGACTATAGATTACTATACTCAGCAAAAATGTCAATTATAGTTGAAGGAGAAAGAAAAATCATTCATGACATAAAAAAGATGAAAGAATACATATCCAAAAACCTAACCCTTCAGAAAATACTAAAACAATTCAAAGGACAGAGGAAAGGAGCACCTACTGACAAGCAGCTAGAAAGAGAAATTAATAAAAGTATAACTGTGAAAATACAAACTTAGACCAAGAATTCAAACAGAAAATAAGGTGAAAGGAAGAAACACATCTTTCAATAATAAACTTAAATATTAATGGTCTAAACTCCCCAGTCAAAAGACATAGACTGAGGAATGGATTAAGAAACAGAATCCATCTATATGCTGTCTACAAGAAACCCATCTCTCCCTGAAGGACAGGCACCAACTTAAAGTAAAAGGATGGAAAAAGATATTCCAAGGAAATGGTACCAAAAACAACCAGGACTTGAAATTCTAATATCAGAGAAAGTAGACCTCAAAGTAAAACTAATCAGAAAAGACAAAGAGGACCATTACATCCTTATCAAATAACAAATAACCATGAAGATTTCACAATCATACATATATATGCACCAAACTCTGGTGCACCGAACTTTATAAACACAGTGCTGCAAGACCTTAAGATTGATCCCGGCACGCTAGTAGTAGGAGACTTCAATACTCACTGAGTCCATTAAATAGGTCAACTGGATAAAGAATAAACAGAAAGACATCAGAACTGAACAATAAAATACACCAAATGGACCTCACAGGCATCTACAGAACATTCCACCCAAACACTAGAGAATATACTTTCTACTCAGCACCTAATGGAACATTCTCCAAAATTGACCACATACTGGGACACATAAAAATAACCTCAACAAGTATGAAAGGATTTAAATTATTTCATGCATTCTCTCAGACCACAGTGCAATAAAGCTCAATAGCAACATCAGGACAAACCCTACTATCTACAAGAACACATGGAGACTAAACAACACACTCCTGAATAATGAATGGGTCAAAGAAGAAATAAAGAAAGAAATAAAAGCATTCCTGGAACTAAATGAAAATGACAATACATTGGAAAATAACAAAACCTATGGGATACTTTAAAAATAGTCCTAAGAGGGAAGTTTATAGCCCTGTGCCTACATTAAAAAAAAAAAGAACACGGGGCTGGAGGGATGGCCTAGCGGTTAAGAGCGCCGACCGCTCTTGCAGAGGACCCGGGTTCGATCCCCAGCACCCACATGGCGGCTGAGAACCGTCTGCGACTCCGGTTCCATGAGAACTCCAGTTCCAGGGGAATCCGAGACCCTCTTCTGACCTCCGCGGCATCGCACGACACGGGTGCGCAGACCTGCATGCAGACAATACATTCATACATATAAAAAAAAAATAAAAATAAATAAATTAAAAAAAAAAAGAACACGAACAAGTAATCTAACACTAAACCTAAAAACACTTGAGAAACAACAACAAATGAACACCAAACCCAACAGAGAGAAAAAAAGTCACTAAAATCAGAGCAGAAATCAATGAAATAGAAACAAAGAAAGCAATACAAAGAACTAACGAATCCAAAAGTTGGTTCTTTGAAAGGATAAACAAGATAGACCTATAGCCCAGTTAACCAAAAGAAAAAAAAAAAAAAAGAGCAACTCCAAATCAATAGAATTAGTGATGAAAAGGGAAACATCACAATAGACAATGAAAAGATGCAGACAATCATATGGGAATACTTCAAAAACCTGTACTCTACTAAATTTGAAAACCTAAGAGAAATGGCTGAATATCCGAAATCCCGGAATTCACGAAAGCTTAAACAAGAAGACAACCTAAACAGACCCATAATATCTGAGGAAATTGAAAATCTAATAAAAAACCTCCCGACCAAAAAATGCCCAGGCCCAGATGATTACAGGCAGAATTATATAAAAAAAATTTAAAGAAGACTTACGACCATTACTACTCAAACTGTTCAGAAGGATACAGACAGAGGGAAATCTCCCAAATTCCTTCTATGAAGCAAGCATTACCTTAATACCAAAACCAGGCAAAGATACAACAAAAGAAGGAGAGTTACAGACCCACCTTATTAATGAACGTAGATGCAAAAATTCTCAACAAAATACTTGCAAACTGCATACAGACCCACATCAAAAAAATCATCCATCATGACCAAGTTGGATTCATACCAGAGATGCAGGGATGGTTCAACATATGTAAACAATAAATATCATAAAACACATAAATGGACCGAAAGACAAAAACCACACAATCATCTCAATTGACACAGAAAAAGCCTTCAACAAAATCCAGCATCCCTTCATACATAAATTCCTAGAGGGAATTGGACTAGAGGGATCATTCCTCAACGTAATCAAAGCCATAGTCAACAAACACACAGCCAACATCAACCTAAATGGAGAAAAGTTAGAAGCATTCCCTTAAAGGCAGGAACCAGGCAAGGCTGCCCCTATTGCCACTCCTCTTCAATATAGTGCTTGAAATGCTTGCTAGGGCAATAAAGCAAGAAAGGAAAATTAAAGGAGTACTAATTGGACAAAAGGAAGTCAAGCTATCCCTTTTTGCAGATGACATGATAGTTTACCTAAGGGATAATAAAACTCCACCAGAAAACTCCTAGAAATGATTAAGAGTTTCAGTAAATTGTCAGGATACAAAATTAACCTGGAAAAATCAGTAGCCTTTCTTTACACCAACAACAAGCAACTGAAGAAGGAATATAAGGAGACCTTCCCACTCACAATAGCATCAAAAACAATAAAATACCTAGGACCAAACTTAACCAAAGACAACAAAGATCTCTACAACAAAATTTTAAACCCCTGAAGAGGGAGATTGAAGAAGACATTGAAAGATGGAAAGACCTCCCATGCTCATGGATTGGAAAAATTAATATAGTAAAAATATATATTCTACCCAAATTAATATACAGATTAGATACAATCCAAATTTAAACCCCCAAGTTTCTTCACAGACTTGGAAAAAAATCTTTAAATTCATATGGAAAAAACAAAAGACCCCAAATAGCTAAAGCAACCCTGAGTGAAAAGAGCAATACAGGGGAGGATCACTATGCAAAACTTCAAAGTATATTACAGAGCTATAGTCATAAAAACAAGCTGGTACTGGCACAAAACAGACCTGTAGACCAATGGAACAAAATTGAAGATCCAAACTTGAGCACATACAATTTCATCCACCTCATATTTGACAAGGGGGCCAAAAAGACTCAATGGAGGAAAGACAGCATCTTCAGCAAGTGGTGTTGGCAAAACTGGATCACCACCTGTAGAAGAATAAAATTAAATCCCTATCTCTCCCCCTGTACAAAAATCAACTCCAAATGGGTCAAAAACCTCAACATGAAACCCAAATCTACTCAAAAAAACAAAGAACAAAGAAAAGAAACAATTCACTCAAAATATGGAGTAAAGAGCTGTACAGAGACTTCACAAATGAGGAAGTAAAGATGGTTGAGAAACATCTTAAAAAGTGTTCAACATTATTAATAATTAAGGAAATGTAAATTAAAACCAATTTAAGATATCAGCTCACTCCAATAATGCTGGCTAGGACCAAGAAAACAAATGATACCAAATGCTGGAGAGGTTGTGGGGAAAGGGGAACAATCATTCACTGCTGGTGGGAATGTAAACTGGTACAACCACTATGGAAAGCAGTGTGGAGAACCCTTAAAAGACTAAAAATGAACCTACCACCTCATCCACCCATACCACTCCTGGGTATATACTCACAAGACTCATCCTATGGCAGAGATACATGCACAGCTATGTTTATCGCAGCTCTCTTCACAATAGCAAAGAGCTGGAACCAACCCAAGTGCCCCTCCAACAATGAGTGGATAGAGAAAATGTGGTAGATCTACACAGTGGAGTTCTATGCAGCAGTAAAGAAACACAGGGGGATGAAGAGATGGCTCAGTGATTAAGAGCACTGACTGCTCTTGCAGAAGACCTGGGTTCGATCCCCAGCACCCACATGGCAGCTAAGAACCATCTCTAGTTTCACACATAGTGGCACACACCTTTAATCCCAGCACTCAGGAGGCAGAGGAAGGCGGATCTCTTTGAGTTCAAGGCCACCCTGGTCTACAGAGCGAGAGCTCCAGACCAGCTGAGACTAAAGGGAGAGACCCTTTCTCAAAAAAAAAAGAAAAAAAGAAACATTACATCATGAACTTCGCAGGTAAATCATGGATGGAACTAGAAGATATTATGCTAAGTGAGGTAACAAAGGACGAGTGGTATCCCTCATTTGTGGATGCTAGCAACAAGTACCTACTTGTAAGGCAAACTGAGTAACATTAATGTTATATTTCTCTTTATCTAAAAGCAACTGTGCCCTTAGAATTTGAATCCCTTAATGGGCTCTAGAATTAACCTACTACTTATTTTCAGACTTTATAATTTTGGTATAAGGGTGGAGGGTATGTTTGCATATTTTTGAGCAATATAAAATTAAAAGGTAAAAATGCTAATCCTGAAATATGATTTGGAAATAATATACAGTTTATTTTCAGATGACATGATTTTAGTATATGTGTGACATATATAAATGTATATGTTGAAACAATACAGATTGGAGGGAACAACAACAACAACAAAAGAACTGGGACAGGGAACTGACTAAAGCAGTAGAGTTCTCCCCCCGCCCCCCAAAATAACGCCCTGCTTTGAAAACTTTGAAAAGACTCAGAAGGGGATATAGGACATGTATGGCAGATTGCATGAACTTGGGAGGGGCAGGGGGCATGGAGGGGGAAATGACTCTGGATTGAACTGAGAAGTGATGTATGAAATGCAAAAAGAAAAAGTCATATAGGAACCTACTACTGTAGAAACTTCTAAAAATACATAGAAACACCTATTTAGAGGGAATTTAAATGTAGTTTTCTTGTAATGAAGTGACAATGCCCCTTCTAGATATTGTAGGCTAACAACCCCAGGGCAAGGAATGAATTACCTCTCTTTTGGAGTTGTCAGCCAATGAGATCCCATAGATTCCCAAACATTACAGGCTATTGCCATTGCTTGTGATTACCCTCCAGAACTTGGTAAGTCCTTATTGCTGAAGACACAGCAAACTTGAGTCATGAACCACAGAGAATACAAACTAGTACTGACCTAGAAACATCATCTCTGCTGGCTATCTTTCATAGTGCGGGAAGGTGCTATGTATACTAGCAGAGGCGAAAAGTAACCATCAATTTTAGCCAGCTGTGAACTCTGAGAGCCACAATAACAATCAGCCTGACAAGACATTCCACTGTGGCATAGTGGCATGAATGTCATGGTAGTAACCAACCACCTTCTGGTTGTAATTAAGGCTCATTCTATAAGATGAAACCCTTACTTGCCATTGTTATTAAGGCCAAGAACTTGTAGCTAGATAGTTTGTAGGCCCTAGGAGATAATCTACTACTATTATTTTGGTAAATGGACTTAGTATTAAACTGACTTCTAAGGACATAGCTGTACCCATAGATTAGTGCATCTCTCAGCCCTCACTAGAGAAGCTTCTTTTAGGAGTAGATGGCCATTAACACAAAGACCCACACAGATACAGAAAAAGCTCAGCCTTACATGTGACACCTATATCACATCCTCTCCTCCCAAGGATGGGGTGCCGCTATAGAAGAGGGGCTGGAAAGGTTGCAATAACCAAAGGCTGTAGATGACTACAAGGACAGCATTTTCCAGACATAACAGACCTAAGAATTCACAGCAGTTGTGGCAACGTGCACAAGATTTGCACATGCTTAAGCCAGACAAAATCCCATCATGGAGAGGTAGGGTGGGACCATGTCCCACCCCTGGCTGAGGAGCTACTGGCAATTGATAGCTTATGAGAGATGGAGACAGTTTTAAGGGTGTGACCCCTGGTAGGTGGACCGTGCTCCAGTGAATAGGCTCACACCCAAGAGTATATGGGCAGCACAAATTGGAGTCAATGTTTCTTTTAAGGGACACAAGTTTCATTGAGTAGGAAACAGGGTGTGGACTTGGGAGGAGTTGGGGGTAAAAGGGTGAGTATGATTAAAATATATTGTATGAAATTCTTAACTAAAAAATGAAGAAATAGTAGCCCATAAGTGTGCTATTTTAGAATAAAATGTGAGGGAAGGTGACAAAAGACTGGGCAGACGGATAATAATTACCAAGTTGGGCTGAGGAGATGGCCTAGTGGTTAAGAGCACCAACTGCTCTTGCAAAGGACCCGGGTTAGATCCCCAGAACCCACGTGGCGGCTGAGAATCATCTGTAACTCCAATTCCAGGAGAACTTCAGTTCCAAGGGAATCCAACACCCTCTTCTGACCTCTGCAGCATTGCACGACATGGGTGCACAAACCTACATGCAGACAGTACATTCATGTACATAAACAAATAAATATTTTTTAAAAGATTAAAAAATTACCAAGTCTTCTCCCCTCTCAAAAGCAGAGTCTCTTAGTGTTATTTTCTATGCAGAAGCCAACAGTACCTCTTGCAAGAAGAGTTAGAATACTGAATAGTGGTAAATGATCTGGCTATTGCCTAAAGCTTAAAGCATCCCAGCTATTACTGGAAATAAGAAAGATCAAGAGTTTGCTATGGCCAGATACCACATTCTTTAGTTTATGTGCATTATATTATTTAGTCCTTACATCCTCAAACATTCCTACTATTGCCTGTATTTTGTAAATGAACTGAGTGTTAAAGAATTTTGTAACTTGGCCACTCTACAGTGGGTCTGTCTCAAGAGAGGGGCCAAGGCCTTAGAAAGCCTTGCAGCTCTCTGGTAACTAGTGACCTCTTACTGGCTCTTGAGAATTTTGTGATTTGTCCTATTCATCAAGTAGTTGAAACCCAATAAGTTTGTAAACAGAAGTACAATTTTCCCCAACTTCCAATACAAAAAAATACTTACTCTTGAACTTCAAGAACAACTGATAGCCAGGAAAGAAACGTGACTTTACATTCAGTCACAACAGAAACAAACCATGTACTTTGGTACCACCTGACAAATACTATTATCAACTAAATCCACAGGGTTAGACATACAATAGACACCTACAATTATCTTTTTGCTTGATGGTTATTTCTGCTGTTAAAGTTTTAGATTAACTCAGAATTGTGTGCTCTGCCTTTATCTAACACAGGGAAATAACTTCCTCACAAGGGAGCTGTGAGGAAAAGCTATAAATAATTATATACACATAGAATTTCCAAGTCATCTTTGCTCTGCATCTATTTATTATTATGCATTGTATTTATCATCTTAACTTTTCTGTCAAGCTGTGTATTAACTTTACTTAACAGAAATTAATTACATTACCCAAAAGAGTGCTATTAAAAGATAAAATAGCTAGGAACAGAGAACTTTCTTTTTTTTNCTGTAGCCCCAGCTGTCCTGGAACTCACTTTGTAGACCAGGCTGGCCTTGAACTCACAAAGATCCACCTGCCTCTGCCTCCCAAGTGCTAGGATTAAAGGCGTGCGCCACCACGCCCGGCTAGAGAACTTTCTTTTACAGTGATTGTTCATCAGATAAGAATATCTACTGGCAAAAGAACATGACAAATTAGAGTTTGCACAAATTATTTAATCATTGTTAAAATTCACTTCTAAAATATGAGTGATGACATCTTTCAGGTAGGATTTTGGTATGATTAGATGAATTAGTACTTGAACTGCATTTAAAAATGCTTTCCAGGTTGTAAGCACAAAACAATAGGTATTAATTTTAGATAAAACACATCACAGTTACTTCACAGAGAATTCTTTCAAATCACTGCATTTAGTATGCTATCTCTAGAGCTTCCCAAAGGATATAGGTCCTCTAATGTAATACCTGGAGGCATAGCACCAACATCTGGCACCTGTATAAACAACTCTGATGTGGCCTTGCTTTGGGAATGTTCTGATATTCAGCTATAACTTTTTAATAAAAACCAATGATGTATTTTCAGTTTGATGAATTTAGCACATCCTTCAAGCACTTTCTTTGGATGAAGCAATGTGCTAAGTGCTGTGATCACAATCAAGAACCAGAGGAGCCTGTCTTAGCTGCTTGAACATCTGCTGTTATCTTATTGCAACTATTTTCTCACAGGTCTGTGGCTCTCCTGTAACAAGAACATCTCATAGACAGCAATTATGGCTTATGCTACATTTTTATCTTCTTGAACAGTGCTTATTTAGCAATAGTTGGGAATCTAAAATGTTGTGGAATAACTCAGCCTACAGTTGATTAGGAAAAATCAATCATACACATAAATGGTAGGAATATAATGGAAACTGGTCCTCTCTCAAAGGTGATTCCTGCTGTAGACCCTGTGAGGGAACAGTCACTTCTCACTGGGCTGAAAAAGACAGGACTTATGGAGGATAGGTTATTTGGATTTGACTTGTGGTATAGGAAGATTTAGGTGGAGATGAGAGGTGGCCAGGATAGGAAAAATGGAGGAGGAAGAGAGGGGAGGGAAAGAGGAAGGGAAATGGGTAGGGAGAAAAGTCAGTGCAAAGGAGGTGAAGAAGTCTATATGAAGAGTGATCAAGTTGTGGGAGAAAGTAAGTCAAGCCATCAGTAAAATAGTTAACCTACATATTTAAACTTCCAAATAGTAGAAACCTATCAAATTGTTTGATACTTTTTAAATTTTATTTATTTATTTATTTATTTATTATTTTTTATGTGTATGAGTGTACTGTCTGTATGCAGGTTGGTGCACCTCTGTCATGAAATGCCGAGGAGGTCAGAAGAGGGCATCGGATTCCCCTGGAACTGGAGTTAAAGACGATTCTTAACCACCATGTGGGTACTGGGAATCGAATCCGGGTCCTCTGCAAGTGCAGCTGGTGCTCTTAACCACTGAGCCATGTCTCCAGCCCCTGATACTTACTTTTAAAAGTAATGATCTGGAATTTCTGGTTCTATCAATGAAGGCATATATCTACTATAGAGTGCATTGTAAGATAGTTTTCCTTTCACAAAAGAGGAGGAAGAGGAAGAGAAGAGAGGAGGAGGAGAGAAAGGAGGAGAAAGAGGGAGAAAGGAGGAGGAAGAGGAGGAGGAAGAGGAAATAAACTGGGTATAACACAACAAGCAAGTACAAGAAGGCATTAACAGTGGAACGAAGGTGATTCTGACCCCCATACACTTTCCCTTCTAGCCTTGTACACAGGCCTGCCTTTTCTCTTAACATTCTAGCCTTGTACAGAGGCCTGCCTTTTCTCTTAACATTCTAGCCTTGTACACAGGCCTGCCTTTTCTCCTAACATTCTAGCCTTGTACACAAGCCTGCCTTTTCTTTTAACATTCTAGCCTTGTACACAGGCCTGCCTTTTCTCCTAACATTCTAGCCTTGTACACAGGCATGTCTGTTCTCCTAACATTCTAGTTCTCTGGATTACCCTACTGATCCAGAACTACCCATTGGGTCCTGAGCCCCTGTACTCAGACCAGCTCAATTTACCAGTCTGGCTGATAAGAACCATCACCCTCACAGGTGCCCTGCACCCCCATCTTGCCTTTGGACTCCTGAGACTAGCCTTCTGTTCTGTCTCTCACCAACCCAACCCCGCATTAGAATTCCAAGACTAGCCTTCTTCCCTGGTAAGTCTGATGCTGCCCACTGCTCCTCGACTTCCCTACAGCCAGAACAACTCAGGGTTTCCCATCCACACATTCTCTTTTCCTAGCCTTGAACACAGGCATACTTTTTCTCTTGATACCCTAGAACTCTGGACTACTCTCTTGGTCTAGTCACACCCACTTTGTCCTGTCCTGGTCTCCCCCACTCAGATCAGCTCAATTTTCCAGAATAGCTTGTTGGATTTTCAGAGACAGTGTCCACCCCAACCTTGCCTTGGACTTCCAAGCTAGTCCTCCTTCACTCTCCTTCAGCCTAAGCTACTCTAACTTGCCTTGGACTCCCAAGCTAGTCCTCCTTCACTCTCCTTCGGCCTGAGCTGCTCCAATTTTCCAGACCCCACATCCTGTTCCCCTTCTTACCTTGGACACAAGTCCACTTTTTCTCTTAGCACCCCAGATCTCTGGATGGCATTCTTAGCTCCCTGTGGCTGTGAGCTCTCCAAATTCCAGGGTACTAGTCGGCCTATATTGGGACCAGTTGAAGCCTCACCAATGCTGCAGGGCTGGGCTTCTATACCCTTTAGTAGGGGACCATAATTGTCCAGACTGCCTGAAACTGCATGAATCTGGCCTCCATGTGGTGGTGAGCTTTCTAAATTGTGTTATGTTCATCATCCTACACTGGGATTACTTACAGCCCTGCCCACTGCTGCAGGGATAGGCTTCTTCACCCTTCAGTAGGGGCCCAGACCTTAACAGCCTGCCTGAGAATGCCTGAGTCCAGCCTCTGCCTTAGCAAGCTTCCCAAACTGTGCTATATCTGTGAGCTAAAGGGCCCCAGACCTTAAGAGGAAGCCTGAGATGCATCTCATTCTTGCTTGACTTGGGCCTCTGTGGAGGACTAGGGCATCTGGTCCCTCCAATAAAAATCAAAAGAGAGAACCTGAAACCTAGACTAACCAGATTTTCAGATGCAACAATAACACAATCAAGACACATCAAACAGAATCAGACTTCATATCAAAAAAGGCTTGAGTCTGACACCAGAATCACAAACAACAAAAGAAATGCACATGCCAAACTCACAACAACAACAACAAGAAAACAATAATAGGAAAACCTAAATAATATGTCCTCACCAAACACTGCCAGTCCTACAGCAGAGTTCTACAAAAAGAAGCCCCTAGAGATAACCCAAGACACTGAAACTGAAAGAATAATCATAAGAATGATCAAAGAATTCAAGAACTTAAAGAACACAGAAACAAAAGAACTAAAAGAAGACAAAGATAAGCTTCTGACTGAATTTGCAGAAGAGATGGAAATACTGAACAAAACTCGGGCTGAAATGAAGAAGGAAGGAAACACTCAATAAGTCAATTAGAAATGACAGGAGAGTCCCTGCCCTGGACCCAGATTCAGACATTTGCAACCAGCCCTGAAGAGCCAAAGAGTGCTCTACTGAGGACCCCCTAAGTGTAACCCAGGACACAGAATTTAAAAGAACTATCATAGAGATAATCAAAGAATTCAAGGGATTTAAAGAACATGCTAACAAACAAATCAAAGAACTAAAAGAATATGGAGTTAAACTAAATTCACAAAGAGATAGAAACACTGAAGAAAACTCAGGCTGAAATGAAAAAAAGAAATGGTACACTCAGTAAGCCATCTGAAAAGGATGGGAGAAAGCCTCATTCTGTTAGAATGAATAAACTAGAAAATAGAACACCAAGACTGGAAGATAAAGTGGAAGAACTGGACCACTCAAACAAAGATTATGAAAAAAAAAAAAAAACAGGAATGGAATAACCAGGAAATGTAGGACACCATGAAACGACCAACCCTATGCATCATAGATATAGAAGAAGGAGAAGAATCTCAGGATAATGTTATTGACCAAATCTTCAACAGGATTTTAGAGGAAAATTTCCCCAAATTAAGGAAACACATACCAATACAAGTACAAGAATCACATAGAACACCAAATAGACAAGACCAGAAAAGAAACTCCCCATGCAATATCATAGTAAAAATACTAGATGTGCAAAACAAAAAAGAGAATACTGAAAGCTGCAAAAGAAAAAGAACAAGTCAGATAAAGGAAAACCTACCAGAATTACAGCTGACTTCTCAATGCAAATGATGAAATCCAGAAAAGCTTGGACCAAAGTGTTCCCAGTTCCAAATGACTATAGATGCCAACCCAGAATATTTTACCAAGCAAAAATGTCTATTATAGTTGAAGGATAAAGGAAAATCTTTCATGACATAAATAGGCTGAAAGAATTCATATCCAGAAAACCAGCCCTTCAGAGAATACTTGAAGCAGTACAAAGAGTGGAAAAAAGGAACAACTATACTCAAGTGGCAACAGAAAGTATTCAATGAAGGTGTAACTATGGAAATATAAACCTAGACCAAGAATGCAAACAGAAACTAAAATTATGGGAAGCAGTATGGATCTCTCAATAATAACTTTAAATATCAAGGGACTGAATTCCCCAGTCAAGAGGTATAGACTAGTAGACTGGATTAAGAAACAAAATCCATCTTTTTGTTGTCTGCAAGAAACCCATCTTACCTTCAAGGCAGTAGCTTGGGGTGAAAGGGTGGAAAAAATATTCCAAACAAATGGCATTAAGAAACAAGTAAGAGTTGCTGTTATAATATGATACAAAATAGATTTCAAACTAAAACTAATCAGAAGAGATGAAGAGGGTCACTTCATTCTTATCGAAGGAACCAAAAAGATATCACAATCATGAATTTATACACACCAAACTCTGGTGCACTGAACTTCATAAACACAATTCTACAGGAATTTAAGGCACAGATTAATATCAACACACTAGTAGAAGGAGACTTCAATACCCCACTGTGTCCATTAGACAGGTCAACTGGACAAAGAATAAACAGAGAGACATCTGAACTAAACAATATGATACACCAAATGGACCTAACAGACATCACCAAATATCCCACCTAATCACCAAAGAATAGACTTTGTATCCAGCATTCCATGGAACTTTCTCCAAAACCAACCACATATGGGGGCACAGAATAAACCTCAACAAATACAAAATAATTTCAATAATTCCATGCATTCTATCAGACCACAATGCAATAAAGCTTAATATCAACATCAGAAAAAGGCCCAGTAACTATAGGAACTCATAGAGATTATACAACACACTCCTGAATAATGAATGAGTCAAAGGAGAAATCAAGAAAGAAATAAAAGTTATCCTGGAATTAAATGAAAATGATACTACAAGGCAACAAAACTTCTGGGACACTTTAAAAGCAGACTTAAGAGGGAAATTTATAGCTCTAAGTGTCTATATTAAAAAACAAACAGAAAGAGCACAAATAAATGACTTAACCTTGCAATTCAATACACTTGAAAGACAACAACAAATGAATCCTAAACCCAACAGACAAGAAGAAATAACAAAACTCAGAGCACATATTAATGAAATAAAAATAGAGAAAATAATACAAAGAATCAATTAGTCCAACAGCTGGTTCTTTGAAACGAAAAAGTATATAGACAGACCTTTAGCCTGGTTAACCAAAAGAAAGAAAGAACAACTCCAAATCAACAAAATTAGAGATAGAAAGGGAAACTTCACAACAGATAACAAAAAGATCCAGAACATTATTCTGGAATACTTTAAAAACCTATACTCTATTAAATCTGAAAACATAGAAGAAATGTATGAATATCTAAAATCATGGGACTCACCAAAGCTTAACCAAGAAGAGATCAAAACGTTAAATAGAACCATAACATATAAGGAAACTGAAACAGTAATACAAAACTTCCCAACTTAAAAAAAAAAAACAATCCCAGATGGATTTACAGCAAATTTAAATCAGACATTTAAAGAGGACCTACAACCAATATTACGTAAGTTATTCAAAAGGATAGAAACAGAGGGAAAGCCCCCAAATTCCTTCTATGAAGCCAGCATCACTCCATTAACAAAGCCAGGCAAGGATACAACCAAAAAAGAAATCTATACATTTAATGAATGTGGATGCAAAAATTCTCAACAAAATATTTGCAAACCACATACGGGCACAGATCAAAAAGATCATCCACGTGATCAAGTTAAAAATATTCCAGAGATGCAAGGATGGTTCAACATATGTAAATCAATAAATGTCATAAATGATACAAATGGACTCAAAGACAAAAAATATATGGTCATCTCAATTGATGCAAAAGAGGCCTCTGATAATATTCAACATGACTTTATGTTTAAAGTCCTAGAGGGTACTGGAATTGAGGGAACATTCCTCAGCATAATTAAAGCTGTATACAACAAACCCACAGCCAACATCATTTTAAATGGAGAAAAATTAGAAACATTCTCCTTAAAGTCAGGAAGCCAGCAAGGCTGCCTATTATCACCACTCCTTTTCAATATACTGCTTGAAACTCTTGCTAGAGCAAGACAAGAGAAGCAAATTAAAGGAGTACTAGTTGGAAAAGAAGATCTCAGGGGCTAGAGAGATGGCTCAGTGGTTAAGCAGTGACTGCTCTGGCAGAGGACCTGGGTTCGATTCCAAGCACCCATATGGAGACCAAGAACCATTTTAGGCCAGGCATGGTGGTGCATGCCTTTAATCCCAGCACTTGGAAGGCAGAGGCAGGTGAATTTTTGTGAGTTCAAGGCCAGCTTGGTCTACAGAGCGAGTTCCAGGACAGCTAGGGCTACGGTGAGACCCTATCTTGAAAAGACCAAAAAAAAAAAAAAAAAAAGAACCATGAAAACAAGTTACCCAATTAAAAGATTGGCTAAGGATCTGAACAGAAACTTCTCAAAAGAAGAAATAAACATGGCTAAGAAACATCTTTAAAAAGTGTTCAGCATCACTGGTAATTAGGGAAAGGGACAGTAAAATCACTTAAGATTTCATCTTAACCTTTAACGTTTTGGTTGTTAGCCTTATCCTTTAACGGCCATGCTATCCCAGTGGTTAAGAGCGCCAACTGCTCTTACAGAGGACCCGGGTTCGATCCCCAGCACCCACATGGCAGCTGAGAACCGTCTGTAACTCCAATTCCAGGAGAACTCCAGTTCCAGGGGAATCCGACATCCTCTTCTGACTTCCACAGCATTGCACGACACGGGTGCACAGACCTACATGCAGACAGTACATTTATACACATAAATAAATAAATAAATAAATAAATAAATAAATAAATAAATAATAAATAAAATATTAAAAGAAAAAGATTTCATCTTACCCCAGTCATCCACTGGCTAAGATCAAGAGAACAAATGATACCAAATGCTGGAGAGAACATGGGGAAAGGGGAACATGGATTCACTCCTGGTACAATTGTGAGCTCATGTAACCACCATGGAAGGCGGTGTGGAGAACACTTTTCTTGGGGGGGGGGTTCTTTTGGAGACAGGGCCTCCCTGTAGCCCCAGCTGTCCTGGAACTCACTATGTAGATCAAGCTGCCCTTGAACTCACAGAGATCCACCTGCTTCTGCTTTCTGAGTGCTGGGATTAAAGGCATGTACCACCATGACTGGCTAAACTCTTAAAAAACTAAATATGAACTTACCATTTGACCCAGTAATACCAGTCAATGGCATATAACAAAGGACTCACCCTATTGCAGAGACACTTGTACATCCATGTTCGTTGCTGTTGTTTTCACAATAGTGAAGAGCTGGAAGCAACCCAAGTGTCCCTCAACTGACAAGGTAGAATTGTACTCAGCAGTAAATTAAGATGAAATCATAAAATTTTCAGGTAAATGGATAGAATTAGAAACCATTATGGTAAATGAAGTAACACGGACTCATAAAAACAAATTATGTATGTTCTTTCTTATCTGTGGATCCTAGCACCAAATCCTTATATGTGAATATGTACCCTGATGTGTCAGTGATACCCTATCTTAAAGTAAAGCAAAACAAAAGATAAAACTGAATAAAAATTAAAATACAAATATCAAAATATATAGGGTGCAATTAGAGTAGTTCTGAGAGAAAGAGTATAGCCTTAGATAAGTGCATTGGAAGACAGTAAGACTTTTGCATAAGTAAACTATTTTCTCACCAAGGAATAATAGAAATGAGAGAGAGAGAAAAAAATAAACCCAAAACAACTTGAAGGGAGTAAATAATAAATACAGGTCAATGAAGCTAAAACCTGAAAACAAACATAAAACACTAATGAAACAAAAATATATTCCTATGGAGAAAAAAATCAGTAAAATTAACAAATTTCTAGTCAAAAACACACAAAAATTTAAAATGTGGAAGACACAGATCGCCAACACCAGGAATCAAGTGGGATTTCACTACAGACTCTCATTCAAAAGATAAGGTGTAGAAAGCTTCCTTTACCATGAGCAGGTACACTGTGGTCCTGCTAAGGGAAGGGGAGCACAGTGCCTGCTTTGGGAACACTGTGGGGAATTGACCGCTCATTGGTTACTTCCGTAACCTGACCTGAGAGGTACTTCCAACTCAGGTCCTTAGCCTGGGACAACAGAACGTTTCCTGCCTTGGCCTTGCTTTTTCCACCTGCCCAAAGACTGCTGGCTCCTCGACAGGAATTTCAGGCTGATGCCTGATTGCCTATCTTCTTTTTGTATCTATTTTTTTCCTTTATTTGTTTATTTTTTTAAGGGATTCTACAATATAAGAGCACAGTTGTTTTCAGATCACATTCACATTACTCAGTTTGCCATACAATTAGGTAATTGATGCTAGCATCCACAGATGAGGGATACCATTCATCGTTTATTTTTCTGGGACTGTGTTACTTCACTCAGCATGATATCTTCTAGCTCCAGCCATTTACCTGCAAAGTTCATGATGTCATCTTTCTTTACCTGCTGCATAGAACTCCATTGCGTAGATGTACCATATTTTCTCTATTCACTCATCAGTTGAGAGGAACTTGGGTTGCTTCCAGCTCCTTGATATTGTGAAGAGAGCTGCAATAAACATGGCCGTGCATGTATCTCTGCAGTAATATGAGTCTTGTGGGTACATACCCAGGAGTGGTATGGCTGGGTCACGTGGCAAGTTCATTCCAAGTCTTCTGAAGGTTCTCCACACTGCTTTCCATAGTGGCTGTACCAGTTTACATTCCCACCAGCAGTGGATGAGTGTTCCCCTTTCCCCACAACCTCTCCGGCACTTGGTATCATTTGTTTTCTTGATCCTAGCCAGTCTTATTGGAGTGAGATGATATCTTAAAGTGGTTTTAATTTGCATCTCCTTAATTATTAGCAATGTTGAACACTTCTTAAGATGTTTCTCAGCCATCTCTAATTCCTCACTAGTGAAGTCTCTGTTCAGCTCTTTGCTCCATCTATTGAGTGGGTCATTTGTTTTCTTTCTTCTTTGATTTTGAGTAGTTTATATATTCTGGAAATCAATGCTTGCTCCAGTTAATGTTTCTACGGTGAAGGTTTCCTACCCACCCTGTGGGTTTTTCTCTTTCACTTCCTTTATTGTTTCTTTTGATGTACAAGAAGCTTTTGAGTGTAATGAAGTCCATTTGTCAATTGTTGACCTTAATTCTTTCACGCTGCTATCTGATTTAAGACTCTTTTACTACGCCTACGGCTTTGTAGTCTGCTGCCAACTTTTTCTTCTATCACCTCAGAGTTTGGGGTTCACGTTGAGTTCTTTAATCATCTGGAATTACTTTTTACATGGCAAGAGGTATGGGGTTTTAATTATTTCTTCTACCAATGGTGATCCAGTTTTGCCACACAGCACTTGCTGAAGATGCTGTCTTTCCTTCATTGTGTCTTCTTGGCCCCCTTGTCAAATAGAGATGGCTGAACTTGTTTGTGCTCAAGTTTGGATCTTCAGTTTTGGTCCATTGGTCAACCAGGTCTGTTTTTGTGCCAGTACCAAGCTGTTTTTGGCTATAGCCCTTTAGTTACGTTTGAGTCTGGTTGAGTATGTCCTCTATTCTCTTTTCACTCAGGGTTGTTTGGGCTATTTCGGGGTCTCTTGTTTTTCCAATTAAATTAAAGGACTTTTATTTTCCAAGCCTGTGAAGAAAACTCTTGGGATTTTACTGGGTTTGCATTAAATTATACAAGAATTTTGGTGTAGAATAGAATTTTTACTATATTAATTTCCCAATCCATGAGCAGGGGAGGTTCTTCCATCTTCTGATGTCTTCTTAAATTTCCTTCTCAGGGGTTTAAAATTTTTGTTTAGAGATCTTTGGTTACGGTTTGTTCTAGGTATTTTATTGTCTTGAGGCTATTGTGAGTGGGAAGGTTCCTTGAATTCCTCTTCGTTGCTGTTGCTGGTGTAAAGAAAGGCTACTGATTTTTCTAGGTTATTTTGTATCCTGCCACTTTACTGAACACTTAATCATTTCTAGGAGTTTTCTGGTGGAGTTTTTAGGATCCCTTAAGAAATCATACCATCAGCAAAAAGGGATAGCTTGACTTCCTCTTCCAATTAGTACCCCTTTAATAACCGTTTCTCTTACCTTATGCCCTTGAAAGTGTTTCAAGCACTATATAGAAGAGGAGTGGTGACAGGGGGCACCTTGCCAAGTCTCTGCCTTAAGGGAATGCTTTCTGTCCTTCCCCATTTAGGATGATATTAGCTGTGGGTTTCCTGTAATGGCTTTGAATTACATTGAGAATGATCCCTCTAATCCAATTCCCTCTAGGACTTTAAGCATGTTGGGATGCTGGATTTTGTCAGAGGATTTTTCTGTGTCAACTGAGATGATCCTGTGGTTTTTGTCTTTAAGACCATTTATATGCTTGATGATATTTATTGATTTATTACGTTGAACCTTCCCTGCATCTCTGGTATGAATCCAACTTGGTCATGATGGATGATCTTCTTGATGTGGGTCTGTATGCGATTTGCCAGTATCCTGTTTAGAATTTTGGCATCTTGCTTTCATTAGTGAGATGGATCTATGTTCTCTTTTTTGTTGTATCTTTGCCTGGTTTGGGTAATAGATTTGATGCTGGCTTCATAGAAGGCATTGTGGGGAGAATTCCCTCTGTTTGTATCCTTCTAAACAATTTGAGTAATAATGGTTGTAAGTCTTTTGATAATGTTTTATAGATTCTGCTGTGAACCATTTTGCAACCTGGGCTTTTTTAGTGGGAAGTTTTTTATTACATCTTCAATTTCTCATTATTATGGGTCAGTTGAAGCTGTAGATCTCTTCTTGGTAAGCTTTTGATGATTCCCAGGATTTCAGATATTCTCATTTCTCTTTGGTTTTCAAACTTGATAGAGATAGGTTTTTGAAGATACTTCCAATGTTTCTGAATTTTCACTTTTGTGATGTTTCCCCTTTATCTCTGATTGTTGATTTGGAGTTGTTCCTTTTTCTTTTGGTTAACTGGGCTAAGAGGTCTGTCTATCGTTTATTCTTTCAAAAGAACAACTTTTGGATTCATTGATTTTTTTTTTTTGTATTGTTTCTTTTTTCTATTTCATTGATTTCTGCTCTGATTTTTGCTATTTTTCCTTCTGTTGTGTTTAGGGTTCATCGTGTTGTCTTCTAAAGTATTTTAGCTGCAGTGTTAGATCATTCACCTGTGCTCTTTCTGTTTTCTATTGTAGGGAACCAGGGCTATAAGCTTCCTTTTAGGACTGCTTTTAAATGTTCCCATAGGTTTTGTTGTGTTGTATTATCATTGTCATTCAGTCCAGGAATGCTTTTATTTTTTCTTTATCATCTTCCTTGACCCATTCATTATTCAGGAGTGCGTTGTTTATTTAGTCATATGTTCTTTAGATAGAGGGCTTATCCAGGTGTTGATAATGAGCTTTATTGAATTGTGGTCTGAATAGAATGCAATGAAATTTTTCAATATTTTTTGTGTATGTGGAGGTTTCTTCTGTGTCCCAGTATGTGGTCGATTTTGAGAAACTGGTTCCATGAGGTGTTGAGTAGAAAGTGTATTCTCAGGGCTGGAGAGATAGCCTAGAGGTTAAGAGCGCTGACTGCTCTTGCAGAGGAGCCGGGTTCGATCCCCAGCACCCAAATGGCGGCTAAGAACCATCTGTAACTCCAATTCCAGGAGAACTCCAGTTTCAGGGGAATCTGACACCCTCTTTTGACCTCCTCGCCATTGCACGACATGGTTACACAAACCTACATGTAGACAGTACATTCATACACATACAAAAATAAATAAAATTATAAAAAACAAACAAACAAAAAGAAAGTGTTTTCTCTGGCATTAGGGTGGAATATTCAGTAGATGTCTGTGAGGTCCGTTTGGTGTATCATATCACTCAGTTCAGATGTCTCTCTGTTTATTCTTTGTCTGGTTCACCTGTCCAAAGGGCTCAGTGGGGTATTTAAGTCCCCTATTATGAGTGTATTGGGGTTAATCTGTGCCTTGTGGTCCTGGGGAATTGTCTTTATAAAGTTTGGTGCATCAGAGTTTGGTGCATATATATTCATAATTGAGAAATCTACATGGTGAATTGTTCCTTTGATAAAAATGTAATGGCTTTGTTTGTCTCTTCTGATTTCTTTTACTTTGAAGTCTATTTTGTCTGATATTAAAATAGCAACACCTGCTTTCTTTTTGGTACCATTTGCCTGGAATATTTTTTTCCATCCTTTCACTTTAAGGTGGTGCCTATCCTTGAAGGTAAAAATGTGTTTCTTGTAGACAGCATATCAATGGGTTCTGTTTCCTAATCCAATCTCCCAGTCTATGTCTTTTGATTGGGGAGTTTAGTCCATTAATATTTAAGGTTATAACTAATAGATGTGTGGTGCTTCCTTTCACCTTATTATCCTTTTGCGTTTTTGGTCTAGGTTTCTACTTCTGCAGTTATGCTTTTATTAATTTCTCTTTCTAGGTGCCTGGGGATAGTCGCTCCTTTCTTCTGTCTTTTGAACCGCTTCAAGTATTCTGAAGGGTTGGCTTTCCGGACATGTATTCTTTCATCTCATTATGTCATGGAAGATTTTTCTCTCTCCTTCAACTGTAATCGCCATTTTTGCTGGGTATAGTAACCTGGGTTGGCATCTATAGTCCTTTAACACTGGGAATGCTTTGCTCCACATTCTTCTGGCTTTCATACTTTTCACTGAGAAGTCAGTTGTAATTTTGATGGGTTTCCACTTATATGTAACTTGTTTTTCTCTTGTGTCTTTCATAATTTTGTCTTTGTTTTAGGAATTTAGCATTTTAACTATGATATGGTGTGGAGAGTTTCTTTTTTGATCTTGTCTGTTTGGAGTTCTACGTGCTTCTTGTATTTGTATCTGTCTTTTTTAAGTTTGGGGAAATTTTCATCTATTATTCTGTTGAAGATCTGATCAATACCATTCTCTTGGGATTCTTCTCCTTCCTCTGTTCCTATGATGCGGAGGTTTGATCTATTCATAGTGTTCCACAATTCCTGGTTGTTCCACTTTTGTGTAGTTTTAAATTTTTCATAATCTGTACTTGAGGTTTTTAGTTCTCCTGTGTTATCTTCCAGATATTCTTTGTTCTGCTTCCTCCATTCTGCTTCTGAGGCTTTTTCCATTCCTTTCCTCTTGATTGGATGAGTGTTTGATTTCCTTTTTCATTTCGTCTTCTGATTTCTTTAGTATTTCCACTTCCTTTTGGAGCCTCTCAATCTCTTCCTGTAGCTCTTTGCTTTGCTGGTTGGTTTCTTTATCTTTTTCAATATGGGATCTTTCAGTGTTTCCACTGCCTTCCAGAGTTTGTCATTCTCTCTCTCTCCAGGTCCTTCTTGACTGTTTCATTCTCTTTTCTTAGTTCTCTGATTTGTTCTTTATAGTCTTTGATTTCTTTGAGTATGTCCACAATTGTACCTCTAATATCTGTGTCCTGAGCTATCCCCAGGGGGATCCCACTGTAGGAATCTTCCACAGGGTTGGTGGAGCTTGGTGTGGAATTATCCTGCACCTTTCCCATGTTGTGTCTTTTTCGTGCCCCTGGCATGTGGGTTTCACTTTGCCTGTATTCCAATGTGAATCCCAAATGCCTCTTCATTGTGTTGAAGGTTTGCTTTGCTTGCCTACTTCAGATGCCTTCGTTGTTTGATTGATTTGTTTTTCTTCTTTTCTCCTTGCTTATGGATTGTTGACTTGTCTAAGTTTTAGGCTTTCTATTGGAAGTCTAACTCACTCTTCCCTTTCTGTTCTGAATTTTCTCCAAATAACCCACTTGGACAGTGTTTCGGCAATCCGTTGGGGGGGGGGGGCTTCCTGTTTAGTCCGCATCTGGGTACCTGTGCTTCAGGTGGTCTTGGGAAAGCCCTGATCTCCCAGATTGCCTATGTTCAGCCTACACCCACTCACAATTCACTTCACAGCTGGTGACCTGATAGGTCTCCTTCCAGCCCTACTTCACCTACACCAGCTATCCAGGTTGGTGGTCTAAAGGACTGCTGTCCAACCATCACTCGAATGAAATTGAGGCCTGCTTCAGCCTGTATGCATGCAAAAATAATGGCCTGGAATTCTGTGTAATGATGGGAATGGAGAATTCAATTTATTGCCTTCTACAGCTTGCTTTTATAAGCAAAATGACGTCAGCTCCCAGAGCCAATCACTGATGCCACAGTTCCACACCACTGCATACTGCTGCTCTGCCTACCATCATGTGCCTGGGCCACATTGCTTGTTCCTTCTCGGGGTGGGGTCAGAAAAAACCCATGACTGCCACATGGTGCTCTAAGGGGTGCTAGTTGAGAACTAGCCCCCAATTCAAACTGGATCTTCCCACAATAAGGAGCGGGACTACATACATCCCTTTAATCCAAGCCTCAGTAGACAGGCAGTCAAATTGCCATGAGATTTAGGCCAGCCTGGTCTATATAGTGAGTTCCAGGCCAACTGGGAATACAGTGAGATTCTGTCTCAAAAATCCTTAGGACTTAGGTCTAGGTGAAGAGTTTAGATTTGTTATCAATCCATAAAAGGAAAAACTGCCTGCCAAGGTAGCAGGTAAAAACACTGTCATTGAGCCTGATGACCTGAGTTCAATCCCTGGGAACAACACGGTAGAAGAGAACCAACAAGTTTGCCTCTGTACACACACACACACACACACACACACACACACACACCCATGTCCACAAACATAATTAAATAAATTTTAAAGTAAAATAAGCTGGACCATGTCTAAATTATTTTTTTGAAATAATGCCTTATATTACCTCTCTGCTTTGGGGCTGAGATCAAGTGAGTTAGTCATTACCCAGGCTGGCCTTCAGCACAGTCTTCATGACTCAGCACTGCAGTAGCTGCCATTACAGGACTGGTGCTACAGTACCTACAAGACCTAATTAAAGTTAAAATTTACTTTATTAGCTGTGAGTGGGTGGGGATCATTGCAGAAGTGGAGGTGGAAAGATTGTGAGAAGCAGTAACTTACTGTAAGCTTTCACACATAAACCTGTGGTAATGTAGGCATCAGACATGAGACCCATGCCAACTGGGACAAGGTCTCAAAGCTGAGCAAGAGAAATGGGTGGGGGACTGACCCTGGACTGAGAACTACAAGAGACTGAATACTGTTGGGTGAGGAAGAGTATGCCTTACATAGGTTTCCTAGATGTGCTGACTAGATTCCAGTGGATCTATTTGCACAGAAGGACTTCTGGGTTTGGGAGCTTGACTGGACTAGCTTGGATATTGTAATGTATGAGTTCCAATGGGGGATTGGGACACGGGGATGGGGGGAGGCTGGGTTTAACTGAGAACTATTATATGAGTTGTAGAAATGTTCAATAAAAAACTTACTTTATTAAAACCTTTAAACTGATGTTTTTTAATATAGACATTTTTACTAAGTCCTAAAATACCATGTAATTTGTAGCTAGAGTTTGGGCAAAATTGGATACTTGTTAAACTCACATCAATTAAATATACATTAATTGAATATATAATTTAATAAAAACGATAATACATCTAAGTTAAGTGGAAATATAAATTGTCCACATTTGTTTTAATTAAAATATGTATAACAATAACCTTGTGATTAACATATACAAATGTTTTCTATATTTTTTGTGTTATACAGTATCATCTTGTAACATTCTCTTTTACCTGTAGGATAATTTAACTTAAATTTGCTTCCCAAATTAACAACACACAGTCGCCCAAAACAGCTTGGGTAAATTTAATGAAATATACACCTTGATTCCTGCCTATAGGTATGTGTAGTACAACTGCCTTTTTGAGACTCATGAGTCAAAAATAAAAACCTAAAATAAAAAAGAGGGGATATGGTTATATATAAAACTTTTGTCAAATTTTTCAATTTAAATCTTAAAACTAACTATGGGAAAAGATTTGTATGTTCCCACAGGTCAAAACGTCACCAACTTAATGGCTGAGAAAGAAAAGATACAGCTTTGTATTGTGCAGGATGTACCAAGAAATACCAGCAGAGAAGTTGGCCCATCTAAACATTAAAAGGAAGAAAAGCCTCAGACTGCTACAGGCATCAAACATCTCTGTGGATCCTATTTGTAACAACTGGTTATAATGAACCTTACCTTCTAGGTGCCACAAAGTTTTAATATGAGAGACTTTCTTACCTCCTTTTCATAGAACAAAGAAATACTTGATGGTAATGAAGTCATTCTCTAACTGTAAATTAGAGCCAACTGTTATAGTGGTAATCTCTTATAAAACCAGTATAACTGTTCTCTTTAATTGACTAATAAACATAGGAACTGTGAAAAGGAGTATTCTCTATTCAGAGCCAAATATAATACTAAAGTCTTTTTAAGCTGTGCACTTAAGCAAAATATATTAATAGAGGAGAGCTCTGATATCAGCAGTGGATTATTCTACCAAGGAGATGTTGGCCAGGGTATCCAAGCCCACTCAAAAGGTAAAGGCTTCTTGCCTGTAAACTGGGATACCTGCAAGAAGAGAGGCGGTAAGGTCCTACTGTTGAAGACCTGATGTAAGCATGGGAAAGATGTATTGAGACTTGCACTTGGTCTCTGGAATGCCAGAGTGCTACCAAAGGCCACTAAACCAATAAAGCAAATATCAGTCTCCTTGAGTCAAGCAAGACTCCTCCATCAGCATCAGCTCTACCTCACCTGCCTGGAAATATTGTACAGCAGTGGCAGCCACATGTCTGTATATCCCAAATCTAATTGGCTATTAGCTCTCTCCTTGGACGAATAATTCACAGCTGATGCCACAAGCTTACATCCTCTAGTGGTTAGAAGAAGTTATAAGCCACAGTAAGACCTGGTCATCTTTTACAGAAAAAAATGTAATACATGGATTAGCATAGCATCCAAACATTTGTGTCTATACCAAAGTGACCTACCATAATAATTAGTACTGTTTAAATTCCTATATATCTAATTGCCTGTGCTTCATTAGTAGGATTGAAAGGTTATTCCTGGACAAACTGTCAGCCCATGAAAGGAAACAGCCAGAACTGATCCGAGTCCAAAACGATATCTCCAGAGAAAGTAGACTGTTTTGCTTCTCTTCCACCTCTGCCCCTTTTCTAAGCCTAGGGAACAATCTGTGGAAGAGGGGGCATGGTAGAATGTAAGGGCTGCAATTGGGGGGAATGGTGAAACTACAGCTATATAGACTGGACACTTATTTGATCAACATGATTGTACATACAAGCCCCTCCAGCTGGATGGTGGGAGCCTTGGGCTGTGTGGGTTTGGGCATAGCTGCTTGCAAATTGGTTTTACATGAAGGATGCTTGTACTCATAACTTATTACTTATTGTTTAAAAAAGGAAATAAAAATCATACTGAAAAAAACTTACGAAAGACTTCGTGAAGAAAAAGGTAAGCTACAGATAAGGATAAACAACCTTTTCTAACAAAAACTTGCAGCTGGGGGAAACAAAAAGCTCTATAAAGCAGACAGAGCACATAAACAGACATTTCACTCCAGAGGACATAGAGATGACAAGCACTTACAATAGTTTACCATCATTATCATTAGCCACTGAACCTACAAATTCAAACGACAGTGAGGTTTCACTACATGCCTACCAAAATGGCTAAAATTAAGTGTTGATAATATGCAAATCTGTACAGGCAGAGAAACTTGGACACTCACTCTTGCTAGAAGAAAGGTAAAGCTGTTTGGCCACTCTGAAAACTGTGCCATTTTTGCTGGGCATGGTGGCGCATGCCTTTAATCCTAGCACTCTGGAGGCAGAGGCAGGCAGGTCTCTGTGAGTTCAAGGCCATCCTGGTCTACAGAGTGAGCTCCAGGCTAGCTGGGACTAAAGGGAGACCCTGTCTCAAAAAGCCCCCCCCCAAAACAAAAAAGTGTGTCATTTTCTTTCAAAACTGAACATGTGTTTAGACAGAACCTGCAGTCTTAGACACTTACCCCAGAGAAATAAAACCTATGTTTGCATGAAAACCCCCACACAAATATTTACAGACTTATTCGTAACAAACAAAAACTGAAAATAACCCCACATCTTTCCTATCTTTCATAGATAGGTAGTTAAGTGAACTGAAGTGTATTCATTCTCTGGAATGCTATTCAGTCACAAAAAGCAGCAAATGATTCAAGTCATTCAACAGGAACAGTCCTCAAGTTAATGACCCTGAGAAGGAGCCAATCCTTCAAAGTCTCACTTTTCATCCCATTTATACAGCATTATCAAAATGAAAGCATTTCAGAGTTGGAGAACAGGATGCTGATTTCTCACGTATCAGGGCAGGAAGCTGTGACTATGAAAAAGTATCTCATGGAATACTGTATCTCAGCTATCGTGGGAGCCATGAATCTATATGTGATAAAATAGCATGCAATTAGCACTGGGTGTGGTATGGCACACTTGTAATCCAACACCTGGGAAGCAGAGGCAGACGGACAAGTTCAAGGCCAGCCTGGATTACAGAGCAAGACTAACTCTCACAAGTAAAAAGCATGTAACTAAAAGTATACACATCCCAAAATGAGTGCAAGCACAGATGCTGAATTCTGAATAAAATAGATGGATTTGGGGCTGGAAAGATGACTTCATAGTTAAGAGCACTAGTTACTCTGGCAAAGGATCAGGGTTCAGTTCTGAGCACCCACATAGCTGCAATCATGTATAACTCTAGTTCCAGGGGATCTGACACTTTCTGCTGGTCTCCAGGGACTTACACAAGTGCACACAAAACGCTGATACACATAGAATAAAAAAATAAAAAAATTTTAATTGAAAAAGAATGATTAATATTAATTTGTGATATATCACAGCTACTTAAGATGTCACTGTGGGGAGAAATTAAGTGAAAGGTATCTGGGATCCCCAGAATTTCTTACAGTTGCATGTAAACTATTAGCTCAAAATGAAAACGTTTAAAACAAAGTCTTACATTTCTTTCAGAATAACGTGGTCCAGTATACATCAGGAGTTACTAATCACATTCCTAATTTAGATGGGCAGTTTCAGCTCAGAAATCCTCATTTCTCAATACACCAGCAGACACTGTAGTAGGTGATGGGGATTCAGTACTGAAGACACCATCCCAGACCCTGTTTTCACCAAATTCTACATTAATAATTTGGAAAAAAAGCTGGTAATTATATTCTCAAATGAGTGAGAACTGGAGTCCACTTAAATTGTAATAGGAAAAAGTTTAAGTAATTTTTGAAATACTATAAACCCAATAAAATTATTATAAATATTATTTTGTAGATTGGAAAAGTATAAATGTCAAGGAAATATTAAGCTGAAAAATCATATATCTATGACTATTACTATGATAATTAATGACAACTTATTTTATATGAATAAATTTTTATTGAATTTTAGATAATTAGAAAGAATAAAGAAATGCAAGATAATGCTTTCTAAACAGCATCTGACAGTATCATCTTTTCTGTGACATGGTATTTTCACTTTTCTTTATAAAAAGTACAGACATTCATTTGTTTAAATTTTTACAAAGTCAAGAACCATCAAATGGAAGAAAAATAAGTAATGCTAAGATAAATGCAGCTTTTTATCAACATTAAAATGGTTGCAGTAGTTAAGTTCTTGTGTGGCCCTCTTGGAAAAATAGTCTGTGGTGCAGCTGATTCCATTTACTCGAATAACTGGGAAGCAAGGAGGCCACTCCCTGTGAAGACTGTTGGAGAGAAAGGAGGCAAGGAGCATGGTGAGATGAGGGACGGAGAACCCAAAAAGAAAGAAAGGACGCTCTTTTCCAAATTGTAGGGGGCAATATAAATAATTTAGGAACAAATCTGGGAAGAAATCCCATTGGATTGCCTAAAGTGTGATTAAGGCAAAATAGTCACCAATACAAGTACAGCCAGATATTCACAGCACAAATGGAGTAGAGAGTCTGTAAATGAATCTGGTGAACTGCAAAGCCAGCCAAGCCAAGTAATTAATCACAAAAAGGAGTCTCTGTACACTCGGATGCAAAGGGTTCGGGCAAAATTGCAACCCTGAGCTTACAGATACAGGCCAGACCCTCTAAGAGCACGCTGGTAGAGCCCCCATTTGTCTAACTCTTATCTCTTCTGCAAAAAGAATTATTTTGAAAGCAACAAAACCAAAACAATTATTTGCCCTTCCTGTAACAATTTACTAACCTCTACTTGTCAAACAAGAGAGAATTATCTTCCTCTGCACAAAAGGCATCAGGTGCTGCCCTCATTAAGAGCAACCCAGGGGACAGCCATGCAGCCCTGGACAACCTTGCTCCTTTCCTGCCTGGGCTGGTAAGAGGAAGGCTGCTCCCCCTCCCTCCAGCTTCTGCACTGCCCAGTCAACCTCCAGAATCTTTTCTATGATGGGCCTCCTGCTGAGCTTGCTAAATACAATCACCGAACAAGGTGGTAAGTCATTGCTTTCCTAGCCGAATGCCTCTCAAGCATTTAAAAAGAACAAAGTTTTCTTTTAAAAAAATATTTTTCAGGAAATAATGAACAGTAATCGCTATGGGCCTGTAACAGATCCCAGAATAAGACAGGCAAGAATCTGTCAATATAGCACAATTCCAAATATGAAATTCACGTTTCAGGAAGAGGTAAATAAATAAACACTGAAGGGTTCTCAAGAGCTTGATTTCCCCTCATTTCTCACCAGATTGTGTTTGTGTAAAGCATTTTGACTTTACGATAAAGAGCCAGCCCAGCTGGGACGCCATACGTAGTACCATTTAGCCCTTGCCATTAGAAAAGAGCAGGAGAGGCAGAACATGCCACGGGGTTGCTCATAATTTTTTTTTCTAAAAACAACTATTTTTAAAAAATAATTTCATTATTTAAACTGCACCTGGCACTTCAGTCTCCTGAAAATTATTAAATTAGGCAAGAATCAAAGAACAGGTCCATCTGGCCCACGGCTTGGGTCGTAAGTGCTATTCCCGAGCTTTCTCCTTGGCTTGGCACATCTTTGAGATGCAACATTTTTAACTAAACAACTGTAGTGGGGAAACTGTCTTCATGACAGAGCACTCCAGGTCAGTCTGTAGACACATCACTATGGCCAAGAAACAGCACAACAATGTTTTCTGTGCTTTTTACTAATGAGATCTTAACAAAAGGGCATCTTTCCAGTGCTCACCCACCCCATTCTCCCCTCATTTGGAGGCATTCCATTTATTTTCATCTGAACACAACATCCCCAAATGTCCTATACCAAAGACCCGGCCCGACTCTGGGCTGGCACCATGACAGGCACAGCACCAATGCGCTCCAAGGTTGCTTGGCTGATGGTGTAGGAGTGTGTTTGCTGAGGCCGAGGCTTCCTGCTGACTGAGCCATGGTTTCTGGGCGTGACCTGGGGTGATGACCCTCTGTTTGCTGTCACTACCAGAGTCTTATGTGGACCTGGGACCAAATGGTTTCCATTTGCATAGATGGATGGAATAACGGCATTGCTGGAGAAAGACTGGCGCAAGTCACTGAAGTGGTCGAAGGACTCCGTGTTTCTATGGACTTTTGGATTGTTGCTCCAGTATTTACTGTTGTAGGTATTGGAAGAGGTCAATGTGTTGTTCTCTGAGGAGGATATCTCTGTATGAAATGGTTTGGTAGAAGAGCATTTAGGCGGAAGATCATCCTCTCTGAAAATACAAAGATGAAGTTACATATAACTGAAATATATACGCACATATATTAACTATAAAGAAAATAGTCCATGGAGAAATCCACTGAGTAGCTGCCATAGAACAGCTAGGAAATCAAGCTATGTGCATGGAGAGCTTGAATAAGTCACACATGGTGTCCAGATGGTAATAATTTCAGAGCTTGAAGAACCACTGTGGTGTCCCTAACATAGACCAAGTCCTTACAAATCACAAGAGGCTAACAAACAGGAACACACAGAGCAGAGCAGCAGAGAGGGAGACCAAGGAACAAGCAGTCAGATCCAGAGGGGCTGTGCATGTCATGCTGAGGAGACTGATGTCATTAAAGCACTTTCAACAAGGATATGATGTGACGAAATCCAAAAGGGATCCTGAACCGTCCACAATATTTCACAAGTTACAGTTCTTTAAAGATCACCTTGACACTGTTTTTCTTAAGAATTTCATATTCTTTTCTGAACTGTCTAGTATGGTTTTTGTGACATTGGGTTTCTTCCTAGGGCTTAAGCTGAAATTTGATGTGCACTGTGGGCCGTTTGGAGGGTGGAAATGTAATCAACTATGGTACTGAGAGGCAGCAGTTTTAGGATTTTTAGGATTAGATAATGTTATCAGGGTAGGGCACCACTATAGGATCCCAGCAGCTTTATACAAAGAAAGAAATCAGTCAGATGCATACACTCCTGAGTCTCACCATGTGATGCTATGTGGTGGTTTGAGACTGCCAGCCAGGAGGCCATCACCAGATGACACTACTTTAAAAAAAAATCCTTCCATAAGCACGAGCTAAAATAAACATTTTACATAAAGCAGGCTTCTTGGAGTATGCCATTATAGTAATGAAAAAGACCAATACTTTTGTTCATACCAAGCCAGAGTGCTGTGCATAACTATGTAGAACTGCATGTTCTTAACATCATTCCTGTTTACCTCCCATTCCTGTCTATTAAAATGACAAATGTAGGGCTGGAGAGATGGCCTAGTGGTTAAGAGCACCGACCGCTCTTACAGAGGACCCGGGTTCAATCCCCAGCACCCACATGGCAGCCGAGAACCGTCTGAAACTCCAATTCCAGGAGAACCCCAGTTCCAGGGGAATCCGACACCCTCTTCTGACCTCCACGGCATTGCATGACATGGATGCACAGACTTGCATGCAGACAGTACATTCATACACATACAAAAATAAATAAAATTAATTAAAAAAATTAAAAAAAATAAAAATAAAATAAAATAAAATGACCAATGTACAGCATATGCTTGAAGCCACCTTTTCTAGAGTGACAGTCATTGATCTACTGTGCAGACACAGAGAAGGGGACTTCTTCCTCATCTCCGATTTGGGTTCTTGCAGGATCTTTAATGACTCAATGAATAAAGATGAGTATAACAATGAGGAAAAGTGATCTAAGTACAAAAAGTGTCATTTGGACATCGTAATTACCTTGACTACAGGTGTTATTAGATTGCCAAGATGAATAGAAATACACAATGACTGTGCAGGATCAATTGTCTGGCATACAAACCTGATTTCATTGGGAATTTCTTCCTCCTCCTCTTCTTTATTTTTACTTCTCCAGTAAAAGAATGCTCCTAAAATTAGTGCAATGCAAAAAATGACAATAACTGTGGCAGTGCCAATGGCTCCAGCTAGCACGCCAATGCTCCGGGGCTGGGCTGCAAGATACATTGAAGGAAGATTTAAACGAAAGAGAGAGAAATTATCCATACTATGCAACATTAACATAAATAAACCACTTAAAATGTACCAAAGTGCCTGAAGTATCACACCCACATAAAGTTAAACCTTGATCATGTTGGCATTCCCAGTGGCTACACTAACAAATGCACAACAGGCTCTTCATCTGTTAAATATTTTAGCCATCAAACACCTCCCAAGGCTCCAGAAGAGCAGCAGCTGGCACAAGGCAGGAGCCAACAGTACCTACGCAACTTGTCTGCACACCTTAATTGGGTCTTGGCTCTTGAAGGGATTCTTTATGGCTTCGTCCAGCTATATGACTCCCTTCTAAAACCAGAAGCAAGATAACCCAGATACCCCATTAAGAAATGCTCTGCACTGCTAATTCATAACCAGCATCCAAAAGATATAAAGGACTTAGAAAAACACTTAAGATGACACAATGACAGTAGATTAATATCATGTCCATAGCACCCTGACATGAAGATTACTTTGGTCCCCAGGATCCAGAGGAGACACTTTATCACAAAGATCATCATACTGCCAAGGTTTAAAAATACAAAATGTCTTATAAAATATTTTCAACAATGGTTAAAAGCTAAAAGAATTCCTATTTTATTCACATAACTTCAAAGCTCCTAAGTAGAATCCTGAATTTTATGACAACAAAAAGCATAGAGTTTCTCACATGGAGTTGGCATCCTAATTCTCTGAACTTACGTGAAATAACCTGGAGATCCAGAAGGCAGGTGCTCGTCCCAATGGCATTGGAAGCCACACACTGGTATAAACCTGAAGAGAGGGCACTGATGTTCCGGATGGTGACTGTTCCCTGGACCTGGTCTGTCACAAAGATAATAATCAAGTGACAACTTAACAGAGTGAAAAAGGACACCAAAGAAGTCAGCACAAAGGTGAGACTATGAAATGTATGCTGGAGAGTTGCCAATTTTTTTGAGGGAGGAGAAATTGTTGATTCACAAATATTAGTGACACAGAACTATTGAGGACTGTCCTAAATAAGGACAATCTTGAAACTCCATCTGCAGATGCAAATATTATATCCTAAATATTAGTGGTCTTCTTTAAGTAAAGGTAGGTCATGGCTTGTCCTTGAGAATTTCTGGCCAGAAATACCAGAGGAATAACTCTGAGAAATACAATAACATGAACATCAAGTTAGAGTCTGTGCATTCACTTTACACTGATGGGAGAAAGTAACCACTTTGGGCTCTAATTCTAAATACTATAATTATGATATTAGCTTAGCACCTCCAAGAAGAAGCAGTGTGGTTTGTCAAAGGAAATATAAGTATGTATGCTAAGGAAGTAGAAGGCAGGGAGAGCTGTAGACGGTGATACAGCTCTGACTTTTGGGAGTGAGAGAGAGGAGAAAGGGAATCTGGAGAAGAGAACGCTCAGACTGCAGCACCATTTCATAGAAATTCCTGTGGAAAAATTTAGTTAAGATGGGTAGCATTCTAAACCAATGGGACCTCCCTGGCCACACCCATGGGGTGGGATTTAGTGACGAAAAGGTTTAGGATTTGGCCCTGGGATATGAATCAATGCTGGATATATAACCAGACATTTTGGAATAAAATATCTCTCAGCATTTGGACCTTAACATGCATCTACATGGTGTGCTTTCTTGCGTGTATTTTCCACATGGATCGTCCTGGGATTAAATGCCCCCCCCCAAATCTCGGTGGACCCCCTACAAATTCTCATATGAAGTATCCTTGAGCCAAAGCCATCTAGTGAAGGCACACCAGGCCTTGCAAGATAGGGCCTGTGTTAGCAGCCTCATTGCCCCCACCCAGCCACACACTAAGAACTGTCCATTGGCCAAAGCAGAGGTGGCTGTGGAGGGGAAGAAGCCAGATTAGCAGTCAGTATTGTTCCCCACCTCAGGAGGTTTGGTGGTATGTTTCATTCTCAAGGTCATCATGTTGGTATACCAAGAAATGCTCTAAATTTAAGCAATTCAACAATACCAGCATACCCGGGCAGGCATGGGAACACACCTTTAATCCAAGCAATCAGAGGCACAGGCAGGGGGATCTCTAGGAGCTCAAGGCCAGCCTGGTCTGCATAGTGAGTTCTAGCCAGCTAGGGCTATAGAGTGAGGCCCTGTCTCATAAACAAAACAAAGACAATGCCAGCATAGCACACTTGGATGATTTATTTCCTCAAAATTGTAAATGACTACAATAATAACAAAAATGGGCTAAGTATTGGGTAAATGTTTATATGTAGTATGTCAGTCTTTGCAATGATCCTTTGAGGTATTTTTTATACTTTTTTATTTAATTTTATTTATTTATGTATGTGTATGAATGTACTGTCTGCATGCAGGTTTGTGCACCCGTGTCGTGCAATGCCGCAGAGGTCAGAAGAGGGTGTCAGATTCCCCTGGAACTGGAGTTCTCCTGGAATTGGAGTTTCAGACGGTTTTCGGCTGCCATATGGTTGCTGGGGATCGAACCCGGGTCCTCTGTAAGAGTGGTCAGCACTCTTAACTGCTAGGCCATCTCTCCAGCCCCGAGATATTTTTCAATATTAACCTACTGAATGGATAAAGACACTGAAGTTTTATATGGCTAATAAGACTACATAGCTTGGGGAGCTGAAGAAATGGTTCATTGGTTAGGAGCACTGGGTCCTCTTGCAAAGGACCTGAGTTTGAGTCCCAGCACGCATATGGCTGCTCACAATCATCTATAACTCCAGTTCCAGGAGATCTAATGTTCTCTTCTGGCCTCTGGGGGCATTGTATTGCATTTACACAAATGCAAGCAAAGCATACATACATACTTATATATGTACATACAAAATAAATAAATAAATAAATAAATAAATAAATAAATAAATACTACACAGCTGGCCATTAGAAATTGCACGATATTGTGGTCCTGAGCAGGGCAGGGCTCAGGACAAGCCCTCCACCGCTCCAGGAAGGTAAAATCAGGGCATTGACCCAGGGGAGCAGGACAATTGATTTGCTGAGTTGTGGCAAAGGGGGCCCAGTGACTGGCGGACCTAGACCCAACTCCTACATCCTTCCAAAGCGTGGCTGCCCAGCTGGCTGGCCCCGCCCCCACCCCATAGTCACAAGTGGGAGGGTATCCTGGCTTTGGAGTCAGGTGCAGATGCCATATTGTGGTCCTGAGCAGGGCAGGGCTCAGGACAAGCCCACCATTGCTCCAGGAAGGTACCAGGGTGCGGGCTAAGTTAGGAACCCCCCCCACGCCAACAACTGGAATTGAGGAGAGAGTATCCAGTGGATTAAGAGAACATTCAAAACAGGAAAGGAAGAGACTTTCAGTATCCAATATATAAATAAAAGTGAAAGCCTGAAAACTAGACAAGTCAGCCCTCCATAAACAATGAGGAGCTAAGGAAGGGGAAAAAAAAGGCATTGGAAGGAGGCAAGCAAAATAAAACAAGCTTTCAGCCTTCAACAAACTGAAAAGGCATTTGAGATTTGAATCACAAAAGGGAAACCCACATGCCAGGGAGACGGAAGAGACAACATGGGAAAAGTACAGGATAATTCCTCACCAAGCTATACCAACCCGGTAGGAGACAGCTACAATCAGATCCCCCTGGAGGTGACCCCAGAAACAGACCTTAGAGGAATAATTGCAGACCTATGCAGAGAAATTAAAGAACATAAAGAAGAATTCAGAGAAGTAAAGAGAGAGAATGAAAAACTCAAAAAGGACCTAGAGGGATACAATGACAAACTAAAGGAAGAACTCAGAGAAGTAAAGAGAGAGAATGAAAAACTCAAAAAGGACCTAGAGGGATACAATAACAAACTAAAGGAAGAGATTGACAAACTCCAGAAAGAACAAGAGAGAGAAAAAAACAAACACCTTAAGGAAGTAGAAACACTGAAAAAGGAGGCCAACCAACGAAGTAAGGAGCACCAAGAAGAGATTGAGAAACTCATAAAGGAAATGGATATATTAAGGAAATCACAGGATGAAATGAAAAAGGAAATAGAACACTTATCCAACCAGGAAGAAAGGAAAGGAAAAAGCCTCAGAAATAGAATGGAGGAAGCAGAACAAAGAATATCAGATCTGGAAGATAACACAGAGCAACTAAAAAACTCAAATAAAGATTATGAAAAATTTAAAAATACACAAAACTGGAACAACCAGGAAATATGGGACACTATGAAAAGATCAAACCTCCGCATCATGGGAATAGAGGAAGGAGAAGAATCTCAAGAGAATAGTATTGATCAGATCTTCAACAGAATAATAGATGAAAACTTCCCCAAACTAAAAGTAGACAAACCCATTCAAATACAAGAAGCACACAGGACTCCAAATAGACAAGATCAGAAAAGAAACTCCCCACGCCACATCATAGTCAAAATGCTAGATGCCCAAAACAAAGATAAAATTCTGAAGGCCACAAAAGAAAAACAAGTCACATACAAAGGGAAACCCATCAGAATTACAACTGACTTCTCGCCGCAAACCATGAAAGCAAGAAGAACATGGAGCAAAGCATTCCCAGTGTTAAAGGACTATGGATGCCAACCCAGAATACTTTACCCAGCAAAAATGTCAATTACAGTTGAAGGAGAGAGAAGAATCTTCCAAGACAAAAACAAGATGATAGAATACATGTCCGGAAAACCAACTCTCCAGAAAATGCTTGAAGCAATTCAAAGGGCAGAAGAGAGGAGCAACTATCCTCAAGCACCTAGGAAAAGAAACTAATAAAAATATAAACATAGGAGTAGAATCAGAGACTAAAAGTCCAAATGGATAATAAGGTGAAAGGAAAAAACATCCATCTTTCAATTATAACCTTAAATATTAATGGGCTGAACTCCCCAATCAAAAGGCATAGACTGGGAGAATGGATTAGGAAACAAAATCCATCTATATGCTGTCTGCAAGAAACCCATCTCAATTTCAAGGACAGACACCAACTTAAGGTGAAGGGATGGAAGAAAATATTCCAAGCAAATGGTACCAAAAAGAAAGCAGGTGTCGCTATCCTAATATCAGACAAAATAGACTTCAAAGCAAAAGAAATCAAAAGAGACAAAGAGGGCCATTATATCTTCATTAAAGGAACAATCGACGATGAAGATCTCACAATCATGAATATATATGCACCAAATGCCGGCGCACCAAACTTTGTAAAGACAACTCTTCAGGATCTCAAGGCTCAGATTAACCCCAGCACACTAATAGTAGGGGACTTCAATACCCCACTAAGTCCTTTAGACAGATCAACAGGACAAAGGATAAACAGAGAGACATCTGAACTGAATGATACAATACACCAAATGGACCTCACAGACATCTATCGAATATTCCACCCAAACACCAGAGAATACACTTTCTACTCAGCACCCCATGGAACATTCTCCAAAATAGATCATATACTGGGACACAGGGAAAAACTCAACAAATACAAAAAGATTGAAATAATCTCATGCATTCTTTCAGACCACAGTGCAATAAAACTCAATATCAACACCAGGATAAACCCTACAACCTACAAGAACACATGGAGACTAAACAACACTCTCCTGAATAATGAATGGGTCAAGGAAGAAATAAAGAAAGAAATAAAAACATTCCTGGAACTGAATGACAATGATAATACAACGCAGCAAAACCTATGGGACACTTTAAAAGCAGTCCTAAGAGGAAAGTTTATAGCTCTAAGTGCCTACATTAGAAAAACAGAAAGAGCACAAGTGAACGATCTAACGCTCCAGCTAAAAGTACTTGAGAGACAACAACAAATGAACCCTAAACGCAGCAGACAAGAAGAAATAACAAAAATCAGAGCAGAGATCAATGAAATAGAAACAAAGAAAACCATACAAAAAAATCAATGAATCCAAAAGCTGGTTCTTTGAGAGAATAAACAAGATAGACAGACCTCTAGCCCAGTTAACCAAAAGAAAGAAGGAACAACTCCAAATCAATAGAATCTGTGATGAAAAGGGAAATATCACAACAGATAATGAAAAGATCCAGACAATCATACGGAATTACTTTAAAAACCTATACTCTACCAAGTTTGAAAACCTAGAAGAAATGGATGAATATCTGAAATCTTGGGAATCACCAAAGCTCAACCAAGAAGAGATCGACAGCTTAAACAGACCAATAATATGTGAAGAAATTGAAGATGTAATAAGCAGCCTCCCAACCAAAAAATGCCCAGGCCCAGATGGTTTCACAGCAGAATTCTATAAAATATTTCAAAAAGACTTACAACCATTAATATTCAAGTTGTTTAGAAGGATACAAACGGAGGGAGTTCTCCCAAATTCCTTCTATGAAGCCAGCATCACTCTAATACCAAAACCAGGCAAAGATGCAACTAAAAAGGAGAACTATAGACCCATCTCCCTAATGAACACAGATGCCAAAATTCTAAATAGGATACTGGCAAATCGCATACAGACCCACATCAAGAAGATCATCCACCATGACCAAGTTGGATTCATACCAGAGATGCAGGGATGGTTCAACATACGAAAATCAATAAATATCATCAAGCATATAAACGGGCTGAAAGACAAAAACCACACCATCATCTCAATTGACGCGGAAAAAGCCTTTGACAAAATCCAACATCCGTTCATGTTTAAAGTCCTAGAGGGAATTGGATTGGAGGGATCATATCTTAATGTAATCAAAGCCATATACAGGAAACCCACAGCCAATATCATCCTAAATGGGGAAACGACAGAAGCATTCCCCTTAAGGGTAGGAACTCGGCAAGGTTGTCCCCTGTCACCACTCCTTTTCAACATAGTGCTTGAATCCCTTGCTAGGGCAATAAGGCAGGAAAAGGAAATTAAAGGAGTTCTGATAGGAAAAGAGGAAGTCAAGCTATCCCTGTTTGCTGATGATATGATTGTCTACTTAAGGGATGCTAAGAACTCCACCAGGAAACTCCTAGAAACGATTAGGAGCTTCAGTAAGGTGGCAGGATACAAAATAAACCTAGAAAAATCAGTAGCCTTTCTCTACACCAACAGTAGGCAGCTGAAGAAGGAATACAAGGAGACCTTCCCACTCACAATAGCCTCAAAAACAATAAAATACCTAGGAACGAACCTAACCAAAGATACCAAGGACCTCTACAACAAAAATTTTAAACCTCTGAAGAAGGAAATTGAAGAAGACATCAGGAGATGGACAAACCTCCCATGCTCATGGATTGGGAAAATAAATATAGTAAAAATGTCCATTCTACCTAAACTTGTATACAGATTTAATGCAATCCCAATCAAAATCCCCAAGAGCTTCTTCACAGGTTTGGAAAAAAGAATCCTCAATTTCATTTGGAAAAACAAAAGACCCCGAATAGCCAAAGCAACTCTGGGCGAAAAGAGCAATACAGGGGGGATCGCTATACCAGACATCAAACTATACTACAGGGCTATAGTCATAAAAACAGCTTGGTACTGGCACAAAAACAGACCAGTTGACCAATGGAACAAAATTGAAGATCCAAACCTGAGCACATACAATTTCAGCCATCTCATATTTGATAAGGAGGCCAAGAAGACACATTGGAGGAAAGACAGCATCTTCAACAAGTGGTGTTGGCAAAACTGGATCACCACCTGTAGAAGAATGAAATTAAACCCCTACCTCTCACCCTGTACAAAAGTCAATTCCAAATGGATCAAAGACCTCAACGTGAAATCCAAAACTCTGGAGGTGATAGAAGAGAAACTTGGCAGCAGACTACAAGACGTAGGTGTAGGAAAAGACTTCTTAAATCAGACAGCAGCTGCACAAGAAGTAAGGTCATCAATTGACAAATGGGACCTCATTAAACTCAAAAGCTTCTGTACATCAAAGGAAACAATAAAGGAAGTGAAGAGAAAACCCACAGAATGGGAGGAAACCTTCACAGCAGATACATCTGACAAAGCATTAATCTCCAGAGTATACAAGCTACTCAAAAAACAAAGAAGAAAGAAAACAAATGAATCACTCAGAAGATGGAGCAAAGATCTGAACAGAGACTTCACAGAGGAGGAATTAGAGATGGCTGAGAAACACCTTAAGAAGTGTTCAACATCACTAATAATTAAGGAAATGCAAATTAAAACCACCTTAAGATACCACCTTACTCCAGTAAGACTGGCTAGGATCAAGAAAACAAATGATGCCAAGTGCTGGAGAGGGTGTGGGGAAAGGGGAACACTCATCCATTGCTGGTGGGAATGTAAACTTGTGCAGCCACTATGGAAAACAGTGTGGAGAACCCTTAGAAGACTCAAAATGATCCTGCCATTTGACCCAGTCATACCACTCCTGGGTATATACCCACAAGACTCATCTTACTGCAGAGATACATGCACAGCTATATTTATTGCCGCTCTGTTCACAATAGCAAAAAACTGGAATCAACCCAAATGCCCCTCAACTGACGAGTGGATAGAGAAAATGTGGTACATGTACACAATGGAATTCTATGCAGCAGTAAAGAAAGACAACATCATGAACTTTGCAGGTAAATGGATGGAGCTTGAAGACATCATGTTAAGTGAAGTAACACAGTCCCAGAAAAACAAACGACAAATGGTATCTCTCATATGTGGACGCTAGTACCAATAACCCAGTTATAAATATTTCTTGTGGAGAGGGATGCACATTAAAAGAACAACAACAGAAAGATTGCATCAGAAGGCTGACTGAAATAGTGACTCGGGAGGGGTGGGAGGGGTGGGAGAGGGACACGGGTGTATATTCGATTGGTGCATGTTTAATTGACATGAGTTCAACAAGTATCCAGTTTTGCCCAGACTCTGTCTACAAGATACATGGTGTTTTAGGACTTAGTAAAAGTAAATATGGGCATATTGGACAACATTGGTTTGAAGACTGATAAAAACGGTAATGCATCTGAGTTAATTGGTGATATAAATTGCTCTTGTCCACATTAGCTTTAACTAAAATCTGTATAACAATTACTTTGGGATTGGTATAAACAAATGTTCTCTATAATTTTGCTGTCATATAGTATCACCTGGTAGCAATCTCTTTCACCTATAGGATGATTTAACTCAAAAATGAACTTTGTTTCCCAAGTTAATCACATACAGTAACCCAAAACAGCATGGGTGAACTTGATGAAATCTGTGCCTTGATTCCACCCTATAGGTATGTATAAAACAACTGCTTTTTTGAGACTCATGGGTCAAAAATAAAAACCTTAAATAAAAAAGGGGGATATAGATAGATATGAAAACTTTTTGTCAAAAAACCTTGCAACCCAAATCTTAAAACTAACTATGGGAAAGGATTTGTATGTTCCAACAGGCCAGAGTATCACCAACTTAATGGCTGAGAAAGAAAATGCAGCTTTGCAGTGAGTAGGATGTACCAGAAAGTGCCAGCAGAAGGATTGACTCCTCTGGGCATTGAAGGGAAGAAATGCCTCAGATTGCTGCAGACATCAGGCCCCTCTGTGGATCCTACTAGTAACAACTATTTTTAATGATTCCTAACGAAGCTTACCTTCTAGGTGCCGCAAAGGTTTTAATACAAGAGACTTTCTTAACTCCCCCCCATAGAATAAGGAGAAATAAGATGATGATGAGGTCGTTCTCCAGCTGTAGATTGGAGCCAGCTGTTATAGAGGTATTCTCTTGTAAAATCAGTAAAACTGCCTTCTTTAATTGACTAATGGACATAGAAACTGTGAAAAGGATTATTCTCTATTCAGAACCAAATATAATGCTAAAGTCTCCTTAAGCTATGCACTTAAACAAAATATATTAATACAGGAGCTCTGACATCAACAATGGATTATTCTACCAAGGAGATGTTGGCCAGGGGATCCAAGCCCCCACAAATGGTAAAGGCTCCTTGCCTCCAAACTGGGATATCTGCAGGAAGAGAGGCGATAAGGCCCTGCTGTTGAAGACCTGATATAAACATGGGAAAGATGTATGGAGACCGCACTTGCAAGTATACAGATGGTCTCTGGGATGCCAGAGAGTGTTACCAAAGACCACTAAACCAATAAAGCAAATATAGGTCTCCTTGAGTCAAGCAAGACTCCTCCGTCAGCACCAGCTACACCTCATCTGCCTGGAAATACTGTGCAGCAGTGGCAGCCATATGTCTGTATATCCCAAATCTAATTGGCTATTAGCTCTCTCCTTGGAGGAATAACCCACGGCTGATGCCACAAGCTTACATCCTCTAATGGTTAGGAGATGTTATAAACCACACGAAGACCCTGTCATACTTAACAGAAGAAAATGTAATTCATGGATTAACATACCATCCAAACATCTGTGTCTATACCAAAGTAACCTACCATAACAATTAGTAATGTTTAAATACCTATATATCTAATTGCGAGTGCTTCATTAGTAGGATCGAAAGGCTATATATTATACTGTTTAAATACCTATATATCTAATTGCATGTGCTTCATTAGTAGGATTGAAAGGTTATGCCTGGACAAGCTGGCAGCCCATGAAAGAAAACAGCCAGAATTGACTAGAGACCAAGACAACAGCTCCAGAGAAAGTAGACTGTTTTGCTTCTCATCCACCTGTGCCCCTTTTCTAAGCCTAGGGAACAGTCTGCGGAAGAGGGGGTTTGGTAGAATGTAAGGGCTGCGATTGGAGTTAATGTTGAAACTACAACAATATAGACTGGACACTCATTTGATCAACTTGATTGAACATACAAGCCGCCCCCCTGCTGGATGGTGGGACCCATGAGCTGTGTGGGTTTGGGCACAACTGCTTGCAAATTGGTTTTACATGAAGGATGCTTGTACTCACAAATTATCACTTATTGTTTAAAAAAATGAAAACAAAACAAAAAAGCGGAGAAAGATGCAGAAAAGTTAAGGCAGAATGCATGATCTGGGATGGGTAGGGGTGGGTTGGGGGGAAGGGAAGGGGATATATGCCTGAACTGAATTGGAAAATGATGTATGAAATACACAAAGCATCAATAAAAAAATAAATAAAAAAAAATAAATAAATGAAAAAAAAAGAAATTGCACGAATGGCTGTCTTGTGTCTAAGCTCTGAGCCTCACTGTCTCCCTTTGGCAGTAAAGAAAACATATTCTTGTCATCTCAGCAATTTTAAATAGCTAAAAACTTAGAAACAAAAGGCTCCTGATGGCACAAGTGAAAAGAATCCAGCATAAAGTCCAAGAGTCCCTAGGCAGTGCTTGAAGCAAGCCTCACCCTGGCTTGGCTTTACTTCGGACTGAGATTTAGTTATTTGCCCACAGCTTTCATCTTTATCTTGATCAAACGCAGAAGCAGAAAGCCTGCCTTTAGCCTTCCTTCATTTAATACATAAATACTTACTGATAACCTAACTCTGTGTTAGTAATCCTGAGAAAAGTGCCACAGTGATGGACAAGACAGTCCTTAACCAGACAGACAAAGGCAAAGGAATGCAGTAAACAGATTAGATGCCAGGCAGAGATACAGATCTCGGAGTGCTGGAGGAACACAAAGGGGAACATCAAATGAAATTCTGGGAAATTAATGACACACAGGAGAGAAGCACACCACAGCACCAGATCTCCACGAGCCATCAGGGCTACCTCTAAGCCTTCAAACACAGTACATGGGGACGTGTTCATGAACAACTGAGTCATTAAACATGTACTTAAATAAACTTCAATATCATAGGCCAGACAAAGGAGTGACTTGGTTTTTACTCCTTTTATGGGTGCACTTAACAAGTTACATCCACATTATGAGGATATCTTATGTATCCAGGACAAAATAATCATTAACTTGGGACTGTACTGTGAGCACCAAAGTCAATAATATATTTAACGATTACTTGGTTTTCATATATTATTTCACATACACAAACATACACACATACACACACACACAACTCTCTGAGGGCCATCACTGTTGGGGTGGGGAACCTGGAAGAATCATCGAATTAACTCAGAATTCACTTAGCAGTTTTCTTCATCCCTGTGTTCTGTTTGATTTCTCTCTCATTAGAGAACGCTCCTCTGTTTGCTGTAGCACCCAGTGTTCTCTAGGCCATTTACTCTGTTTATTAATTCCTGCCTTCTTCCTGGGTAAGGTAAAGACTGGGTTAGTCATCTTGAACTTTGTGTCTCCATTCTCAGCAATTACATGAACACAGAAAGTGTTAGTAAATAAAGATAAATAATAAACTGCTACTTTCTGGTGTCTGCGGTGTATGTGGTACATATAATGAGAGCTTTAAACAAGTACTGTTTAATCTTCATTCATATCCTATGTTCCCTGATTTTCAAAAGCAGGAAATCTCAAGGTAGCCATGTAGATTGTCATACACAAGTCAAATGAGATCTGTCCAGGTCTAAAGATTGTGATCATCATTTGTACACTTGATTTTCCAGTAAGACATTTAATGCTACCTTAGGACACTGAGTAGAATTGCTCCTGACCATGCAGGGTTCCAATGCTGCTCATATTATTAACCAAGCCATCTGCATAACCTACTCTCTTCAGCACATAGCCTAGTGTTTTCCAGCAAAAAACACAAACCGTGGGACAATCAACCTTACAATGCCACATACTGCTACTGTTTTTCTTCTTTTTCTTTTTCTTCCCCTAAGCTCTAAAATCCTTGAAATTTTGTCAACATCCCAGAGTTAACTGGAGAAATTTTCAGTAGTTGCTCTAAGCAGAATTTAGGCATGTGCAAAGAGGTAAACTCAAATGATTATGGGTCTAAAATTTACTTTTAAAAGGTGGAGTTGGCAGATAGCAGCTGCGCAAGAATTAAGGTCGACAATTGACAAATGGGACCTCATGAAACTCAAAAGCTTCTGTACATCAAAAGAAACAATCAAGGAAGTGAAGAGAAATCCCACAGAGTGGGAGGAAACCTTCACCACAGAAACATCTGACAAAGCATTGATTTCCAGGATATATAAACTATTCAAAAAACAAAGAAGANCTCAATAGATGGAGCAAAGAACTGAACAGAGACTTCACAAGCGAGGAATTAGAGATGTCTGAGAAACACCTCAAGAACTGCTCAACATCACTAATCATTAAGGAAATGCAAATGAAAACCACTTTAAGATATCATCTTACTCCAATAAGACTGGCTAGGATCAAGAAAACAAATGATACCAAGTGCTGGAGAGGTTGTGGGGAAAGGGGAACACTCATCCACTGCTGGTGGGAATGTAAACTCGTACAGCCACTATGGAAAGCAGTGTGGAGAACCCTTGGAAGACTTGGAATGAACTTGCCACCCGACCCAGCCATACCACTCCTGGGCATGTACCCTCAAGACTTACGCCACCACAGAGATACATGCACGGCCATGTTTATTGCAGCTCTCTTCACAATAGCAAGGAGCTGGAACCAACCTAAATGCCCCTCAACTGATGAGTGGATAGAGAAAATGTGGTACATCTACACAATGGAGTTCTATGCAGCAGTAAAGAAAGATGACATCATGAGCTTTGCAGGAAAATGGCTGGAGCTAGAGGACATCATGCTGAGTGAAGTAACACAGTCCCAGAAAAACAAACGATGAATGGTATCCCTCATCTGTGCATGCTAGTGCCAATTACCTAGTTGTAAGTATTTCCTGCGCATGGCCCCTTGAGCTTTCGTCCAAGCAGTTGGGAGTGATGCATATTGGAAACAACAACAAAAACAACAACAACAAGAGAAAGGACTGCATCAAAGAACTGACTGAAACAGTGAACTTCTGCTCAAAACAGTCAACTTCTACATGGGGAATATTGAGAAAGACTGAGAAAGAGATGAAAAGCATGTTTGGCAGAATGCATGAGCTCTGGTGGTGTGGGGGGATAGGATGGGGGACACAGGTCTAGATTTGATAATATATATAAAATTACTTCTAAAAAAAAAAAGGTGGAGTTGGCCTGGCATGGTGGCGCATGCCTTTAATCCTAGCACTTGGGAGGCAGAGGCAAGTGGATCTCTGTGAGTTCAAGGCCAGCATGGTCTACATATTGAGTTTCAGGACAGCTGGGGCTACAGGGAGACGGGGGGGGGGGGTGAAGACACTGTTCCTTTGTCTCCAGATGCAGACACTGTTCCTTTGTCTCCAGATGCAGACACTGTTGGGTGTTGCTGTAAGAAAATGGGGTTACACGAGGCTGACATACCATGGCCCAGCTAACCCAGATGTAATCAGGGGACAGAAGACACATTGATAAGAGACCATTAAAAGCAGAAGCAGAACGGGGCTGTTTATATGGACAAAGCAAAGCAGGAGCAACTCCCCAGCAAACACCAGATTATAGCACAAAGCACACAGCCCTCCCTGAAACCAGCAGGGCCTCTGCTGGGACAGAAGTCATTTGCTGAAATGAAGGATGAGAACCATTCTCCCTTTGATCTTCTTTCTTCCAAATAGAGAAAGTACAAGTGTTTGGAAATTCAAAGAACAGTAAGTCCCACTGTTCAATGTACAACAGCTCTCTATCCCACACGAGCAGTACACCTGGCCCGCCCTTTAGATTCAGACAAACAAATATACACATGTATTTCCAATTCCATCTGCTCTTCTTAGTTCCAGAAGCCCACACCTGGTAGCATCCACAGGGCATTGGCTGAGAGCATGTGCTCAAGAATCAGGCAGTCTGGGTGTAAATTTCCTCGCCCTCCTACCATCTACATGGCACTGATGCTCACCTGTCCATCATGTGTGTTTTTGATTCCTCATCTGTAATTTTGAGCCAGGAACCCCTCCTATACATGTGAGACTAAGCAAGATGATGAATATTGCTGAGATTGTATAGTATCTGGTAATGTTTCTATATGGGAATTCCAAGATTCTTAGAAATTTTGTATTTTTCTAAATACAAAAGAGAAAATCTGAGAGAAATTTGGAAAAATCTGTAGTATCTCCAAACTTCCAAAAGACAGTGATCTTCAGGATCTGATGTAAGAAGAAATCCAAATATCATAAGTTAGTCTGACTTTCTATGATTTGTACATTTTGAATAGTAAACGAGTCCAGTAATAGTGAATCGTTTCTTACATAAAAGTCTCAGAAATACTGTTAAGAATACTAAATTAATGGCTTACTATTAGTTAAACCAACATACTGTAACAAAATTACATGTAAACATATCTCAACTTGAAATATTTGACAAAATTTTTTGAATATTATTTTTATTTTATGTGTATGAGTGTATTGCCTGCATGTATATAAGTTCAGCCATGTCCTCCAATGCCCATGGAGGTCAGAAGAGGGATGTTAGAAGAGTCCCTGCAACTGGAGTTGTAGATAGTTGTTAGCTGCCATGCCATGTGGGTGCTGAGAATCAAACCCAACTCCTTTGCAAGAGCCACTATTGCTTTTAACAGCTGAGCCATCTCTCCAGCTCCTGATGATAAATTTTTTAAAGAGGGAACATTAACATAAAATAAATGCCAAAGAACAATCTATTTAAAGATAACACCACAAATGATTAACACTGCATCTGATCATTCCTAAAGAGAAATTTTAAATGCCATTGGGTATTTAGCATAGTACCCAACAGTCTTGGTCTTTGCTAGCTAGACATAGAAAATAATTATATTTCATTCTTGCATTGATTATGGCTTTATTTTGCCTCTAAATTTTCTATTTCTTGCATAACATTCAGGGAATTGGTATAGAACATACTGTATGTATAAATGGCATTTTTTTTACAATGAATCACTACTAGCAACAGACAAGGTCACGATCACATACTTATAATAAGACAACAGCAAGACTAGTTAACTGAGATTTTGACCACATCTTTCTTATGCAGGGACAGTGTAGTTTCTGCTTCTTGAGTCTGTAGACTCTTTTGACTCCTGAGCTTCAGTTATCATTTCAATCTCCACAGATGTTCTGGAAATCCCACTCCCCCAATTCACTATCTTCTACAAACAAGCCTTTGTGAATTTCTTCACTGAGTTAAGGCAGTTAGCGTTCACTCAGTGACCCACAGGAGAACTCTTCCCTGAGCTCCCATGCTGCCCCAATTCTCTCTTGAATCCTTACCTTCCCCTCTCCTTCTCCATCCCATCACTAGGGACTATGTTCAAAGCTTCTTCACTTATCCAGGCCTCCCATTTATGACCTGGCTTTTAATCTTCTGCTCTGATTTATACACTGCTTCTAAATATGAATCTGCTTCTTCTTTCTGGCTATATGCCAGTGAATATTCAGTGTCAAAAAGATGCCTAAACTTTTTACATCGTACATAATGCTTTTCACAGTCTGGACCTGACCTTGCCATGCACCTCTCCTACCAGACCTCCTTCATGTTAGCTTCACTGATCTCTTTTAAAATATCAGACTTGGCGGGCGTGGTGGCACACGCCTTTAATCGTAGCACTTGGGAGGCAGAGGCAGGCGGATCTTTGTGAGTTCAAGGCCAGCCTGGTCTACAGACTGAGTTCCAGGACAGCTGGGGCTACAGGGAGACCCTGTCTCAAAAACACCAAAAAATAAAATAATAAAATAAAATAAAATATCAGACTTAGGAGGCTGGAGAGATAGCCTAGCGGTTAACAGCACTAACTGCTCTTGCAGAGGACCCAGATTCGATCCCCAGCACCCACATGACCACTAAGAACCATCTGTAACTCCAATTCCAGGAGAACTCCAGTTCCAGGGGAATCCCAGACCCTCTTCTGACCTCTGTGGCATTGCATGACATGGGTGCACAAACCTGCATGCAAACAGTACATTCATACACATACAAAAATAAATAAAATTTAAAAAATAAATAAATAAATAAAATCTTTTTAAAAAATCAGACTTTCATATCTATTACATTTTACATGCATCCCTCATTTTATAATACCTTCTTTGGGGTGATCAAAGCTTCAATTTACCAAGATCCTTTCTGCTCAGGAATCTTCCTGCAAAGTTCTTGGACACCCCAGGAAGATTATTTCTATTTTTAAAATTCTATACATTGTATATACTTCCATCATTGTTTTGTGGAAAAGATATATATATATTTTTTTTCCACAAAAGATATATATATATATATCTTTTCCACACAAAAAAAAATATATATATATATCTTTTCCACAAAACAATGATCTCTAAAATATACATATAGCTCTTTCTATTTTTATTTCTCTACATTTTCTCACACTACCTTGAAGTACATTCCTAGAGTAATGTGTGTGTGTGTGTGTGTGTGTGTGTGTGTGTGTAAACCCACACAATGTTTTAAGAATGAATGAATATATAAATGAAGGAATGCTCTAAGTTATAGACACTGGCATTTAATTTAAGGAAGCAATGGTAGAGAACATGACATGGTGCTTGTTTCTTTTTGTTGGATGGAAACAGAATAGGTAAAATTATGTCTTCAGTCAGAAAAGTATGCCATGAAGCAGAAAGGAAAAGTTCATTCGATGGCTTAAATGAGTAAAAACTTTTCTTCTTCCATGAGAAAGTCACATAAATACACATAAGACTGGGAAATAATTGTGGCAGAGTTAGAAAAATAGACTTTGTATCCTGAATCTGGGATGATATATGACTCTGGATTTTTGCTTTTATATGTAAAAAATATATAGAGTAGCTGGATAATGGCTGGAGAAAGATTAAACAACAGGCAAAATGTTCAGAATAGTAGTGCATGTAAAAGCATGTATTAAATATTAGTATTTATGTTACCTTTATAATAATCCTATGAATTTTAAAGCTCTATTTCCTTTATATTCCTAACTGTTTGAATACCTTTCCTTTTTATTTTCCATCTGTCTTGTTAAACCTACCTCTTATCCATCTTCTTGTACACTGATTTAAATTTAAGATTCATTCCCCTATTCATCAAATAACCTTTGACCACCTACTATGTGCTGGAGGCACATCAGCTAACAGATACCCCACCCTCTGCAGAGCAGCCTAGTGGCTGAAGATTCAATATAGTAACAAAACTGCACAGCATGTTGCAAGATAAGTTCTGTGTGGGGGAAAAAGGGTCAGGGCAAAACAGATCAGCTAGAAAATGAAGAGTCTGTTTCCAATGTGGTGCTTATGTGAGCTTCACTGAGAGGACAGTATAACAAAGATTGAAAGAGGATGTGGGAGTGTGCCACGTGAGTGTGGAGGCTGGAGAGCCATCCTTCCAGGCAGAGGGAACATAACATGTGAGGCTCCTAGGCAGAAGCATGTCTAGTGTGCTTAATGAACATCCTTGAGGTCAGCTTGCTGGGAGACAGTGAGCAAGACAGAGAGACTAGTTAAGATTCAAGGGTCTGCGGAATGTTGGTTCACCACACCATTCAACATCCGGTGTCTTTAGCACCATAGTATCTGCTTCCAACATTGTCTTATGATAATGCTGGGTTCTGAACTACAGTGCAGGATTACATGGCAGCTCACTTTTGTCACCATGCTGCTTTTCTTTTCCCATCTGAGTATGTGCCATTAGGAGCTTACAGAGTCATCCGGGATCATTTGTCCTCTGTCGCTTCTGACATTACTTTTACCTTTTCAACTTAAAAGCTCTATTTTTTGGTATGTCTATATTTCATGGTTCCTTGGCTTCCAGCTTTCCATGCCTTGTGTTTCACGTGTATCTCTAGTGAGTGGTGGATTTGTGGATTTGGTTTAGTTTTCAATCTGTAACCTGAGAAGCCTCTATCCTTTGATTGGCTGAATTCTTTTAATTCATTTTCTTAGCTATTACTGTTGTAAAGATATTAAATTCATTTCTAATACTGGATGTCTTCTATTTGCCAAACTTTATATTAACCCAGCCCCACCCATACTTTCTACAGTGATTGAATAGGAGTATGTTTGATTGTTAGAAACAGGATCTCATGTACTGAACACTGGCCTAGAACTTACTAGATAGCCCAGGATATCCCCAAACTTCCAATCTTTCGGTGTTAACCTCCTGAGTGCTGAGATTACAAGTATGTGCCACTATATCTGGTTTTATTTCATGCTGGGAGAGTTGAACCCAAGGCTTTGTGCATGCTAGGCAAGCATTCTACCAACAGAGAGTTTCCTCCTCTGCTTTGAAAGTTCCAATGCTGTCTCTCAGAGGGTCTCTTAAATTCTTAAGTACAGTCAGGTGCAGTGGCTCAATCTTGTAATGCCAGCACTTGGAAGACTAAGACAGTGAAACTGAGAGTTTGGGGCCAGCCTAAGCTATGTAGTAAAGCTATGTCTCAACAACTCCCTACCATAAATCCGAACCTTAAAGATATACCTGATTTAATATAATCTAAAAGAGAATATCTCTACCTCAATCCAAACAATGTGACCATGGAAAGCTTTAAGTTCTCTGGGAGAGATCCAGTTTCTCCCAGCCCTTCCTCCTTGTAGTTCTCAGGAATCACTGGGCAGTATGCTATGAGTGCAACATCCCAAGACAGAAGAATAACTGCCTGAAATGCCCAAGTTCTGCTGCAGCCCAACTGGCAATACTTTAACCTTGTATGCCGTAAGACTCTCATGTATAAAACCCTCAGCTGGGGTGCAAGTGGAGCCTGTGCAGATGAGACTCAGCCCACCCCAGGTAGGTTTGTGAAGCTTTAAAGAATGAACTGAAGGTGTGGTGGCTGGCCCATGCCTTTAATCCCAGCAGAGGCAGAGGCAGGTGGATCTCAGTGAGTTCAAGGCCGGCCCAGTCTACATAGAAAGCTCCAGGCAAGCTGGGACTAAAGGGAGACCTTGTCTCAAAAAGTCCAAAAAAAAAGAAGAAGAAGAAGAAGAAGAAGAAGAAGAAGAAGAAGAAGAAGAAGAAGAAGAAGAAGAAGAAGAAGAAGAATGAAAGAAGAATAATGGACAGCTCCACCCATCTGGCCTCTGGTGAGGGGTGAGTAGTGTAAGCACCCATCAGAACTGCCATGCACTTTGGCCAGGTAGAGCAATTCAGGAGCCAGAGTCACTCTGAGAGCAGCTCACTCTCATGAGACATCAGGTATTCCACAAAAAGTACTTTAATCCTTTCCACAAGCATGCTCCTGATTAACCCAACGACTTCCCACACTGAAAACCAATCCTCTAAACTCAAGCTTTTGAAAAGATCCAAACTGTGCCAAAACATAGCAGTCTCTTAATCTGGAATAGTTCTATCTTTGTATGTTTGTATGGAGTCGACTCATTATTAGAGTCAAGAAAAACACAGGAATGATATGTGCCCTTCTCTGTGTAGATAAGAGGCACATGACATCAGTTTACCACTGAGTTAGCAACGTTTACTGTGATCTCCTGGTTAAAGTAGTATTTGCCAGGTTTTCTCTCCATTGAAGTTACTCTTTTTGTTTGCTTTTTCTATTAATTAAATCTGTTCTTTGATAATTTCACACATGTATGTAAATGCATTCTGATTGTTCTCATACCCAATGTCTCTTATCTCTGTCCCTTTGCAGTCCATCCTCCTCCATCCCTACTAATCTCTTTCCCACGTTCATGGTGGTTTCATTCTGCCCCTCCAGGGCCATCTGTGTGGCCATGAGATGGGAACCATTCATTGGAGCCGGGCTGGTTCCCTAGTGAGTACACAACTGAAGACAGTGGTTCCCCTTCTCCCAGAATCCATCAGTAGCCAACAGTTCAATAATGAGTAGGGTCTTATGAACTCCTCCCTCAACAGCAGCTGTTGAGAGGGTCTGTTGTACAAAGCCCAGTGTAGGCTCTCATACCTGTTGTGTTCTTGCTTACATTGTCTGTGTCTCATCTGGAGGATGGAATTTAACAGCCCTTCTCCCTATCTTCTGCTTCTTACATTCTTCTTACCCTCACTTCTGCAATCTTCCCTGAGGCTCAGAGTGGGTAGAACAAGTGGCTTTAGTGTGGAGCCTTCATCCATCCTTACTGCCAGCATCTTGGCCATTCACAAGTATCTGCATCCACCGCTGTTCACATGTTGGGCCATGGAGCAGAGCAGCAGGGGGAGTTCCTGAGGCATCAGTGTCAGAGTGGTTCCTATATTTACTTTCTAGTTAATAACTGATTTGTGGTGTCACAATTTGTAACTTAAAAAGAGCCTGTTCCTCACCGAACTTCTGCTTACTATTTTGGCATCAGCACTCATGTTCTAACTACATCAAGTCTTCAATGTGTGTCATTCAGCATTCTGCTATAGGACAACACCATCCTCATTGACTTATGAGGATCAGTATGAGGATCAGTGACTCTCTGTCTATTCTATTGATTATGTATTTATTTTAATGTTCAAATCATCCCAGATTTGCCACATGGAGTGCATTTAAGCTGTATATACAAAAAATACTTCTAGGGCTGGAGAGATGGCCTAGCGGTTAAGAGCGCCGACCGCTCTTACAGAGGACCCAGGTTCGATCCCCAGCACCCATATGGTGGCCGAGAACTGTCTGAAACTCCAATTCCAGGAGAACTCCAGTTCCAGGGGAATCCGAGACCCTCTTCTGACCTCTGCGGCATTGCACGACACGGGTGCACAGACTTGCATGCAGACAGTACATTCATACACATACAGAAATAAATAAAATAAAATAAAAAAATACTTCTAATTCTAAGATATCATTCTCCTGTTACTGACCAGACACTTCGGAAATCCTCCCTTCCTGTCAAATATTATTGCTTCAGAGAATATATCAGGATTTAATATTTTAAAAAACACTGTATACATAATCCACAAGGTAAATTTTCTAGGTAAGAAATCTCAAAAGTTATTTTACAAATATATGTTAAGATATACATTGGGACTGGAGAGAAGGCTCAGTGGCTCAGAGCACCAACTGCTCTTGCAGAGGACCTGGATTCGATTCCCAGCACCCACATGGTGGCTAAGAACCATCTTTAACTCCAGTTCCAGGGGAATCTGACACCCTCTTCTGACCTCCGCAGCTTTGCATGACACAGTTGCACCTACCTACATGCAGATAGTACATTCATACACATAAAAATAATAAATAAAATTTAAAAAAAAGAAAAAGGAAATGTCCTTAAGAAAAAAGATCTGCATTATCAGCATAGGTATCAAGAGGTGAATTTAAGGGGGCTGGAGAAATGGCTGTTAAGAGCAATGGCTACTCTTGTAGAAGACCCAGGTTTGGTTCCCAGCACCCACATGGTGGCTAACAACTATCCATAACTCCAGGGGATATGATGCCCTCTTTGGTTATTGCATGATATGGGCATAATTATATACATGCACAGGCAAAATACTCATAGACATAAAATAAAACTAAAGTAAATTTTTTAAAGAGGTGGGTTTCAGCAGGGCATGGTGGTGCACACCTTTAATCCCAGCTCTCAGGAGGCAGAGACAGGCAGATTTCTGTGAGTTCAAAGCCAGCCTAGTCTACATAGCGAGTTCCAGGGCAGCTGGTGCTACAGGGGACCCTGTCTCAAAAAGGCAAAAAAAAAAAAAAAAAAAAAAAAAAAGAGGTGAGTTTAAATAAAAAACGAAGACATAATATTTAATTATAATAGTTATCTGAAGCAATTCTAATAATTCAAAGATTTAATTTAAAAAGACAGAAGGTGTGACTGCACCAGTGTGCACCCAGGTGAGCCCCCCCCCGGCTTGGTGCTTTGCACACCCCTCCTCCCCCATGGAGGCTTTGCCAACAGGGCACTGTAGTGGGCCAAAGTAGCCCCCCTGCCCACTCAACCTGGGGGAGCTGTGGAGCAGATGACCTACCAGGCACAGTATTAATGATTATAGTCTGCACAGCTAACGTTGAGGCAGCAGAATCCAAAGAAACAAATAAACAAACAAATCCGCATGCCAAAGACACAAAGAGAAAACAACATGGGAAAAGCTCATAATAAATCCAGACCAAACTCTACCAACCCTATAGAAGATTCCTACAAAAAGATCTTCCTAGAAGGAAACCAAGACACAGAACTTAGAAGAACAATTGTAGACATATTCAAAGAAATTAGAGAACTAAGGGGAGAGAATGAAAAACTCAAGAAGGACCTAGAGGGAGATGATGACAAATGTTGGGAAGAACTAAAGGGCAAAAATGACAAACTCTGGAAGGAAGTGGGAACTCTTAAAACATCTCAGGTGGAAATGAAAAAAGAAACTGACCACCAAACCAAGGAGATACAAGATGAGAATGACAGGCTCCAGAGGAAGTGTAAATAATAATCACAGGATGAAATGAAAAAGGAAATGAACATTCATCCAATCAACAGAAAAGGATGGGGAAAAGCTTCAGAAGCAGAAAGGAAGAAGCAGAAAAAAGAATATCAGACCTTCAGGATAACACAGAGCAACTAGAATGCTCAAGAAAGATTATGAAAAATTTTAAAAAATACAAGAGTGGATCAAGCAAGAAATGTGGGACACTATGAGAAGACCAAACCTCCACATCATAGGGATAGAGGAAGTAGAAGAATCCTGAGACAACACTATTGACCAAATCTTCAACAGGATAATAGAAGAAAATTTCCCCAAACTGAAAAAAAGACAAACCCATACAAATACAAGAAGCTCATAGAACACCAAACAGACAGGACCAGAAAAGAAATTCCCCACACCATATATTGTTAAAACACTAGATGCTCAAAACAAAGACAAAATACTGAAAGCCACAAGAGAAAAACCAGTTACATATATGGGGAAACCCATCAGAATCACAGCTGACTTCTCAGTGCAAACTATGAAAGCCAAAAGAACATGGACCAAAGATTCCTAGTGCTAAACTACTTTAGATGCCAACCCAGACTACTATACCCAGCAAAAATGTCAATTATAGTTGATGGAGAAAGAAAAATCTTTCACAATATGAACAAGATGAAAGAATACATGTCTAAGAAACTAACACTTTAGAAAATCCATGAAGCAATCCAAAGAACAGAGGAAAGGAGCAACTATCCCTAAGCAATTAAAGAGAGAAATCAATAAAAGCATAGCAGAGTAAATACAAACCTAGACCAAGAATGCAAACAAAAAAATAAGGTAAAAGAAAGCAACACACATCTCTCAATAACAACCTTAATACTAATGGTCTAAACTCCCCAATCAAAAGGCATAGACTGGGAGAATGGATTAGGAAACTGAACCCATCTATATGCTGTCTTCAAGAAACCCATCTCACCCAAGGACAGACATCACCTTAGAATGAAAGGAAGGAAAAATGATTCCAAGTGAATAGTACCAAGAAACAAGCTAGAGTGGCTATTCTAATACCAGACAAAATAGATCTCAAAGTAAAATTAATCAGAAGAGACAGAGAGGGACATCACTTCCTTGTCAAAGGAACAATGAACCATGGAGACTTCACAAACCTAAATGTCTATGCACCAAATTTTGGTGCACCTAACTTTATAAACACAACTTGTAGGACCTCAAAACACAGATTAATCCTGACACACTAATAGTGGGGGACTTCAACACCCCACTGAGCCCCTTGGATAGATCAACAAGACAAAAAATAAACAGAAAGACATCAGAACTGAACAATACAATGCACCAAATGGACCTCACAGACATCTACAGAATATTCCACCCAAACATTAGAGAATATACTTTCTACTCAGCACCTCACGGAACATTCTCCAAAATCAACCACATACTGGGACAGAAAAGAAACCTCAACAAATACAAAAGGATTAAAATTATTCCATGCATTCTATCAGACCACAGTGCAATAAAGCTCAATATGAACACCAGAATAAGTCCAACTAGCTACAAGAACATGAACACGTGGAGAATAACACAATCCTAAATAATGAATGGATCAGGGAATAAATAAAGAGTGAAATAAAAATATTCATGCAACTGAATGAAAAAGGCAATACAACACAACAAAACCTGTGGGAAACTTTAAAAGCAGTCTTGAGATGGAAATTTATAGTTCTAAGTACCCACATCAAGAAAAGCAGAAAGGGAACAAATAAATGATCTAATACTGCAGCTCAAAACACTTGAGAGACAACAACAAATGAACCCTAAACCCAACAGACAGGAAGAAATAACAAAAGTCAGAGCAAAAATCAATGAAATAGAAACAAAGAAAACAATACATAGAATCGACCAATCCAAAAGCTGGTTCTTTGAAAAGATAAACAAAATAGATAGACTTCTAGCTCAGTTAACAAAAAAAAAAGAGCAACTACAAATAAATAATCAATAGTATTCATGATGAAAGGGGAAACATTACAACAGACAAAGAAAAGACCCAGACAATCATACCGGAATACTTCACAAAACCTATACTCCACTAAATTTGAAAACCTAAGAGAAATGGATGAATATTTGAAATCCTGGGAACCAACAAAGCTTAACCAAGAAGAGATTGACAGTTTTAAACAGACCCATAATATTTGAAGAAATTGAAGACGTAATAAACAAAAAGTTCCAACTAATAAAAGCCCAGGTCCAGATGGTTTCAAAGCAGAATTCTATTAAACATTGAAAGCGGTTCTACAATCATTAATACTCAAACTGTTCAGAAGGATACAAACAGAGGGAATTCTCCCAAATTACTTCTAAGAAGCCAGAATCCCTCTAATATCAAAACCAGGCAAAAAAGAAAGCTATAGACCCATCTCATTAATGAACATAGATACAAAAATTCTCAAGAAAAGACTTGCAAATCACATACAGACCCACATCAAAAAGATCATCCATCATGATCAAGTGGAATTCATATCAGAGATGCAGGGATGGTTCAACATATGCAAATCAATTAATATCATAAAATAGATAAATGGATTGAAAGACAAAAACCACAAGATCATCTCAATTGATGCAAAAAAAGATTTTGTCAAGATCCAGCATCCCTTCACATTTAAAGTCCTAGCGAGAACTGGACTGAAGGGAACATTCCACAACATGATCAAAGCCATATAGCAAACCCACTGCCAACATCATCCTAAATGGAGAAAATTTGGAGCCATTTCCCTTAAAAGAGGAAACCAGGCAAGGCTGCCCCTTATCACCACTCCTCTTCAACATAGTGCTTGAAATGCTTGCTAGGGCAACAAGACAAGAGAAGGAAATTAAAGGAGTGCTAATTGGAAAAAAGGAAGTTAATCTATCCCTTTTTGCAGATGATATGATAGTTTACATAAGGGATGCTAAAAACTCCACCAGAAAACTTCTAGAAACAATTAAGAGTTTCAATAAAGTGGCAGAATACAAAATTAACCTAGGAAAATCAGTAGCCTTTCTTTACACCAGCAATAAACAAGCAGAGAAGGAATACAAGAAGACCTTCCCACTCACAAGAGCCTCAAAAATAATAAAATACCTGGGAACAAACCTAACCAAAGATACCAAAGATCTCTACAACAAAAATTTTAAACCCCTGAAGAAGGAGATTTTAAATGACATCAAAAGATGGAAAGACCTCCCATGCTCATGGATTGGAAAAATTAATATAGTAAAAATGTCCATTTTACCCAAATTGATACACAGATTCAATGCAATCCCAATGAGTTTCTTCACAGACTTGGAAAACAAATCCTTAAATTCATATGGAAAAACAAAAGACCCCAGATAGCTAAAGCAACCCTGACTGAAAAATGCAATATAGGGGGGATTGCCCTACCAGACTTCAAGCTATATTACAGGGCCATAGTCATAAAGACAGCTTGGTACTGGCACAAAAACAGTCCCATTGACCAATGGAACAAAACTGAAGACCCAAACTTGACCACATACAATTTCAGCCACCTCATACTTGACAAGGGCAAAATTCTCAGTGGAGGAAGGATAGCATCTTCAGCAAATGGTGCTGGCAAAACTGGATCACCATTTGTAGAAGAACAAAATTAAACCCCTACCTCTCACCCTGTACAAAAATCAACTCCAAATGGACCAAAGATCTTGACGTGAAACCCAAAACCCTGAAGATGATAGAAGAAAAATTTGCTGCAACCTACGAGACATAGGTGTAGGAAAAGACTTTCTAAATCAGACAGCAGCTGCACAGCAAATAAGGTCAACAGTCAACAAATGGTACCTCGTCAAACTCAAAATCTTCTGTACAGTGAAAGAAACAATCAAGGAAGTGAAGAGAAAACCTACAGAGCAGGAGGAAATCTTCACCAGTGATATATCTGACAGAGCATTAACATCAAGAATATATAGACTACTCAAAAAAATAGAAGAAAACAAATCACCTATTCAAAAGATGGAGTAAAGAGCTGAACAGAGACTTCACCAGTGAGGAATTAAAGATGGCTGAGAAACATCTTAAAAAGTGTTCAACATTGCTAATAATTAAGGAAATGTAAATCAAAACCACTCTCAGAGATCATCTCACTCTGATAAGACTGGCTAAGATCAAGAAAACAAAAGACACCAAATGCTGGAGAGGCTGTGGGGAAAGGGGAACATGCATCCACTGGTGGTGGGAATGTAAACTTCTACAGCCATTATGGAAAGCAGTGTGGAGAACCCTTAAAAGACTCAAAATGCTTGCTGCAGAAATACATGCACAGCTATGTTTATTGCAGCTCTGTTCAAAACAGCAAAAAGCTGGAACCAACCCAAATGCCCTTCAACTGATGAGTGGATAGAGAAAATGTGGTACATGTACACAATGGCGTTCTATGCAGCAGTAAAGAAAGACAACATCATTAACTTTGCAGGTAAATGGATGGAGCCAGAAGATATTATGTTAAGTGAAGTAACACAGTCTCAGAAAAACAAACGATGAATGGTACCCCTCATCTGTGGATGCTAGTGTCAATAACCCAGTTGAAAATATTTCTTGTCTAGAGGGATGCATATTGAAAGAACAACGACAGAAAGACTGCATCAGAAAACTGACTGAAATGGTGAATTGGGAGGGGTGGGTGGGTGGGGAAGGGGACAGGGCGATATCGATTAATGTAGATTTAAATTGTTGATGTGATTTCAACAAGAATCCAATTTTTGCCCAAACTCTATCTACTAATTAACTGGTATTTTAGGACTTAGTAAAAGTAAAAAAGTCTATATTAAAAACATGGTTTAAAGGTTGTGATAAAAACAGTGATATACCTGAGTTAATTAGAAATATACAATTTGTTTTTCATATTTGTTTTACTTAAAACTGTATAACAATAACTTTGGGATTAACATATACAAATGTTCTCTATATTTTTTTTTTTTTTTTTTTTTTTTTTTTTTTTTTTTTTTACTTGTAGGATAATTTAATTTAAGGAATTAAGTTTGCTTCCCAATTAACAACAATCAGTCACCCAAACAGCTTACAGGAAAATAAATTTTTTTTAATGAAATTTAATACCTTTTGATTCCTGCCTATAGGTAGTGTACTACAACTGCCTTTTGAGATTCATGGATCAAAAAATAAAAACCTAAAATTAAAAGGGGGGGAATACAGTTATATATTAAACCTTTTTGCCAAAGATTTTTCGAGTTAATCTTAAAACTACTATGGAGAAAATGATTTGCATGTTCCCACAGGTCAAAATGTCACCAACTTAATGATGAGAAAAAAAGATACAGCCTTGCTTTGTGTAGGATGTACCAAGAAAAACCAGCAGAAAAGTTTTGCCCATCTATGCATTAAAAGGAGGAAAAACCTCAGACGGCTACAGGCATCAAACAAATCTGTGGATCTATTTTAACAACTAGAGAAATGGCTACGTTAAGAGCCGACGCTCTTACAGAGGAACCCGTCGATCCGCCCAGCACCCACATGGCGGCCGAGAAACGTCTGAAACTCCAATTCCAGGAAGAACTCACAGTTCCAGGGAATCGGAGACCTCTCTGACCTCCGCGACATTGCAAGACACGGGTGCACGACCTGCATGCAGACAGTACATTGAAACACATCAGAAATAAATAAAATTAAAAAAAAAAAAGATCATAATGAACCTTACCTCTAGGTGCCGCAGCACAAGTTTTAATATGAAACTTTCTTACCTCCTTTTTTCAAAAGAACAAGAAAAATTAGTTAATGAAGTCAATCTCTAACTGAATTAAAGCTGACTGTTATAGAGGTTTACCTCTTTAAAACTGGTTTAAAACTGCTTTCTTTATTGACTAATAGACTAGAACTGTGAAAAGGATTTCTCGTGTCAGAAACCAAATAAAATACTAGAGATTTAAGCTTGTGCATTTAAGCAAAATATGTTGATACAGAGAGCTCTGATAAGAAGGAATGGATTATTCTGCCAAGAGATGTTGCCGGGGATCCAATAGCCCCCCCAAAAGGTTAAGGCATCTTTGCCTGTAAACTGGTACGCAAGAAGAGAGGTTGGTAAGGCCCTTCTTCAAGACCTGATTAAGCATGGGAAAGATGTATTGAGACCGCACTTGCAAGGTACAAAAGGTGGTCCCTCTGGAATACCAGAGAGTGCTACCAAAGGCCACTAAAACCATAAAGCAAATATTGGTCTCCTTGGTCAAGCCCACGAATCCTCTGTCAGCATCAGCTACCATCACCTCGCCTGGAAATACTGTGCAGCAGAAGCAGCCATATGCATGTATATACCAAATCTAATTGACTATTAGCTTCTCCTTGGAGGAATAACTCACGGCTGATGCCAAAAGCTTACCATCCTCTAGTGGTTAGAGATGTTATAAGTCCACAGAAAGACATTGTCATCTTTTACAGAAAGAAACATAATTCATGGATTAGCATACCATCCAAACTAGCTGGGTCTAGACCAAAAGTACACCTACCATAATAATTAATGACGTGTTAAATCTCTATTCTAATTGCCTGTGCTTCTTTTAATTAGTAGGATTGAAAGTTATTCCTGAACAAACTGTAGCCACATGAAAAAGAAACAGCCAGTAACGGGTCAGAGTCCAAACAAACAATCCCAGAGAAAGCAGACTGTTTTGCTCTGTGTCCACCTGTGCCCTTTGCTAACACCTAGGAAACAATCTGTGGAGAGGGGGCACGGTAGAATGTACGGGCCGTGGATTGGGGTGAATGTAAAAAACTACAGAAATATAGACTTGACACTTATTTGATAAACTTGATTGTACATCACAAGCCCGCGCCAGCTGGATGTGGGAGCCTTGGGCTGTGTGGGTTTGGGCAAACTGCTTGCAAAATTCATTTTACAATGAAGGGATGCTTGATATTAAAAAATTATTACTTATGGTTAAAAAGAAAAGAAATAAATGAAAGAGTACAATGTAAAAAAAAAAAAAAAAGACTCAAAATGAGCCTACCACCTGACTCAGCCACACCACTCCTGGGTATATACCCAAAAGACTCATCCTACTGCAAAGATACATGCACGTCCATGTTTATTACAGCTCTTTTCACAATATCGAAGAGCTGGAACCAACCCAAGTGCCCCTCAACAGACAAGTGGATGACAAAAATGTGGTACATCTACACAAGTTCTATTCAGCGGTAAAGAAAGATGACATCATGAATTTTGCAGGTAAATAGATGGAGCTTGAAGCTATTATGCTAAGTGAAGTAACACAGTCCCTGTAAAACAAATGGTGAATGGTTTCCCTCATTTGTGGATGCTAACACCAAATCCCCAGTTGAAATTCAAGCTGAATAACATTATTGTTTTATTTCTGTTTATGTGAAAGCAACTATGTTGTTATGGTGTAAATCTCTTTTCAGGCTCTAGAATTGACCCACCACTTATTTTCAGACTCTGTAATTACTGTATATGGGTGGAAGGTATGTATCCATATTTTAGAGTACTATAAAATTAATGGAGGAAAATTTGAATTCCTAAACATAAAACAAGACTGAGAGAAAGATGCAGGCCAGTTATGGCACAGTGCATGATCTGGGGTGGGGGTAAAGGAAAGGGAAATATGTCTAAACTGAACTAAAAAATGATGTTTGAAATATACAAAAGATCAATAAACGATTATATTACAAAAGAAAGTTGATAATTAAAAAAATAAATAAAATAAAAAGACAGAAGTTTTCACCTTTGGCATTCAAATTCACTTAACACTCACCTTGTAAACATAGACTTACAAAGAGATACTGAAGGTCCTTTCAACAAGTTATAGCTCAACCTACAGACAACAAACCATTGTCAAATGTTTCTTTGTAATTCCAAAATTTATTCAATGCTCCACAGAAATGACACTACAAATATAAATCAGGAAACCTTAGTGCTGCTTTGGAGGTTCTAGGAGATTCTGGTCACTCTTCATTTTACAAAAAGTTACCACATGCCAAGAAAGGTTATATTATACAGCTACTACTGAAAAATCTGGACTTCAAACACAGTTTTCAGCATTTCAACGTGAGCTATTTTAAGTACACCACTTACAATAGTGAGATTAACAAGTAGGTCCACAAAAAAAGCTATTTATCCCACAGTGTGGCTGAAACACTTAGCAATGCACAACCAGCAGAGGACAGCTGTACTGCAGGAGTCACTTACCACAGCAACCTCAAGGCTAGTTTGCTGAAAATAGTTTTTAAATATAATGAATTTAAGGCTACATTAATTAAAAGGTGACAGGAAGATCCATCAATATTCTTTTGGAGTCCACAAGGAAATATCAGCTTTTTAGAGGCATATGGCCTTGGTTTTTAAATATGTCTAATGTCACCTAACAACCTGGGGCTTTCATTTCCTGTGGCAGGCACAGACCATCAATATGGATCAAGGGCACCAAAGCTAAGGCTGTCTGGGGCCTCTCCATTAACTGCCAGCTCTTAAGAAAAAGTTGCAAAACTGCCCCAAGGATGAGACAAGGAAAATGTTCTATTATTAAAGATGATAAAACATTCAAGAATGCTACATTTTATTTTCTTGAAAGAGATTTTACATGTGTATAACTTTATCTTATTTCACAGAATTTCCTTCAGTCTTCAAAGTTATTTTCTTAACTATCAAATCCAAATGGATGGATTTGCATGTCCAAAGCCACCCATGGCACCATGCCTCACCCTGACCTGACCTGACCAGTGTGACGAGTCTGGGGTGACCTTGGGTCATGGGGCCCTTTTCTATTCTTTTTCACCTTCTTCCTCCAAAGAGACTTGAGGCTAAAACAGGAGAATTAATTGTCTTGTGTCTATGAAGATGTCTCTTACACTAAAAAGGACACCTGTGCCTCAAACAGGAAGTGGATTCTGAGATAAAAATGTTCAGAACTGTCCTAGAGTTAACTCAATACCATTATACTCTTGTAAAGCTCCACTAATGGGACATTTTCATGTCTAGCTGCCACTAGATACATTTAATAGGCAGAAGAGAAAGAAAATGTCATATTTACCTTAAAATTGAAAATACAACCTTTTTAGTAGTTACAAACACAGGTTATTTTTCAAACTACTAAAGTCAATTACTTTGTGAAGCTTAACACTTTCCATGAATACTTATCAAACAGGTACAGCAGCACTGCACATACCCTGAGTGGCTGTTGGAGGTAGCTTGAGCGTAGTGTCTAACTTCTCCCAAAGGTAAGTTGGCCGAGGAATGCCTTCCTCTGAACTGCACAGCAGGATGACATCACTGCCAATGTCCTGGGACCCTTGGATTTGGCAGTGTGGAGCAGAAGGGGGAACTGTAATGGGAAGAAGAGGCAACAAAGTTCACCTTTACTGTGAGCCAGGCAATAAGGAAGGAGACAAGAAAGGCTCAGCATTTTGGATCACATGGGAGACAGCCTCATGGTAGAAGCCAGAGGACAGTTAGGCACCAACTCCTATGGCAGTACCTGGGGAGAATCTGTAAAGTGCCATAGCTTTTGATTATATTTTCAAGGTACCTTACAATTTTGGTTTGAGGGCTACCTCTAAAAGAAGATCCTAGGCCAGGCGTGGTTAGCACACGCCTTTAATCCCAGCACTCCAGCACTCTGGAGATAGAAGCAGGTGGATGGATCTCTGTGAGTTCAAGGCCAGCCTGGTGTACATAGTGAGATCCAGGCCAGCTGGGGATACAGGGAAACCATCTCAAAAGACTAAAAAAAAAAAAAAAAAAAAGGTGAAGATCCTTCAGGTCAATACACTGCCTTTAAAGGCACTACTGCAAAGCCAAGTTCAGAGCCCTGAGTTAGGAACAGAAACTGACCTGGCCAACGGTCCTCCAGCAAAAATCACTTTATCCAGGCGCTCTGCTACTTTCCAAACAAAAAATACACAGGTGTGCACTTTATATCAAAATTTGCCTTACAGTACTGAAACTTAGGAGTTAAGCCCAAGTTAGAGGAAAGCTAATAATAATGCAGGGGACATTATTTCATAATCATAAACATAGACAAGGACACAAAAGACAAGAACAAAAAACAATCCAACACCTAAGGAAGAAAGTGGTGATCACACTAGTAGCAAAGCAAGGAGGTAAAGACATAAACAGAGCCCATGGCTCTGGCACAGAGGCAGATACCAGAGCTTAAATAATTCACGATGATGTTTTCAATCCTAATGGCTTCTCACCCCTTCAGAAATGCATGAAGCCTGAAGTATGAAATGAGCACAGATACACAGCAATCAGAAAGTGAGTGGGAGAGAGGAGAGTTAAATAACCAAAGGTGTGGGGGCTGGGAATGTAGCTCACTGACAGGAAGTTTGCCTAGTATGCATAAGGCCTAGGGCTTCATGCCTGGCACTGCCACAAGGAAAGGGAGAGAGTACAGACAGAAAGAGTAAGAACTGCAACAAATCCAAATTTCTATGTTGGGGTAAACCAGTCTACTGGATTTACTCCTTTGACATTGTCACTAGAATACTATGAAGGAAAGCCTAAACTAATTATTTAGAGGAGACATTATAAAATAGGCTTTCTGTTCTCCCTAATAACGGTTTTTTAAAGCTTGGCTAATATGGAAGGGTAAAGAAGGCCAAGGAGCATGGCCCTTCTCTGAGAACTTCCTCTTCTGTCCAAATGAACTGAGTTTAGCCAATTCTACCAGAACTGTCCACTTCAGAGACATGAAAAGTGAAGGCTCAAACATGTGATATAGTTTAGTATGACACAGTCTAGCTACATGATTTAATGGAAAGTGTGCTGGCCCTAAATCTATTTGGTCTCACTATTAAGGTGGTAATCTGATTTACTGTAGAAACCAATTTATCTTTAAGAGCGCAAGAAGTATTATCAAAACTATGCCGGGACCACAGGTGCAAGCTGGGCCCTGTGGTGACCCTTATTCCTGTTACAGAAGCAGGAAGTCATCAAGTGATTCTCATACACCCTGAAACCTCTGCTTTTTGCTCACAATAAATAATTCCCGACTGATTTTGGTCTCTAAAGAAGCTTCTGCCCTGTGGGACCTTTAAGCATGTTCTTGTTGTACCACCATTATTCACCTTCAGAAAATATAATTAAATAAATTTAAAGACTTCCTGGAATTTTAACAGAGTGCAAAGAGGATAAAAGAAGCTGAGCGAAGCAAAGAAGGGCTGGAACTGAGAAGGAAGGCAGGGAAGGAACTACGGAGGGTGAGGAAGAGGGAGGTAAATGCGATCGGGAGGAGACTTGCACCTGAAGCCCAAAATGATCAGACTTTTCTGTCACTCACCTAACACTGTGAGGCCAGTGACCCCAATGTTCCTGCCGCCTCTGTCTGGAAGGTTGTTGACTAAGCACTGGTAGGTGCCTGTGTCTGACAGCTGAGTGTTATTGATGAAGATGGAGACATTGGTAGTTGGCATGGTGCTGATGAATTTTACCCTGCCATGAAACCGAGGGGCACCTTCAAATGTCTGTCCACCCTGAAAGAGAATGACCTGCAAAAGAAAGCAGTATTAATGAACTGGCTACTCTCACCCTTCCTTGACATATAGCAACAGCTACCTGGCAGACAGCACCAAATGTTCCTGCAACAAATGTTGGAGCTTTTTATTTCTAAGAGCTGTCAACCACTTTTCGTGGCTGCGTTGCCCAGAGTGTCTTGATGCCCTCAATGCTCACAATCTAACTAGAATATCACTTCTTCCTTTTCCAACTCATCAGGACATAGAAAACATCTTTAATCCCAGCTCTCAGGAGGCAGAGGTGTGTAGATCTCTGTGAGACTGAGGCCAGCCTGGGCCACACAGTGACTTCCAAGTGGGCTGGAACTAGAGAGACCCTGCCAAAAAGAATCTAGTGCTGCCATTCTCATACTGATAGAACAGAGTCATGGACTGAATATCAATGTCATAAAATGGAGGAAGAGGCACAAGTCCACAGATTGCTCTTCTTGTCCATGTTTGTTAAATTTCTCTTGGGAGAGGAAACCAAATGTAATATAGCAAAAGTCCCTCTGAGCTGAGAATAGGGGATGGGTCCTATCTAGGCTCTTCCTGCGAAGGTATGGGAATCAGGATCTTTATCACTGTAACTCCATCACTGATGCTTAAAATGATGATGCTCAGCAAAATGATCTTGGGACCTTAAGTATAATTCTAAAAATTCCATGGTTTGCAGATGCATTTTATACATGTGTGCAATTTCAAAGAATAAATTAAAAATAAAAATTTTTAAAGAAGTTTCTATTGAATTTCAATTCCATGAAAATTTAATTTATAAATATGCTAGGCAGTAGTAAGATGAGAACCAAAGATCTTCATAAAACAAATGTCATTTTAAAAAAAAAGAGAAATGTCATCTTTGTAAATAAAAGTTTCATAATTACCATAATTAATTTTTACAGTGGGTATCAGAAATGATTAATCTCTTTCCTATAACTGATACTAGTCTTGCAGGGGCACCTTCCATCTTCACGTTTGTCCTTTAGTGTGGAGCACTCTAGTTTGTATGAGACTCTGAGTTAGCTGGTATGCCTACTTGTGTTTAGATACTTACAATTAACTCACCAAATGAATTGCTGCTACCTAATGTTTCTTGCTTACTATCATTACCGTCTTTAAAAAGCACACTCTAGGGCTGGAGAGATGGCCTAGCTGTTAAGAGTGCCGACCGCTCTTACAGAGGACCCGGGTTCAATCCCCAGCACCCACATGGCGGCTGAGAACCGTCTGAAACTCCAATTGCAGGAGAACTCCAGTTCCAGGGGAATCCAACACCTTCTTCTGACCTCCGCGGCATTGCACGACACAGGTGCACACACCTGCATGCAGACAGTACATTCATACACATACTGAAATAAATAAAATTAAAAAAATAGTACACTCTAATCCACATAAGTTAGTACCAATTTCTTTTTGAAAAAATTAGATCTTGCCTATGCTATCTTGGTTTTTCCTGTCAGTTTTCTTTTTAAAACTCCAGGTTCCTTAAAAAACTCAGAAAAATCCCCTTAGCATTTGATGATGATGATGATGATGATGATGATGACAACAATGATGATGATGACAACAACGATATGATAAACAGCCTTTTAAGAAGAGGATAACCTCCTCAGAATATTGACTCATATTGCAGAAAATCTCACCTTACTCTAGAAATCCAATACGTCCTCAGGATGCTTCCTTACCTACCTCTTCTGAAAAGATGAACAGTTTAGAAGCAGAACAGAAGTACCTGTTCAGGTTGGTTTGCATTAGAGAGGGGAATGACCATCCAAATAACATTGAGGTGAAGGAGGGCAGCACTGGTGGAGAAAGTGCAAGGCAGGACGGCTGTCTGGCCCCGGGCCACCTGGATACTGCCAGGGCTCTCTGACACTTCCAGAGACACCGCAACACCTACAAAGGAAGGAACAGAGAGGTTACATGCTCTGCCCTTCTAACAAAAAACTCTGCAGGCATTACATTATCACATTACTAATGATAACATGAACAGACTTACAAGACAGTCTTAGAGAATCACTGACCAGTCACTGACCCAAAATAATAGAGGCTCATCCCTTTACATCTAGGAAACTGAAAATATTAGGGGCACTTGTTTTCTTTTATAAAACAATACCAGTATTTGCACAGATTCAAACACAACCTAATAGGGCTTGACCACCACTAGTAAAAGGTGATAAAAGATGTAACATGCACGGAATGTGAAAGCATCCTAGCACACCACAGAACGAAGTGCTTTGATGTGTCCTTAACAAGGTATGTGCACACCTATATGCTGAAAACTATACATAAATGCTGATGAAAGAAAACAATCAGATCAAATAAATGGAAAAAACCTACTATGTTCATGACTTGAAAGACTCAATCTTAGTAAGACCTTAATTATTTCTCCCCCAAATGATGTACAGATTCAGAGAAACTCTAATAAAATCCTACCAGGCTGTTTCAGTAGCTATTAATGAATTCATTTAAAAAAAAAACATGGGAAGACAAATATTACAAATAGCCAAAAGTATCCTGAAAAACATCAAAAAAGATGAGTTCACACTGCTTGACTACAAAATGTCTATAGTGCTCTAAGTTACAGAGAGACAAATGGTGCAGAATGGGCATACTAAACTATGGTGTGTAAAAATATACATACATAAATATAAACACTTTCCAACAAGGGTACAAACAAGTAGTAGAAATAACAGTTTTCAGGGGCTGGAGAGATAGCCTAGTGGTTAAGAGCACTGACTACTCTTGCAGAGGACCCAGGTTCAATCCCCAGCACCACATGGTGGCTAAGAACCATCTGTAACTCCAATTCCAGGAGAACTCCAGTTCCAGGGGAATCCGAGACTCTCTTCTGACCTCCGCGGCATTGCACGACACGGGTGCACAGACCTACGTGCAGACAGTACATTTGTACACATACAAAAATAAATAAAATAAAAAAAAAGAAAGAACAGGTTTCCCTTTTCACAAAATTCTGCTAAGACAATTTGATAATACTACATAAAAGAAATAGAAAAAGAGAGAATCTGGGCCTATACTTCACACAATATACAAATATCAAGTAAAAGTGTCTGTTGACTTAAATTAAAAAGATAAGCCTATAAAAGATCTACAAATAAATATAGAAGAAAAATGGAATTACTTTGGCCTAATCAGAGAGCTCTTTAAAAATATTACCAACTAAAAAAGAAAAAAAAAAAATAAAAAAGAAGCTGGGCTTGGTGGCACATCCTTTAATCCCAGCTCTAGGAGGTAGAGTGGGTGGATCTCTGTGAGTTCAAGGCCAGCCTGGTCTACAGACGTGAGCTCCAGGACAGCTGGTACTAAAAGTAAGACCCTGCCTCAAAAATACCAAAAAAAAAAAAAAAAGGAAAAAAAAAAAACTAAAAAAGAAAAAATATATATTACCAAAACTATGGATCACAAGACAAAACAAGATAATAAAGCAGACCTCTTTAAAAAGTAAAATTCTTAGCCAGATATGGTGGCACACACCTTTAATTCCAGCACTTGAGAGACAAAGGCATAGAGAATGAGGCCAGCCAGGTCTACATAGTGAGTTCCAGGCCAGCTTGGGATACAGAGAGGACCATGTCGCAATAACATAGTAGTATTATATATAATATATATATATATATATATATATATATATATATATATAAATGCAAGATCTTCTGTGTTCCAAAAGATTTAAGAAAATGTGAAGTGCATGTATACACTGAAACACTGTAAATATATATTTGATAAAAGGCTTACATCCAAAATATAAAAAGATCTATGACAATTTAATTAAAGAACAGCCTAATTTTAAAGATATTTACCTATCACCACCATAATACCAGTGCACATCTACTGGAATGGCTGACATTAAAACAATACCAAGTCCTGCATAGGATGTACAGAAACTCAAACCCTATATACTGCTGATGAAAACCTGGCATGTGCAGCCTCTTTGTAAAACAGTTTTATTTCTTTTTTTTTTAATTTTATTTATTTCTGTATGTGTATGAATGTACTGTCTGCATGCAGGTCTGTGCACCCGTGTCATGCAATGCCGCGGAGGTCAGAAGAGGGCGTCGGATTCCCCTGGAACTGGAGTTCTCCTGGAATTGGAGTTTCGGACGGTTCTCGGCCGCCATGTGGGTGCTGGGGATCGAACCCGGGTCCTCTGTAAGAGCAGTCGGCGCTCTTAACCGCTAGGCCATCTCTCCAGCCCAACAGTTTTATTTCTTAAAATGTTATATAAGGCCGGGTGTGGTGGCACATGCCTTTAATCCTTGCACTTGGGAGGTAGAGGCAGGCAGATCTTTGTGAGTTCAAGGCCAGCATGATCTACAGAGTGAGTTCCAAGACAGCTGGGACTACAGGGAGACCCTGTCTTGAAAAGCCCAAAAATAAAAGTTATATAAAACTTATTACTATAACAGTCATATATAAGAGGTCTAACCCAACTTAAATGGAAATATGTATGTATACAAACACTTGTTCATAAATATTGAGTGATATCATTCAGACTATGTCCCCCCAAACAAAAATAAGACAAATGCCCATGATTGCTTACATGAAATATGGTATTTGCATATAACAGAATGCTATTCAGAAATAAAAGCATCAAACTACTGACAGACAGTACAATAAGGCCAAGCCTCTCAAAAAGAACCTGTTAAACAAAGCCACAAGTAGAATGCTACATGATACATGACTCATTAAGCATGAACTGTATGGAAAAGGTGAATTTAAATAGGCAGGGAGTAGAGCCAGGCAGTGCATGGCCCCAGGGAAGGAGCAGGCTGTGATGTAAGTGAGCTTCAGGGAACATTTTTCAGGGCAAAGAAAAACAACTAGGTTGTTGTAACATTGTACAACTCTATAAATTTAGTAGAAATCACTAAACCCTAGACTTCAAATGAGTGAATCTGTGCAATGTAAATTATACTTCAATAACCCTGTTAAAATTCAAAAGCAAAACCAATGACTCATGAGAACTGACTCCTCTCTAGAAGTCAAAACAACTATTATCTTTTCTGCAAGAATGCCGGCTCCTCCCTGCTTGGATGATGGGAGAGTATGAAAATAAAGGGAGATTAAAAAGTCACAGAGACCCTCAAACAGTTACTCTAAATCATGAAAAGTACATCCAGTCTATGGTAGCATCTGGAGTTTCATTTATCTCAATTCTCCCCCAAAAGTAACACAATGATAGGTTGTTTTAAAGCATACATGACACCTTCCTAACAGAACTTCACGTTCTTCTCATATAGGCTGATGATGTTCTCAGGAGTTAAATTTTCAGTATCAGATGTTTCATAAAATCTTGTGATAGAATGTAAAGCACTAAAAACTGAATAGCAACTGAGGAAGTTTCCATTTTAAAAAAGAAAGATGAACGTACCTAAAGGATTAGAAAAGGAAAAGGAAGGGCTTGGCTCATATTGAATAAAGTGAATATAAGAATTAATCACCTCAGTGGGAAGGTCTCCTTGTATTCCTTCTTCAGTTGCTTGTTGTTGGTGTAAAGAAAGGCTACTGAATTTTCTAGATTAATTTTTTATCCTGCCACTTTACTGAAGGTCTTAATCATTTCTAGGAGTTTTCTGGTGGAGTTTTTAGCATCCCTTAAGTAAATGATCATCAGCAAAAAGGGATAATTTGACTTCCTCTTTTCCAATTAGAACTCCTTTAATTTCCTTTTCTAGCCTCAAAAACAATAAAATACCTAAGAACAAACCTAACCAAAGACACCAAAGATCTCTACAACAAAACTTTTAAACTCCTGAAGAAGGAAATTGAAGACATCAGAAGATGGAAAAACCTCCCATGCTCATGGATTGGGAAAATTAATATAGTAAAAATGTCCATTCTACCCAAACTCTTGTACAGATTTAATGCAATCCCAATTAAAATCACCAAGAGTTTCTTCACAGGCTTGGAGAAAAAAATCCTTAATTTCATTTGGAAAAACAAAAGACCCCAAATAGCCACAGCAGCCCTGAGTGAAAAGAGCAATATAGGGTGGATTTCTGTACCACGCTTCAAACTATACTACAGGGCTATAGTCATAAAAACAGCTTGGTACTGGCACAAAAACAGACCTGTTGACCAATGGAGCAAAACTGAAGATCATACAATTTCAGCCACCTCATAATTGACAAGGGGGCCAAGAAGACACAATGGAGGAAAGACAGCATCTTCAGCAAGTGGTGTTGGCAAAACTGGATCACCACTTGTAGAAGAATGAAATTAAACCCCTACCTCTCACCCTGTACAAAAGTCAACCTCAACGTGAAACCCCAAACTCTGGAGGCAATAGAAGAAAAAGTTGGCAGCAGAGTATAAGGCATAGGCATAGGAAAATTCTTCCTAAATCAGATAGCAGCTGCACAAGAATTAAGGTTGACAATAGACAAATGGGACCTCATTAAACTCAAAAGCTTCTGGCTGAGAAACATCTTAAAAAGTGTTCAACATCACTAATAATTAGGGAAGAGCAAATTAAAACCACTTTAAGATATCATCTCACTCCAATAACACTGGCCAGGATCAAGAAAACAAATGATACCAAGTGCTGGAGAGGTTGTGGGGAAAGGGGAACACTCATCCACTGCTGGTGGGAATGTAAACTTGTACAGTCACTATGGAAAGCAGTGTGGAGAACCCTTGGAAGACTTGGAATGAACTTGCTACCTGACCCAGCCATACCACTCCTAGGCATGTACCCACAAGACTCATCTTACCACAGAGATAGAGCACAGCTATATTTATTGCAGCTCTGTTCACAATAGCAAAAAGCTGGAACCAACCCAAATGCCCCTCAACTGACAAGTGGATAGAGAAAATGTGGTACATATCTAGACAACTGGGAGGTTCTACGTGCAGAGTAACTAAGCAAAAAAAAAAAAAAGACATCATGAACTTTGCAGGAAAATGGATGGAACTGGAAGATATTATGTTAAGTGAAGTAACATAGTCCCAGAAAAACAAACGACAAATGGTATCCCTCATCTGTGGATGCTAGCACCAATAACCCAGTTATAAATATTTCTTGTGAGGAGTGATTCATATTGGAAGGAACAACAACAACACCAACAACAGAAAAAACTGCATCAAAGAACTGACTGAAATGGTGAATCTGTTGGGGTGGGAGGGTTGGGAGGGGGACATGGGTCTATATTTGATTAATGTATATTTAATTGATGTGAGTGTAACAGGTATCCAAATTTGCCCAAACTTTGTCTACATATTATATGGTATTTTAGGACTTAGTAAAAGTAAAAATGTTTATATTAAACAACATTGGTTAAAAGGTTTTAATTAAAACGGTAATACATTTAAGCTAATTGGAAATATAAATTGTTATCCACATTTGTTTTAATTAACATTTGTATAACTACATTGTTGGGATTAATGTATACAAATGTTCTCTCTAATTTTTATGTTGTACAGTATCATCTTGTAACATTTTCTTTTACCTGTAGGATAACTTAACTTAAGGAATTAAGTTTGCTTCCAAAATTAACAACATACAGTCAATGATAAACAGCTTGGGTAATTTTAATGACAATTTACACTTTGATTCCTGCCTGTAGGTATGTGTAATACAACTGCCCTTTTTGAGATTCATGGGTCAAAAAATAAAAACCTAAAATAAAAAAGGGGGATACAGTTATATATTAAGCCTTTTGTCAAATTTTTCAATTTAAATCTTAAAACTAACTATGGGAAAAGATTTGCATCTTCCCACAGGTCAAAATGTCACTAACTTAATGGCTGAGAAGGTAAAGAAACAGCTTTGCATTGTGCAGGATGTACCAGGAAATACCAGTAGAGAAGTTGGCCCATCTAAACATTAATTGGATACTTGTTAAATTCACGTCAATTAAATATACATTAATCAAATACATAATTTAATAAAAATGGTAATACATCTAAGTTAAATGGAAATATAAATTGTTATCCACATTTGTTTTAATTAAAATCTGTATAGCAATAACCTTGAGATTAACATATACAAATGTTCTCTATATTTTTTGTGTTACACAGTATCATCTTGTAACATTTATTTTACCTGTAGGATAATTTAACTTAAGGAATTAAGTTTGCTTCTCAAATTAACAACATACAGTCACCCAAAACTGCTTGGGTAAATTTAATGAAATATACACCTTGATTCCTGTCTATATGTTTGTGTACTACAACTGCCTTTTTGAGACTCATGGGTCAAAAATATAAAAACCTAAAATAAAAAAGAGGGGATACGGTTATATATTAAACCTTTTTGTCAAATTTTTCTATTTAAATCTTAAAACTAACTATGGGAAAATATTTGTATGTTCCCACAAGTCAAAACGTCACCAACTTGATGGCTGAGAAAGAAAAGATACAGTTTTGCATTGTGCAGGATGTACCAAGAAATACCAGCAGAGAAGTTGGCCAATCTAAACATTAAAAAGAAGAAAAGCCTCATACTGCTACAGGCATCAAACATCTCTGTGAATTCTATTTGTAACAATTACAAATAGAATTCACAGAGATGTTTGAAATGATGTTTATAATGAGTCCTAATGAATTTTACCTTCTAGGTGCTGGAAAGTTTTAATATGAGACACTTTCTTACCTCCTTTTCATAGAACAAAGAAATATGGTAATGAAGTCATTACCATAAATATGGTAATGAAGTCATCAAAAAAAGAAATGATGGTAATGAAGTCATTACCATAAATATGGTAATGAAGTCATCAAAAAAAGAAATGATGGTAATGAAGTCATTCTCTAACTGTAAATTAGAGCTGACTGTTATAGAGGCAATCTCTTATAAAACTGGCAAAACTGCTTTCTTTAATTGACTAATAGACATAGGAACTGTGAAAAGATTATTCTCTATTCAGAGCCAAATATAATACTAAAGTCTTTATAAGATGTCCAATTAAGCAAAATATATTAATACAGGAGAGCTCTGATATCAGCAATGAATTATTCTGTCAAGGAGATGTTGGCCAGGGGACCCAAGCCCCCCAAAAGGTAAAATGCTTCTTGCCTGTAAACTGGGATACCTGCAAGAAGAGAGGCGGTAAGGCCCTACTGTCGAAGACCTGGTGTAAGCATGGGAAAGATGTATTGAGACCATACTTGCAAGTGTACAGTTGGTCTCTGGAATACCAGAGAGTGTTACCAAAGGCCACTAAATCAATAAAGCAAATATTGGTCTCCTTGAGTCAAGCAAGACTCCTCTGTCAGCATCAACTACACTTCACCTCCCTGGAAATACTGTGCAGCAGTGGCAGCCATATGTCTGTATATCCCAAATATAATCTAGTAGCTCTCTCCTTGGAGGAATAATTCACAGCTGATGCCACAAGCTTATGTCCTCTAGTAGTTAGGAGATGTTATAAGCCACAGTAAGACCTTGCCATCTTCATGGATTAGCATACCATCTGTATTAGTCACTATACTGTTGCTGTGATAAAGCACCATGACCAAGGAACTTATAAAAGGAAGAGTTTAGATGGCCTAGCGGTTAAGAGCGCCAACTGCTCTTGCAGAGGACCCGGGTTCGATCCCCAGCACCCACATGGCGGCTGAGAACCGTCTGAAACTCCAATTCCAGGAGAACTCCAGTTCCAGGGGAATCCGAGACCCTCTTCTGACCTCCGCGGCATTGCATGACACGGGTGCACAAACTTGCATGCAGACAGTACATTCATACACATACTGAAATAAATAAAATTAATAATAAAAAAATTTAAAAAAAGTGCTATTATTGAAGTAGTAGGAATATTTTGCTTGGCTCATCACTGTTGTGGTTCTTGGGCTTTACAGCTGGGTATGACTAATGATTACTTTTTTTTTTCTTTTGGCAGCTTGCATAGCATCTTTCCATACAATGAGTGCTAGTCCTCAGGGATGAGGCTTCTAGGTCATTTTCAGCTCCATTTCTCCAAGTCTGCTGTCTAAAGGATATGTATCTTCAGAAACAGGGTTTTACATTCAGTTTCTGCAAGGCAACAAAGGGCTATACCCATAGCCTATATTGTTTTGGTAGTCTCTTTGGTAGTCACTCTGACCCTTTGACCAACAACTAGAAAGCAGGTTCCCCTTGTTTGGCACTGGAATTTCGTTTGATAGCCTTTGGCTGCACACAAACACACACACACACACTCACACACACAGATGTGTGAGTGTGTGCACACATGCTCTTGTGCATGTGTGTTAAGAATGTTTATGTGGATGCTAGCACCAATTACCTAATTGTATGGCAAACTGAGCAAAATCAATGTGATCTGAAAACAACTGTGCTCTTATATTGTTAATCCCTTAAAAAATACAAATAAATAAATAAATAAATAAATAAATAAATAAAAATAATAAAAAGAATGTTTATGCAATGTGGTTTGAATGAGTGACCCCATAGGCTCTAGGTATTCAGACGTTAGTCTCCAGTTGGTGGCGCTGTTTTTGGAGGTCTTGGGGTGTGTGGCTGTGCTGGAGGAAGTGTGTCTGGGGGCAGGCTTAGTGAGTTTTAGCAAGCCTCGTGGTCTACAATTGCTCTCTCTCTGCTTCCTGTGATCTTTGCGAGATGTGACCTTCGGCTTGCTGCTCCAGCTGACATGCCTCTCCAGCCGACATGCCTCTCCAGCAGCCATGCCTCCCGCCACAATGGACTCTAATTCCCTGGAACCATCAATAAACTCTTCCTTTTATAAGTTTCTTGGTCATGGTGCTTTATCACAGCAACAGAAAAGTGACTAATACAGTAATTTGTTACCAAGAGTGGGGTGTTGGTTGTGAAGAACCTGACCATGTGGATGTTTGGAGAACTGTTGAAGACTTTGGAACTTTGGGCTAGAAAGGCTGTTGACTACTGGAAGCAGAGCTTAAGGGGCCATTCTAGTGGAGGCCTGGAAGAAAACATGGCTGCAAAAGATGTGGTTCCAATTGACTGCTATAAGAGAGCTTAATGGGCCATTCTAGTGGAGGCCTGGAAAAAGCATTGCTGCAAAAGATGTGGTTCCAGGGGGAAAATAAAGACTGAGGCAGCAACTGGGATATTTTGATGAAGATAGTCTGGCAGCAGTTTTTTTGCCCACAGCCCAAATGCTTGCCTGATGCTAAGTTGAAAACCAATGGACTGATGTCTTTGGAGGATATTTCAAGACACCTAATGTAGAAATGGTGGCGTGGCTTTTAATGGTGAATATTGTGCAGATTACAGTGAAGAAGAGCAAATGGGGCAGAGAAATGCAGAATGTACGTTAGGATCTGATAACTGCACTAGGAAGATTAAGGTGGGACCAGGCTTGTGAAGGAGAGTTCCTTTTGATAAGGAGATTAAAGTGATTAAGGAAGGGCCTCGAGATTTACAAGTAAACACAACAGAATCGTACCTTCAGGCAAGACCACACCCAGCTAATCCTCCAAGAAGTCCAGGGCAGAGAAAAAATTGCAAAATGGTTTTAAAATAGGAGAGATTCCATCCCGAACTTGCAGCCAAATTTGGCAATTCATTCACGTGGTGCTGGCTTTAGTCATGAATTTGCAAGAGTGAAGGGTTATCAGTTCTTCCTCCATGGATTCAGAGAGCTGCAAGGTCAGGGCAGAGATGCAGCAGGGGTGTCCTGCATAAAGTAGGCCCTGATAGGCCATTGCATGAAGCTGTGAATGTGAAGTCTGGTTGGCAGTGGAAACCCCAAGAAGACTTTCGAGATGCCAGCCTGTGAGATATTTGCCAAGAAGAGCTGCATGACAGAGTGGTACAGCCTAAGAAAGAGATGTTATGTTGCAAGCAAAGCTGGAAGAGCTGAGCCGTCTAAGCCTCTTGGAAGTCAAGTCCCAAAGTTGCACATGGAGCTACTGGACTTGGTTTTTGCCCTGCTGGTTTTTGGTCTTGTTTTGGTCCAGTGTTTCCTCACTATGCCTCTATTCCTCCCTTTGGAATGGAATGTGTATTCCGTTCCACTGTTTGTTGGGAGTTTGTAATTTGACTTTTGATTTACAGGACTAAGTTAAGAGATTGGCCTGATTCTACAAAGAGATTTGGACTGATACTTTTGAATGAGTTGAAACTGGTAAGACTATGGGGACTTTTAAGTTGGATTAATGCATTTTGCATTTTATATGGTCAGGGCCTATGGGGGCCAGGATTGGAATGTGGTGGTTGAGTGAGTGTCCCCCATAGGCTCTAGTTATCAGACGTTGTCTCCAATTAGTGGCACTGTTTTTTCGGTGGTCTTGGGGGTGTTGCCATGCTGGAGAGTGTGTCACTGGGGGCAGGCTTAGTGAATTTGGCAAGCTCGTGGTCTCCAGTCTGCTCTTCTCTGCTTCCTGTGCTCTTTGTGAGATTTGACCCTCAGCTTCCTGCTCCAGGATCAGCCACCACTATGCCTCCCCACCACAATGGGCTCTAATTCCTGGAACCGTCAATCGTAACTCAAATAAACTCTTCCTTTTTTTTTAATTTTTTAATTACTTTTTTTTTTTATTTATTTCTGTATAGTGTACGAATGTTACTGTTGCATGCAAGTTGGATTGCACCCGTGTCATGCAATGCCGCGGGAGAGTCGAAGAGGCTCGGATCCCTGTTGGAACTGGACGTTCTCCTGGAATTGGAGTTTTCAGACGTTTTCCAGCCGGCCATGTGGGTGCTGGGGATCGAACCCAGGTCCTTGCAGAGATCGCTGTGTTGGCGCTCTTAAACGCTCTTTTAGTTTAGTCCATCTTAAACTCTTCCTTTTCTCAGTCCTGGTATGTGTGCTTTATTCACAGCAACACCGTATTAGGACTAATACAGATTAGATGCTAATCCATAGACGATGCAAGGTCTTACTGTGGCTTATCACACNAGTAGTCAACAGCTTTTCTAGCCCAAAGTTCCAAAGTCTTCCACATTTCTCCAAACATCCACATGGTCAGGTTCTTCACAGCCAACAGCCCACTCTCTGGTACCAAATTACTGTATTAGTCACTTTTCTGTTGCTGTGATAAAGCACCATGACCAAGGAACTTATAAAAGGAAGAGTTTATTTGAGCTTAAGATTGACGGTTCCAGGGAATTAGAGTCCATTGTGGCGGGAGGCATGGCAGCTGTATCTGGAGCAGGAAGCCAAGGGTCACATCTCGCAAAGAGCACAGGAAGCAGAGAGAGAGCAACTGGAGACCATGAGGCTTGCCAAACTCACTAAGCCTGCCCCTAGTGACACACTTCCTCCAGCATGGCCACACCCCCAAGACCTAGAAAAACAGCGCCACCAACTAGAGACAAACGTCTGAATACCTAGAGCCTATGGGGGACACTCATTCAAACCACCACACCATCCAAACATCTGTGTCTGTACCAAAGTAACCTACCATAATAATTAGTACTGTTTAAATGCCTGTATATATAATTGATTGTGCTTCATTAGTAGGATGGATAGGTTATTTCTGGATAAACTGCCAACCCATGAAGGGAAACAGCCTGAGCTAATCAGAGTCCAAAACAACATCTCCAGAGAAAGTAGACTGATTTGCTTCTCGACCACTTGTGCCCCTTTTCTAAAGCCTAGGGAACAATCTCCAGAAGAGGGAGCATGGTAGAATGTTAAGGGCTGTGATTGGGTGAATAGTGAGACTACAGCAATATAGACTGGTCACTTATTTGATGAACATGATTGTACATACAAGCCTCTCTAGCTGGATGGTGGGAGCCTTGGGCTGTGTGGGTTTTGGGCATAGCTGCTTGCAAATTGGTTTTACATGAAGGATGCTTGTATTCATTACTTATTACCTATTGTTTAAAAAAATCAAATAAATAAAAAATAAGAAAAAAAGAATTAATTACCTCAGGACTTAACATGTATGGCATATGGCATAATTCATGGGTTCTGGGGAGTGGGATGGACATGGATGTGGGAGCAGGTCTAAATTTGATTAAGAAATGTTGTATGAAATGCATGAAAGCTCAACAAAAAATAAAGGAAAAAAATTACCTCATAGGACAGCTGCAAGTTGTAAAAGTACATTTACAGGATAAATTTAGGCTAAATGCCATCAGAGGTTGTTAAAAGTATGAGAGTGAATGTGAAGGGATATACCCAGAAAGGTGAGAGGATTTCAAGTTTGAGGCACCCTGAACTACACAGTGATACTCTGCCTTAAAAGGAAGGGAGGAAGGGAGGGAGGAAAGGAGGGAGGGAGGGGATACAGACCTGTGATCCAGGGTGGGGAGGCTGAAGCAGGAGGGTCTCAAAATTTGGATAACCTGCACTATGCAGGAAGACCAGTCTCAGAAGAAGAAATACAAGGGTGCCCCGGCCAGTGAATTCTTCTGAACATACTCCAGTGCAGGGATGAAGATAGACACCCTGCTAACCCGTATAGAACAGTTTGCGTCTTCTACCAGAATTCACTAATTTCAAGCTGAACTTTCATCATTTTAACACAAATTTAAAAATGACGATCATGACAACGATGATGATGATGATGATGATGATGATGACAAAGAAAAGAAGAGGAAGAAAATAATGAAAGAGAAAGACAGAGACGGGGTAAACTACTCCAGCAGGGCTCTTGCTGGTGAGAACAGGCCCGGGGCAGTGGCTGGGAATGACTCGAGCTTCTAACTTTACAATTTCATGAAAGCTGAACACTGAATCTCAAGTTTTGACACAGTAGAGAAGAGATGTTCCAGAAGAGCTGCTTTCCGAGCCTGTAAAGGTGCAGGTGAGGCTGTAGAGTCTGCTTGGACATCTGGCTCTTGCATCTTACCTAAACATGCATTCCCTAACCGTTTGGGCTTTCCCCAACCCTTTGGGCTTCCCCAACGTTTTGGGCTTCCTCACTCTTTCCCTACAGTTCCCCTCTGCTCTCTGCCTGCTCTTATACCATGTGTCTGACTTCCATGTTGGCTTAAATGGCATGGCTTTTATTTTTCCTTCTCTCTGCCATTTTCCTACATGCAGCCACTGACATTTACAATTTGTTAGCCCTGAGGGTTTTTCTTTTAGATCCAAATAAAATTATCTTCAAGCTTCTGTTTGAGTCCATTCTTAAATTCTTCTGTTAATGAAATTAAGAATCCTAAGAGGGAACCCCTATTTACCCTGTATTATCTGGTAACCACAAAGGGTCACCAAAATACCAATAATACTGACTAACATGTAGGTACTCTGTCCACACAGCCTATAATAAATACCAAAAGATATATTCATTCAATTCTATAAAATATCAAAAGGGAAAATAGAGGCCTAGAGAAAACTAAAAACTAGTTCAAAGCCACAAAATCACAAAGCTAGAAAATACACACTCTCAATTCAAACCACATAGTATTATCTATATAAAATTAAACTATGGACTAAAATGTTCCACATCATAAAATGACAAAATGTTTAACTATAACATACTTTAAATATATATATATATATATATTTTTATTTTATGCACATGAATGTATTGTCTACATGCATGTAAGTGCTCCTGTGTCATGTAATGCCTATGAAGGACAGAAGAGGGAGTTGGATTCCCTGGAACTGGAATTTGGGACAGTTGTTAGCCCCTATGTGGGTGCTGGGAATCAAACCCTGGGTCCTCTGCAAGAGCAGCCAGTACTCTTAACTGCTAAGCTGTCTCTTCAGGCCCATATTTATTAGTGGACTTTTACATAAAGCTATTAGACAAAAATCCCCCTCTACTTCCTGGCTGTAAATCTACAAATCAGCTTATTTTGTCTCACTCTCCTCTCTCTTATTAGAGAAAACTTATCCAGGGCCACCTCCCTTATATGAGCTTTTTAATCCCCTTAGAAACAGACTGTCAGCTCTTACAGCTTCAAACTGTCTCTCCTCATTGGAGCTTTCTGACAGCATTTAGACATCTCTCTCCCTGCAGCAACAGTCCTGCCCCTATGTCAAATTTTCATAGCACCTGTATCCCATCACTTTGATTTCTTCCTACTCTCCCATAATCACCTTTGTAGTTTCATGACCCATACACACGTATATATACATACACATTACATTATACCTACATATATAATTTTAAATGTAAATTCCAAAGATAAGAAAAAGCATGCACTATTTGTCTGAGTCCGGTTGTATTTCACTTAAGATAATGATTTCCAGTTCTATCCACTTTCCTGCCAATGTCATGATTTTATTTTTCTTTACAGCTGAATAAAATCCTATTGTACATGTAACAACTTAGCAAAAAGCACCACCCCCCCCCAAGAATTCCTGGCCTGGTTGGAACCTTAACTTTCGCACCTGATCATAGGTGCTGGGAGGGTGGGTTCATTCTAGGTCCTGTTGAAGAAATGGGCAGAATACTTTAAAGAATTTAAAGAAAGCTTTAATGAGAGGTGAACTTTTCTTGTATGGAACCCCTGCTTCCTAGTACAGTTCTTGTAAATGGAGTTGCAGACTTGAGGTCTCTCTGTAAGTCCTGCCTGCTTTTCAGGGCCGCTTTTCTTCTTCACAGCCCTTTTCTAAACATGCTTTCCTAACACATTGAGCTGCTTCAATGTTTCGGGTTTCTTTACTTTTTCTCTAAAGCTTCCTTCTCCCTGCTATGTGGCTGCACTGACCTCATACAGGCTCTAAACCTTCATGCCTTCATGGACTTTTTACTTTTCCCCTCCATTCTCCTCAAGCAGTTGCTGAGATTTACAGCTTGTCTGCCTTGAAAATTTTTCTTTAAATTCAAGAAAAATTATCCTAATTTGAGATCCTCCTTAAATCTGGTTATGAATGAGACTCAGAGCCCTCTGGGGTGCTGCTTCTCCTCTGGGGTGCTGCTTCCCCTCTGGGGTGCTGTTTCTCCTCTGTATCGTGTGCACCACACTTGCTTTATGCATCCATTGATGGACATCTAGGCTGGTTCTATTTTTTGCCTGTTGTGAATAGGACGACTATAAACACAGATATGCAGAATCTCTGAGGTAGGATAACCTAAAAGTTCTCTAGGTATGCACCTTAGTGTGGTGTGGCAGAGTTATATGGTAGCTCTATTTTTAAACTTTTTAAAGAAATCTGCATATTGATTTCCATAGTGGCTGTACAAATTAACATTCTTAAAAAAGCACCCACATAGTGGCTAACAAATGTCCATAACTCCAGTTCCAGGGGATCTAATACCTTCTTCTGACCCCCACAGGCATTGAACAACATGAATACACTTATACACATGCAGGAAAGACACTCATTCACATAAAATAAAAATAAATAAGATATTAAAATCTTGTCACGTAAAAAATTAAACTAAAATAAAACTTTTTTAAAAGACTAGAATCTTTGGGGCTGGAGAGATGGCCTAGTGGATGAGAGCACCAACCGCTCTTACAGAGGACCCGGGTTCGATCCCCAGCACCCACATGGCGGCCGAGAACCATCTGAAACTCCAATTCCAGGAGAACTCCAGTTCCAGGGGAATCCGACACCCTCTTTTGACCTCCGCGGCATTGCACGACATGGGTGCACAATCTTGCATGCAGACAGTACATTCATACACATACAGAAATAAATAAAATTAATAATAATAATAAAAAAAAGACTAGAATCCTAAGACAACAAGGAGTCCAGGATCCTCAGTCTTCTGCTATTTGTGGCTACATGGGATGACACCACGATGAGCTATTATAGCCTTCATGAGACAGTCTAATTCTTTATCTCCACGAATAACAAAAGTTGCAAGCGACTTGCCAGGAATGCACTTCTCCTTTAAGTTTTGTAATGTGTTTCCTGACAGTTCAGGTACCTCTTTGGTGAGGTACTCCAGGATAACTGTGCTGTCCTCAGCACCCTTTGAGCCTGCAAGTCTGTGGCTGCCTGTCCTAGATTCTGGGTATCAATGAATACCACCCAAAGGGAACTGCAAGCCAGCAAGCAGAAACTGCCAGCCATAGAAAAGGATGGTTAGACAAAGAGTAAGATCTGGGAGTAAGTAAGCTGGGAGTGCCCAGCTCCTTCTCCATGCCAGTTCAAATGTACTCTGGTGTTTAGTTTTTGCATTTTTCATAGGGACAAAATATTAATGTTTTGTCTCTTGTAAAGTTTGCAAAGATTTTTTTTCTATTCTTTAGGCTTTGTCTTCTCTCTTGTGATCATTTGTTTTCCTGTTCAAAAGAATTTAATTTCATGTAAAGCCACTTGTCAATTCCTGGGATTGTTTCCTGTATTTCTGGTTTTCCAGAAGGTTCTTGCCTAGTCCTCCATTTTAAAGGGGTTTTCCTCAGCTTTCCCTTAACAGTTTTTTTTTTTAAACTGTCCCAGGCGTTATATTCAGTCTTTGATCCATTTTGAATTGATACAGGATAAGAAATAATGGATCGCCGGGCGTGGTGGCGCACGCCTTTAATCCTAGCACTTGGGAGGCAGAGGCAGGTGGATCTTTGTGAGTTCAAGGCCAGCCTGGTCTACAGAGTGAGTTCCAGGACAGCTGGGACTGCAGGGAGACCCTGTCTCGAAAAGACAAAAAAAAAAAAATCAAACTCCTTTTTCATAGAATAATCAGGTTACCAGGTAGTCAAGAGTGTAAATGTAAATGAAAAGAAAACAAATGAGAAAGAACACCAAGGTTGAGGAAACAAGGTTAGGGAATAATGACACAATGTGGACCCTGGTCCAACTGCTACTTCCCTTATTTGCCAGTAGAAATTATCACAGAAAAGATGACTTTGAAAAGGAAATTCTTTTTCTACAAGTGATTCTCTTCTTCTTTCTTAGAAAACCCTGTGGGTATTACTGGCAGAATCAAATACCAAAGGAAGTTCTTTTTTGCACTGTAGTAATTGATTTAGACTAGTGTTAAAGAATTATCTTTTGTCCCTGCTCTTCCCCCTCTGGTGACACATAAGCCTTTCGAAATGAGGTATTGTGAGGGTATCATCTCTTGGGCCTGTCCTTATTATAGCTGGCTTCATAACTTAAATTGTGTCAGCAGTGAAAATCTAGGCCTAGAGTTGAATGTTTGGATGTTTATAAGAAGTCGAATACTCCCTAAAGACAAGTTTGGTATAATGATGTAAACTTAATTATGGAACATTTTGTCCTATTTCAAGAAAGTATATTAATTTTTAGTTTGTTCTTTAGGACAGTATTAAGAATGATGGATGGTGTGAATTATGTTGCCTAGCAATATTTTAATGGTTTTGGTTTGGGCTATAAGAACTAAAACATCAGCATTCTCCTGGAATTGGAGTTTCGGACGGTTCTCGGCCGCCATGTGGTGCTGGGGAATCGAACCCGGGTCCTCTGCAAGAGCGGTCGGTGCATCTTAACCCTAGGCCATCTCTCCAGCCTCTCCCTTTCTCTTGTTTTATTGCTCTGGCTGGACGTTAAGCACTTTTTAAGATGGAGATCGGAACATGTGTATCCAGGTCAGAACGAAAAATGGCATGGGGATGGCAACAGAACAGACATGTAGATCAATGGAATAAAGCAGAGACCCAGGAAGAGAGCCACACAATACAGCCACCTAATTTGTTAAAATTTTATTTATTTTTGTATGTGTATGAATGTACGTCTGCAGTGGCTTGTGACCCGTGTCGTGCAATGCCGCGAGGTCAGAAGAGGGTCTCGGTTTTCCCCTGGAACTGAGTTCTCCTGGAATGGAGTTAGAGTTAATAGGGTGCTGAGCCACCATGGGGGGCGGGGATCGGCCTGGGTCTCTGCAGAGCAGTTGGGCTGCTTAACCAAAGGCTATCTCCCCATTCCCCAAGACAACAATTTTTGACAAAATGGTGCAAAAATATTGCGAGAACAAAAAATTCTTTAACAAATGGTATTAGGAACTGGATTTCCTCCTGTGAAGGAATGAAGTAGATCCATTATTTCTTTTTTTTTTTTTTTGTCTTTTCGGTACAGGTTCCCTCAGCCAGATGTCCTGGAACTCACTTCTGAGACCAGGCTGGCCTTGAACTCACAAAGATCCCACCTGCCTTGCCTCCCAAGTGCTAGGATTAAAGGCGTGCGCCCACCACGCCGGCGATCCATTATTTTTATCCTGATCAATTCCAAATGGATCAAAGACCTAATATAAGACATGTGACAGTTTAAAAAAAAAAAACTGTTAAGGGAAGCTTGAGGAAAACCCCTTTAAAATGGAGGACTAGGCAAGAACCTTCTGGAAAACCAGAAATACAGGAAACAATCCCAGGAATTGACAAGTGGCTTTACATGAAATTAAATTCTTTTGAACAGGAAAACAAATGATCACAAGAGAGAAGACAAAGCCTAAAGAATAGAAAAAAAAAATCTTTAGCAAAACTTACAAGAGACAAAACATTAATATTTTGTCCCTATGTAAAAATGCAAAAACTAAACCACCAGAGTACATTTGAACTGGCATGGAGAAGGAGCTGGGCACTCCCAGCTTACTTACTCCCAGATCTTACTCTTTGTCTAACCATCCTTTTCTATGGCTGGCAGTTTCTGCTTGCTGGCTTGCAGTTCCCTTTGGGTGGTATTCATTGATACCCAGAATCTAGGACAGGCAGCCACAGACTTGCAGGCTCAAAGGGTGCTGAGGACAGCACAGTTATCCTGGAGTACCTCACCAAAGAGGTACCTGAACTGTCAGGAAACACATTACAAAACTTAAAGGAGAAGTGCATTCCTGGCAAGTCGCTTGCAACTTTTGTTATTCGTGGAGATAAAGAATTAGACTGTCTCATGAAGGCTATAATAGCTCATCGTGGTGTCATCCCATGTAGCCACAAATAGCCGAAGACTGAGGATCCTGGACTCCTTGTTGTCTTAGGATTCTAGTCTTTTTTTTTTATTATTAATTTTATTTATTTCTGTATGTATATAATGTACTGTCTGCATAAGATTGTGCACCCATGTCGGCAATGCCGCGGAGGTCAAAAGAGGGTGTCGGTATTCCCCTGGAACTGGAGTTCTCCTTGAATTGGAGTTTCAGATGGTTCTCGGCCGCCATGTGGGTGCTGGGGATCGAACCCGGGTCTCTGTAAGAGCGGTTTGGTGCTCCTCATCCACTAGGCCATCTCTCCGCCCCAAAGATTCTATGTCTTTTAAAAAAGTTTTATTTTAGTTTAATTTTTTTTTTTTTTTTTTTTTTTAATATTTCTTATTTATTTTTTTTTATGTGAAAATGAGTCGTTTTCCTGCATGTGATTAAGTTGTATTCATGTTGTCAATGCCTGTGGGGGTCAGAAGAAGGTATAGAACCCCTGGAAACTGGAGTTTATGGACATTTTGTTAGCCACTATGTGGGTTCTTTTTTAAGAATGTTAATTTGTACAGCCACTATGGGAATCAATATGCCGGATTTCTTTAAACAAGTTTTTTAAAAAATAGAGCTACCATATAACTCTGCCACACCACACTAAGGTGCATACCTAGAGAACTTTTAGGTTATCCTACCTCAGAGATTCTGCATATCTGTGTTTATAGTCGTCCTATTCACAACAGGCAAAAAATAGAACCAGCCTAGATTCCATAATGATGATAAAGCAAGTGTGGTGCACACGTACAGAGGAGAAACAGCACCCCAGAGGGGAAGCAGCACCCACGAGGAGAAGCAGCACCCCAGGGGGCTCTGAGTCTCATTCATAACCAGTTTAAGGAGGATCTCACCTAGGATAATTTTTCTTGAATTTATTTAAAGAAAATTTTCAAGGCAGACAAGCTGTAAATCTCAGCAACTGCTTGAGGAGAATGGAGGGGAAAAGTAAAAAGTCCATGAAGGCAATGCAGGTTTAGAGCCTGTTGAGGTGTCCCGTGCAAGCCCCCAAGCAGGGGAGAAGGAAGCTTAGAGAAGAAAAAGTAAAGAAACCCGAAACATTGAAGCAGCTCAATGTGTTAGGAAAGCATGTTTAGAAAAGGGCTGTGAAGAAGAAAAGCGGCCCTTGAAAAGCAGGCAGGACTTACAGAGAGACCTCAAGTCTGCAACTCCATTTACAAGAACTGTACTAGGAAGCAGGGGTTCCATACAAGAAAAGTTCACCTCTCATTAAAGCTTTCTTTAAATTCTTTAAAGTATTCTGCCCATTTCTTCAACAGGACCTAGAATGAACCCACCCTCCCAGCACCTATGATCAGGTGCGAAAGTTAAGGTTCCAACCAGGCCAGAATTCTTGGGGTGGGGGTGGTGCTTTTTTTTGCTAAGTTGTTACTATGTTACAATGGACTTTTATTCAGCTGTAAAGAAAAAATAAATCATGACAATTGGGCAGGGAAAGTGGATAGAAACTGGAAATCATTATCTTAAGTGAAAATACAACCGGATCGACGACAAATTAGTGCATGCTTTTCTTATTTTGGAATTTAATTTTAAAATTATATATGTAGGTAATAATGTAATGTGTATGTATATATACGTGTGTATGGGTCATGAAACTACAAAGGTGATTATGGGAGAGTAGGAAGAAATCAAAATCAAGTGATGGGATACAGGTGCTATGAAAATTTGACATAGGGCAGGGAACTGTTGCTGCAGGGAGAGAGATGATCCTAAATCTGTCAGAAACTTCCCAATGAAGGAGAGAACAGTTTGAAGGCTTGTAAGAGCTGACAGTCTGTTTCTAAGGGGATTAAAAAGCTCACATAAGGGAGGTGGCCCTGGATAAGTTTTTTCTCTAAATAAGAGAGAGGAGAGTGAGACGAAAAATAAGCTGATTGTAGATTTACAGCCCAGGAAGTAGAGGGGGATTTTTTGTCTAATAGCCTTTATATGTAAAGTTCCACTTAATAAATCATGGGCCTGAAAAGTAGACAGCCCTTAAGCAGTTAGAGTACTGCTGCTCTTGCAAGAGGACCCCGGGTTGATTTCCCAGCCAACCCACCTAGGGGCTAACCAACTGTCCCAAATTCCAGTTCCAGGGGAATCCCAACTCCCTCTTCTGTCCTTGCAAGGGCATATGACAAGGACACATGCATTACGGACACTTACATGCATTTGTTAGACAATATTTATTTGATAAAATAAAAAACATATTATATATCATTAATTATATATATATATTTAAAGTATGTTATAGTTAAACAGTTTGGTCATTTTATGATGTGGAACATTTTAGTCCATAGTTTAATTTTATAATAGATAATACTATGTGGTTTGAATTGAGAGTGTGTATTTTCTAGCTTTGTGTTTTGTGGCCTTTGACTAGTTTTTTAGTTTTTCTCTAGGCCTCTATTTCTTTCCCTTTTGATATTATATAGACATTGGAACTGAATATATCTTTTTGGTATTTATTAGTAGGCTGTGTGGACAGGTACCTACATTGTTTTAGTCAGTATTATTGGTATATTTTGGGACCCTTGTGTGTTACCAGATAATACAGGGTAAATAAGGGGGTTCCTTTTCCCTCTTAGGATTCTTATTTCATAACAGAAAAGAATTTAAGAATGTAAATTGAGATAAGAAGCTGAAAGATATTTTTATTTGCATCTAAAAGAAAAAACCCTCAGGGCTACAACAAAATTGTAAATGTCATGGCCTGCAGTAGAAAATGGCGGAGAGAAGAAAAATAAAAGCCATGCCATTTAAGCCAACATGGAAGTCAGACACATGGGTATTAAGAGCCAGGCAGAGAGCAGAGGGAACTGGAGGGAAGAGTGAGGAAAGGCCCAAAACGTTGGTTGTGAAGCCCAAAGGGTGTGGGGAAAGCCCAAACGGTTATGGAATGCATGTTTTGAGGTAAGATGCAAGAGCCAGATGTCCAAGCAGACTCTACAGCCTCACCTGCACCTTTACAGGCTCGGAAAGCAGCTCTTCTGGAACATCTCTTCTCTACTGTGTCAAAACTTGAGATTCAGTGTTCAGCTTTCATGAAATTGTAAAGTTAGAAGCTCGAGTCATTCCCAGCCACTGCCCCGGGCCTGTTCTCACCAGCAAGAGCCCTGCTGGAGTAGTTTACATCCCATGTCTACCTCGCGCTCTCTTTCAATTATTTTTCTTCCTCTTCTTTCTTTCGTTGGCATCATATCATCTCATCAAAATACACTCATCATCGTTGCATGATCGGTCATTTTTAAATATTTGGTGTTAAAATGATGAAAGTTCATCTTGAAATTAGTGAATTCTGGTAGAAGACGCAAACTGTTCTATACGGGTTAGCAGGGTGTCTATCTTCATCCCTGCCCTGGAGTATGTTCAGAAAAGAATTCACTGGCCGGGGCACCCTTGTATTTCTCTTCTGGATGGATCTTCCCTCAATAAGTGCATGTTATCCAAATTTGAGACCCTCCTTGCACTTTCAGCCTCCCCACCCTGGATCACAGGTCTGTGAGTTTCGGACGGTTTCCTCGGCCGCCATGTGGGTGCTGGGGTCGAACCCGGGTCCTCTGCAAGAGCGGTCGGTGCTCTTAACCGCTAGGCCATCTCTCCAGCCTCTCCTTTCTCTTGTTTTATTGCTCTGGCTGAGACTTTAAGCACTTTTAAGTGAGAATCGGAACATGTGTATCCAGAGTCAGAACAGAAAAATGGCATGGGGATGGCAAAAGAACAGACATGTAGATCAATGGAATAAAGCAGAGGACCCAGGAAGAGAGCCACACAATACAGCCACCTAATTTGTTAAATATTTATTTATTTTTGGTATGTGTATGAATGTACGTCTGCATGTAGGTTTTGTGTACCCGTGTCGTGTGCAATGCCTGCAGAGATCCAGAAGGAGGCGTCGCGTTTTCCCCTGGAAACTGGAGTTCTCCTGGAATGGAGTTAAGACGGTTCTAGCCACCATGTGGGTGCTGGGGATCGGGCCTGGGTCTTTCTGCAAGAGCAGTTGGTGCTCGTAACCACTAGGNTGGTCTATAGTTTGTTTTTTTTAACCAGTTGGTTCTCTGGAATACCAGAGAGTGAGGAGTGTTGACCAAAGGCCAACTAATATCGTAAAAATCAATTTTTTTAATTAAAGCAAACTTTAAAAAGGTCAAACTATTGTTCTCTTGGGAGGTCAAACGGCACAAGAAGACTCAAAGGGACTCCTCGTGTCAAAGCATTTCCCACATCAACAAAACTACCACTTTCACCCTCCTCCTGGAAATATGTGCAGCAGGGGTGGCAGCCATTTCATTTTTTCTTATCTTTATGATCTCTGGTTATTTTTCTGTATATCTCCCAAATTATAAATATTTATTTTTATAATCAGTTAGGTAGGCTCTTCTCCTTGGAGGAAATAAATAATAAATTAATTCACAGTAACACCTCGTTGTGGAGTGCCCACATCCACAAGCTTATTCTGTCCTTCGAAGTTAGGGAGGGAAGGAGGCGCAAGGGGATTGTTGGAGTGAGGGATGTCTGATGTGAACGTAGTTTACCTCTGTAGTTGGGTCACGTTTAAGTAGATGTTTTATTATGTTATGTAAATTATAAGCCACCAGTTTAAAGCTAAGTAAGTTAAGAAGGGAACCCTTGGCCATCTTCATGGATGATTAAATATTTTAAGCATCATACCATTTTTCATTACTACCATCTTATTGTATAAATGTATTAGTCAATCTATACTTTTGCTTTTTAATAATTTAACATTTTTTTAAAGCACCATGACCAGGAAGGAACTATATTATCTATTTAAAAAGGACAATGTTTTAGCTAGAAGTAAAGGAGTTTTTTTTTTTTGAGGATGGCCGCCCCTCCACCCTGGAGTTTTATTTTTTTCATTAATTTTTTTTTTTAAGAGCCGCCAAACCGCTCTTGCAGAGGACCCGGGTTCGATCCCCAGCACCCACATGGCGGCCGAGAACCGTCCGGAAACTCCAATTCAGGAGAACTCCAGTTCCAAGGGGAATCCGACGGCCCTCTTCTGACCTCCGCAGGCATTGGGCACGACACGGGTGCAACAAACCTTGCATGCAGGACAGTAACATTCATACACATACAGAAATAAATTCTAAAAAGTTAATTAAAATAAAGTGATAAAAAAAAAACAAAAACAAAAAAAAAATAAAAAAAAAAAAAATATTAAAAAAAAATAAAAAAAAAAAAATAAAAAAAAACAAAAAAAAAAGGGAAGAGTTTTTAAAAAAAGAGGTTTTTATTTTTGAGCGGCTTACGATTGAACGTTCTTTCCTCCAGGGAAATTAGAATTAATAAAACAAAAATTAGAAAAGCGTCCCTTGTGGTGGGCTAAGGCCATTGGTGGCTGTTAATCTGGAGCCAGGGAAGCTGAGGGTTCCAATCTCACACTAAGAAGGGAGCACAGGAAAAGCAGGGAGAGACGAGGCAACTGGAGGACCACCACGAGATTCGAGGCTGCCCAAACTCACTCTAAAGCCTGCCCCCCAGTGACACACTTTCCTCCAGGCCATTGGGGCCACACACCCAAGGGACCACGAACAAAAAAAAACAGGTGCAACACAACGGGAAACTGGGGACAAACGTTCGAATACTTAGAGCCTTATGGGGGACACTCACTCAAACCACCACATTCCAAATCCCTGGCCCCATAGGCTCCTGGCCATATAAATTGCAAAATGCAATTAGTCCAAACTTTAAAAGTCCCCATCCGTCTCCACCCAGTTTTTTCAATGAACCATTCAAAAGTCCACAGGTCACATCTCTTCTGGAGAATTCAGGGCAATCTCTTCAATTAAGCTCCCTCCTGTTTAAAATTCAAAGTTCTCAATACAAAAACTCCCAACTACAGGTCGGAAGGCGAGAATAAACATTCCAATTCCAAAAAGGGAGGAAATTTAGAGGCCTAACATTCGTGAGGAAAAACTGGACCAAAACAAAACAAGACCCCCAAAAAAAACCAAGCAAGGGCAAAAAACAAAAACCAAGTCCAGTTGCTCCACATGCAACTTCTGGGGGACTTGGACTTCCAAAGGGCTTAGGACGGTCTCCTCAGGCTCTTCTTTCCCGGGCTTGCTTTGTCACCACATACATCTCTTTCTTAGGGCTTGATAACCACTCCCTGCATGCAGCTCTTCTTGGCAAACATCTCACAGGTTCTTTGCATTCTCGAAACAAGTCTTCTTGGGGTTTCCACTGCCAACAAGGCTTCACACATTCACAAAGGCTTCATGTGAAAAAATGGCCTATTCAGGGGCCTACTTTACCTACTTTATCCAGGGACACCCCTGCTGCACTCTGCCTGACCTTGCTTGGCCCAACGCCTCTCTGAAATCCATGGAGGAAGAACTGAAAACCCATTCACTCTTGCAAACTTCACACCTCCAAAGCCAGCACCACACCGTGATGAATGAAAAGAATGAAATTGCCCAATTTGGCTGCTGGATTGGAAAGTTCGGGAGGATGGAATCTCTCCTATTAAACCCCAATTTGGCAAAATTTTCTCTGCCCGGCTTCTTGGACGGATTAGGGGGGGGCTGGGGGTGGTTGCTTGCCCCTTTGAAGGTACTGAAATCCATATTTTTGTTGTTTACTTGTAAATATTTAGGCCTTTCCTTAATCACTTAATCTTTCCTTATCAAAAGGAACTCTCCTTCACAAGCCTTGGTCCCACCTTCCTTTAATTCTTTCCCTTTAATGTGCAGTATCAGATCAAAACCGTACATTCTGCATTTCCTTCTGCCCCAATTGCTCTTTTTAAAAAAAAAAAAAAAAAAAAAAAAAAAAAAAAAAAGCCACGCCACCATTTCTACATTAGGCTTGTCTTGAAATATCCTTACTCAAAAGAAACATTTCAGTTTCCATTTGCTTTTTTTCAACTTTAGCATCAGGCAAGCATTGGGGCTGTGGGAAAACTCCAGCCAAACTCTTTAACAAAATATCCCATTTGTTGCCTAAGTCTTTATTATCCCCTGGAACCACATCTTTTGCACCCATGCTTTCTTCCAGGGGCCTCCCAGAAATGGCCCATTACGCTTCTTCTATAGTAAGTCAAACCGCTTTTCTAGCCCAATCAAAATAGTTCCAAAGTCTTCCACATTTTCTCCAAACATCCACATGGTCTTGTTCTTCACAGCCAACAGCCACTCTTCTGGTCAACCAATTATGTATTAGTCACTTTTTTGTTGCTTTGATAAAGCACCATGACCATTGGGACCAAAGGAACTTATACACACCCACGGCAAGCGTTTAGAGTCAGAGTTTATTTGGAGCTTAAAGAAATTGAACCGGTTTTTTTCCCACGGGGAATTAAGAGTTCCAATGGTTGGCGGTGGAGCATGGGCAGTGTTATCTGGAGGCCAGGAAGGCCAAGGGTCAACCCATCTCGCAAAAAAAAGGAGCACAGGGAAGCAGAGAGGAAGGGGAGCCCAACTGGAGAATCCATGAGGGCTTGCCAAAAAACTCACTAGCCTGCCCCCTAGTGACACCACACTCCAGGGCATGGCCCACACCCCCAAAGACTATGAGGAAAAACAGCGCCACGCAACTAGAGGACAAACGGTTCTCTGAATACCTAGAAAAGGCCTATGGGCGGGACCACTCATTCAAAACCAACCACACCATTCCACAAAAAAACCAATCTGTTGTCTGTACCAAAGTAAAAGTAACCTAACCATAATAATATTCGTACTGTTTTTAAATGCCTTGTATGTATATATAATTGATTGTGCTTCATTAGTTAGGATCGAAAGGTTATTTTCTGGATTATTTAATAATTAATTATTATATAAATACTGGCCAAAACCCATTGAGGGGGAAACAAGCCTGAGCTAATCAGAGTTCCAAAACAAACATCTCCAGAGGAAAAAGTCGACTGATTGCTTTCTTCTCGCCCACTTGTGCCCCTTTTCTAAAGCCTTGGGAACAAATCCCAGAGGGAGGGAGCATGGGGTAGGAATGTTTTATAGATAGAATTTTAGAGAATGTTTTTAAGGGGGGCTGTGATTGGGTGGGAATAGTTTTTGAGACTACAAGCAATATAGGGCTAATGGTCAACTGATTTGATGAAACATTGATGGACATACCAAGGCCTCTCTAGCGGGGATGGTGGGAGCCTGGGCTGTGTGGGTTTGGTTTGGGCCATAGCGCGCTTTGCAAATTTGTGTTTTACATGAAGGGATGTGCTTGTAATCCATACTTAGTAACCTATGTGTACAAAAAATCAAATAAAATAAAAATAAGGAAAAGGAAAAAAAAAAAACAAAAGAATTTAAAATTACCTCAGGACTTCTTAACATGTTATGGGCATTTATGGCATAATTCCTGGGTTCTGGGGGAGAAGTGGGGATGGACAGGATGTGGGAGGGGCAGTTCTAAATTGATTAAGAACCTTAATGTGAAACCCGAAAATCTGAAAATGATAGAAAAAAAAAAAAAATTTAAAGGAAAAAACAAACAAAAAAATTAAAAAAAAAAAAAATTAATTAAAAAAACACAAAATACCTCATAGGACAGGCTGCCAAGTTGTAAAGTCACAATTTACAGGGTGCAAAAATTCGAAGGGCTTAAATGCCCATTCAGAGGTTCGTTATACAAGTATGAAGAGTGAATTGTTGACGGGATATACCCAGAAATGGGGTGGTTTTTGACGAGGGATTTCAAGGTTGAGCCACCCTGAAAACTACAACAGTGATACTCGCCTAAAACGGGAAGGAGTGGGGGGAAGGAGGGAGGAAGGAAAAGGAGGGGAAGGGAGGGGGGGATACAGACCAATTCCAGGAGAACTCCAGTTCCAGGGGAATCCGACGCCCTCTTCTGACCTCCGCAGCATTGCACGACACGGGTGCACAAACCTGCATGCAGACAGTACATTCATACATATACAGAAATTAAAAAAAAAAAAGAGAAAGGAATGAAAGGGGTACAAATAGGAAAGGAAGAAGTCAAACTGCCCTCAATTCACAGATGACACAAGTCTAACTTAATCCTCAAATACTCTACCAGAAAACTCTTAGATTTGATAAACACTTTCAGCAAAAGAGCAGGATACAAAACCAGCGTTCAAACATCAGGAGCTGTGGCCTCCTCTGTCTCCATGCCTCCCCCTCACCATGCATGCCTCTGGAACTGTAAGCGCAAAAACTCTTCCTTCTATAAGTTGCCTTGGTAATGTTGTTTTATCACAGCAATAGAAGAGTAACTAATGTACATATGTGCTACTCTATTCTTGTTCATGTAAGCTGAACCAAACTTGCATCCCTGTAATGAAACCACCTTGGTCACAGAATATGATCTTATTCATATTTTCATAAATTCAGTTTACCAAAATTTTCTTGAGGGTTTTCTGTCTATGTTCATCAGGGAAATTGGTCTATGGTTTTCTTTACAGGTGTGCCCTCAACTATTTTGGTATCAAGTTAATATTGGCTTCATGGAGTGAGTTTTGTAGTGTTCTTTCCCTGTATATTTCATGGGACAGTCTGCAGAGCAGTGATCTTTGCTCTTCGTTAATGATTTGGTCAAACTTAGCAGTATCTGACTCCTTTCAGATGCTCTGTATGGTAGGGAAAGGCTCCAACACCACCTATTTGAACAAGACAATTTTTTTTGTCTTTTTGAGACAGGGTTTCCCTGTAGCTCTGGCTGTCCTGGAACTCACTCTGTAGACCAGGCTGGCCTTGAACTCACAGAGATCTGCCTGCCTCTGCCTCCCAAGTGCTAGGATTAAAGGCGTGCGCCACCTCGCCCGGCTGAACAAGCCATTTTTTAAGCTCCTTCTACTTTCTAGTCATCTTCTAAACCCAAATCACAACATAGCATGCTCCATTTTACCAAATAAGCTTCATTTGACTTAAGGAGTGACTTCATTTGACTGAATTTGACTTTGCTCTGTCCTTTTTCACTCCTCTATCCAATTTGCTTTGCTTTTGCTCTAAACTCCTACTCATCCTCATTACTTCAAGTGTTACATTTTTATAGAAACCTTCCTTGAACTATCAGCTCATATCAAGGCCTTACACATACCAATGTGAGAACACTATCTACATGGGCAGTCATATTTTTTACTAGTGTGCCTATTTAACGTATATTCACTTGTATGTTATAAGGTCTAAAGAAACACAACAGAAATTCAATAAACGCTAGCTACATTGATTTATTCCAATTTCTTCAATTTCCACATGAAAACAGTAGGGTCAAAAGTGATAGGTTTGCCTATAGTCTTCAGTCAGGACCTGTACCATCTAACTTCCAATACAGTATGTTTTCCACTATTTCAAATTCTTTCACAGATCTTGTTTTAGAAAACAACTGATGATGATACTATCACTCATATTTAAAGTAGGGAGCTAGTTCTTCATAAAGAGAATTGATACTAAGCAATAAAAACTTTATTTGCTCTGCTCTGCCTTACATAGAAAAATCTCACAGAATAGAGCCAGTTTACCAGAATTCTCCATGGGACAGGATTTTAGAAGGAAGCCACCTAAGACCTTAAGATAACAACATACCAAAGAGAATTTTAAGACGCTCTGTACTACCAGACAATTTACATAAAGAAGATAGCTAGAAACAAATTATGTAATGCAGAGGACTATGGGGGTATAAATTAACCTGCAGGAAAAGCCCACATGAAGGCCTTGGAGAGATAATGTTTTTTGGTCTTTTCGAGACAGGGTCTCCCTGTAGCCCCAGCTGTCCTGGAATTCGCTCTGTAGACCAGGCTGGCCTTGAACTCACAAAGATCCGCCTGCCTCTGGAGAGATAATTTTTTTTAATTAAAGCCGTGGTACACTGATGGACCCATCCATTCCTACCTGAAAAGGGCCTACATGTCCTAAATGGATCTGAACAAAGACACCCAAGGTCAGATGTGAATACACACACATTTGCAGAGTCATCTTAGATTCTGACGAAGAGGCTTTCCTGGTGAGCCCATTGGAGGGAATCTGTGCAGTCCTATGGATCCTGAGAGGAGTAACTGGCAGAACTGATAACTGCATACATTTTCTGGATGGGAATTGATATTATCTTTCTTAATTTTTATTTGGAATAATCAAAAAACTTGTAAAAATCTACATTAGTTTTTCATGTAGGCATAAAAAGAACTGGCTCTTGAATAAATTTAAAGGAATGTGGAAGATAAAAAAAAATACTGCTTTGCAGTGTGGAGAACCCTTAAAAGACTCAAAATGAGCCTACCACTTGACCCAGCCATACCACTTCTGGGTATATACCCACAAGACTCATCCTACCGCAAGGATACATCTACAGCCATGTTTATTGCAGCTCTCTTCACAATAGTGAAGAGCTGGAACCAACCCAAGTGCCCCTGAACTGACGAATGGATAGAGAAAATGTGGTACATCTACACAATGGAGTTCTATGCAGTGGTAAAGAAAGATGATATCATGAACTTTGCAGGTAAATGGATGGAACTAGAAGATGTTAAGATGTTATGTTAAGTGAAGTAACACACTCCCAGAAAAACAAAAGACAAATGATATCCCTCAACTGTGGATGCTAGGACCAAGTACCTACTTGTAAGGCAAACTCAGCAACATTAATGTTATATTCCTCATGATCTGAACACAACTGTGCTCTTATATTATGAATCCCTAGACAGGTTCTAGAACAAACCTACCATTTATTTTCAGACTATGGATTTGGGGTTTATGATGGTAGGCATGTATATATATTTTAGAGTAACAAAGTTAAAATGGAAAAAGGTGAATCAAGAAATATGATATGGAAATAACACACAGTTTGTTTTCAGAATTTTGGTATAGGTGTAATGTATCAGGCTGGTGTAACTTAGCCTTTCTGGGTACTTAATGACCATACTTAATACCCATACTAATTTGGCTGAGGGACCTAAGGGATAACTTTGTTCCTTGCCCTCAGAGGTCAACTAAATCTCAGGGGACTATGCATGGGGGCATTTCTTGAAATGTCCTGCAAATGTGAGTCACCAGTCTTCCTGTGCAGGGAGGTCTTGGGAGATCCACTAATGGGACTTCAGCCAGTGTCCAGTCTATAATAGGAAAGTCTACGCTCATGCTTCAAAAAAGAGAAGCCTGGTCTAGTAAGACCTAACTGTGTCCTGGAGTGGATGGAACTGGTGATTGAAAAGCCAAAAGGAGCCAGGGGCTCTTCCCCCCAAACAAAACCCTGAGTGACTCTTGAGGACCAGATCCTCAACTGACCTTGAGAAAACAAAAACCTTGGTTAATCTGTGCTAACTGTGTGGCCTTAAGCATCCAAAAGGAAAGTATAACCAGAAAGGTCTGAGAAATTGTACTGCAGATATAAAACTTGAGAATCCTCCAAACCTTCAATGCCAGATGGGGACTACTGAGATATCCAGCTTATGGACTGAGTGGTTACTGGGATTTCAGCCTCTTCAGAGTGTAGAATGCCGTTGTTGGACTACCTAGGCTGTGTCTTGGAGGCCAGGGCAGGAAGATCAAGACAGGACACACACTTGCTGGACCTCATTTGCATGACCACGGTGGGGGGGGACCTCAGTGTGGATCAAGTTTGGGGGGGAGATGCCGAATTGATGGTTGTTTGAGCTTGCCAAGGAGGAACCTTCAAGTACTTCCTTGGGGAAAATATGACATCTTTTGGCAAAATAAAAAGAAAGAAAATCCTTCAACTCAGGTGATATATATATATATATATATATATATATGCAATACAAGTTGGAGGAAAAAATAGAATTTCCATGTTAAAGTATCACTATATTTTGATGCTTTTTTTGGTATCACAAGTGTCATTTATGTTACTTTGATGCTATATATACTCTAAAGTTCAACTTAAAATAAAAGAAAAAAATACTGCTTTTGTAATCGTATCTCAGGACTCTTTAACATAGTGAGCATAGAAAAATATAAAATATAATTTACAAAAACCTTTTTACACAGTATAAGGTAAAGAAGTAGTGTTTTCACATTTTAAAAGCTTAATCTTGCCAAGCATGGTGGTGCCCACCTTTAATCCCAGCACTCGGGAGGCAGAGGCAGACAGATCTCTGTGAATTTCAAGGCCAGCCTGGTCTACATAGTGAGTTCCAGGACAGATGGGGCTACCAGAAGACCCCATCTCAAAAAGACCAAAAAAAAAAAAAAGCTTAATCTTTACCCACCCTATAAAAAATTGCAAGCCTTTTTCTTTTAGATGTATTTCCATGTCTGATATTCTAAGCAAGAATTTAAACTTTAATGCTAAATATTAGATTAAAAATTCACTTACAACATCCTACAATTGGCAATATTTACATGTAAAATGCATAATTCAAGAGCTGAATTGGTTGTACTTTGCAGACCTCCATCTTTTCTTAGTTCTTTCACTCCCCCAAAACAAAGTCAACTCATGAATTCTGTATGACACAGCAATTAAATGAAAAAGGCATGAAGTGCAAAGTCATGTTTCCTTTAAGGAGTTGAAATCATAAATTACAGTTTTCTTTACTCTTTCTTTAGACCTATTTCCAAAGATTTAAAGCAAAAAGAAATTCATATTATCTCAAATTAAAACGTACAAGTTAGATAAATAGGAGCTGCCAATGAGGAATCCTGGCTAAAGCACTAAACACATAGTAGTATATTTTAATAGTACTACTGTTCCCTTTCAGATGTTATTTTAGTGCCTTCCCATTGACTTCTGCTTTTTAGCCACAGCCATTTTTCAAGACCTACACCAGGGACAAGCAGCACTACAAAGGACCTGAGCATAGAAATGGTTTCCTTGGGTGGAAGGCGGGAATTCTGGAGAGCATTTCCAGCAATGAGGCAGAGGTACACAAGACACCCTCGACTTGTACTGCCCTTCTTCACTCTATAGATCACCACTCCTCTTTGACTCTGAAAAGTGTATGCATCTGCCTCCACCCCATGGCCTATATCATGGGGAGCATTTACCCAGCAACATCTCCTAACATGGCATGAACCTAAGGATCCTCTTCTAATGTCACATTATCACCCTTGTCTGAGGTCATTATCAGGGTATGTATGGGCTTAGGTATACTATTTCATTTACAAATCCTTTTTTGGAGAATCCCTATGACGAATCACAGAAAATCTAGGCACTATGGTACCACAAACCAGTGGCAGATAATTTATATGCATACTTTCTTTGGCAGGTATTACATGACTCACTGAGTATTTAAATAATAACAAGAAATTATTTATAACTATAAAAACAAAAGTCCAGATTACCAACCTTATCTTGAAAAACTAATAACCCCGGGCATGCATTTGACCTTTAATCCATTAGTGCAGCACCTTCAAACAACATGAGGTCTCCTTGCTGCAGCAATGCCCATCACTCCCAATTGTTCTATAATACAGCCCACTTTACTCTGTCATACTGCCCACCTTACCTTCTGTGGACATTTGCATTTGTAAGTCATTTTTTAAAATGAATGTGAGGTAGGTGGGCACAACTAAGTATAATGAATCAAGACAGAAAAGTGGAACCAAGTTTTGTAGTATTTTAACGAACATGTTACCATGGTTAACTATACTCCAAATTCCCATCAGAGAAAACAGAAAGATGTAATTCCTTACACGGTCACCATAAGTTTATGACACAGGATTTCTAAGTGTAACTGTGCCAGGAATCAGAACTTGGCCAAGGACAGTCACCTACAGGCTAGACAGCTATTATGAGATGGGTTATAAATGTTATGTTTGAAGACACACCAATGTTGGCTAGGGAGAACCAATGTTAGAGCGCTTGCCTAGCATATTCAAGGACTTAGGTGGATATCTAGCATTACAAGAATAAAAAATAAAGCATACATAAATAATTATACCTGGAAAACCCAACAGAACCTTCCCTCTTGGTAGATACTTCGGAAAGGCAGAAGCATATGTAGAAAGGAAGACCCTGTCTCAAAAAAAAAAAAAAAAGAAGCAAACTCTCCAAGAAATGAAAAAGAGGAAGTTACTGTTGGAGATTAAGACATTTCTATCAATTCACTTCATGGAGTAGGTAAATATCCATAAAAGTAAAGACCTTGATATAAAGAATGACCTTAACATAACTGACAGTTTAAGGTACTCTATGTAACAATATAAAGTACACATCATTTTCAAGTATCACTAGAATATTAACCCAGATGAACTGTACTTTATAATAATCTTTAAACACATTTAAAAGAAATAAAATTACATAAACACTGTGAATTATAAGAGAACTCAATAAACAAGAAGAAATTTAGAAAATCATCAAGCATTTATTAAAACTTACTTCTGGTCCTCCTCCTGCCTGCCAACCACAGCATCTACTGAGCCACCCAGAACCACTTGGTTTCTGCAACTCTAAGACCCCAACCCCAGGGAAGTACTCACAGAACCTATTCAGCCCACCAACCATTCCACCCCCACCATGCCTTCCTAGGGAGGTAGACCCCTACTGCTAAAGGCAATGCATACACAGGAGCTGGAACTGACCTGGAAACCTCCTCTTTAACTACCAAATCTCATAGAATCAAAAGGTGCTATGCAAGTTGCCAAGGGAGAGAAGTAATCAGTAGTCCTACTGTGAGGCCTATGAACCACAATAGTGATTGGCCGAGCAAGATAGCCCCCATGGTGGCACTTTTTATTTCGGGGTATCCAACAATTGTCTAATTGGATGTAAGGCTCATGCAACAGGAGAAAATCCATGTCTGGTCCTGTAAACTTAGCCAAATGTCTGTGGCTGAAGAAGTTATTGTCCTGAAAAAGCCATTTCCCTAAACCACTATAGCTTCTTCTTTTTGCAGCCTCAACATATTTATTTTTTAATCAATATGATTTCTTTTTTAACTTTATTTTTATATGTGTATGAATGTACTGTCTGCATGTAGGTTTGTGCACCAGTGTCATGCAATGCCACGGAGGTCAGAAGAGGGTGTCGGACTCCCCTGGAACTGGAGTTAAAGATGGTTCTCAGCCACGATGTGGGTGCTGGGGGATCGAACCCCCATCCTCTGCAAGAGCAGTTGGCGCTCTTAACTGCTAGGCCATCTCTCCAGCCCTCAATATAGTTTCTAACTATGCTCTAAATACTGATCCTTAAATGCACAGGTAAGTGTAATTCTTATCCTTCATCAGAGAAGCTTTTTGCAACAGATGGAAACTATTACTAAGCTCCACAGCTGGACAAAATACAGAGAATGAGTGACCATAGGGTACCCAGCTGTAATGGATACTTCCAAAATGCAAGCCCTATACCTATGGCTTAGGGAACAGTGTAGAACTAGAGATGTTGTAAGAGCCAGGAGACCAGGATGTCTGCTGTGAGACAATGTCTTCTAGACATGACAGGGAGACTGCACCAATGAAATCTCAACAGTATGGCTGCCTAACAAGACCTGCATGACTACAACACCAGTTCACAGTTCACTCACTAACATAGATGAGGAAAATGTCACAAGATAACACTTCTAGATGAAGAACTACAGACTGCTGAAAGAGAGGGAGAATCCATTTTCTCCAGGGATGAGGTCTCTGACAGGCTCTCCAATTTCAAATGGTCAAACCTAAACACATGTATATACTAGCACCTATAAATGGATTTAGTAGGCTGCTTATGTGTGTGTGCATATATGTGTGTATATATATACATATATATGTACAATAATAATAAAAGAAGAGCGGAGTAAGTAAGGACAGGGAGAGTGAGTGAGGAGGGTTTGCAATGATGCAGATACAGGGCTAATGCATGAAATTACCAAAAAAATTTAAAATTTTTTCTTTTTTTGGTCTTTTTGAGACAGGGTCACCTTTTAGTCCCAGCTGTCCTGGAACTTGCTATCTAGACCAGGCTGGCCTTGAACTCAGAGATCTGCCTGCCTCTACCTCCCAAGTGCTAGGAGTGTACCACCATGGCAGGCCTAAGATGGTTCTTTTTACGAGTTTGCATTCCCACCAGCAGTGGATGAGTGTTCCCCTTTCCCCCACAACCTCTCCAGCATTTGGTAGCATTTGTTTTCTTGATCCTAGCCAGCCTTATCAGAGTTATTAAAGTGGTTTTAATTTGCATGTTCTTAGTTATTAGCAATATTAAACAATTTTTTCCTCTTTATTTTTTAAGGGATTATACAATATAAGAGCACAGATGTTTTCAGATCACATTGACTTTGCTCAGTTTGCCATACAATTAGGTAATCTGTGCTAGCATCCACAGATGAGGGACACCACTCGTCCTTTGTTTTTCTGGGACGGTGTTACTTCACTCAGCATATCTTCTAGTTCCAACCATTTACCTGCAAAGCTCATGATGTCATCTTTCTTTACTGCTGTATAGAACTCCATTGTGTAGATGTACCACATTTTCTCTATCCAACTCGTCGGTTGAGGGGCATTTGGGGTGGTTCCAGCTCCTTGCTATTGTGAAGAGAGCTGCAGTAAACATGGCTGTGCATGTATCTCTGTGGTAAGATGAGTCTTGTGGGTACATACCCAGGAGTGGTATGACTGGGTCAGATGGCAAGTTCATTCCAAGTCTTCCAAGGGTTTTCCACACTGCTTTCCATAGTGGCTGTCCCAGTTTACATTCCCACCAGCAGTGGATGAGTGTTCCCCTTTCTCCACAACCTCTCCAGAACTTGGTATCATTTGTTTTATCCTAGCCAGTCTTATTGGAGTGAAATAATATCTTAAAGTGGTTTTAATTTGCATCTCCTAATTATTAGCAACGTTGAACACTTCTTAAGATGTTTCTCAGCCATCTCTAATTCCTCACTTGTAAAGTCTTTGTTCAGCTCTTTGCTCCATCTTTTGAGTGGTCATTTGCTTTCTTTCTTCTTTGTTCTTTGAGTAGTTTATATATTCTGGAAATCAAGCTTTGTCAGATGTTTCTGCGGTGAAAGTTTCCTCCCACTCTGTGGGTTTTCTCTTCACTTCCTTGATTGTTTCTTTTGATGTACAGAAGCTTTTAAGTTTAATGAGGTCCCATTTGTCAACTGTTGACCTTAATTCTTGCACAGCTGCTATCTGATTTAGGAAGTCTTTTCCTATGCCTATGCCTTGTAGTCTGCTGCCAAGTTTCTCTTCTATCACTCTCAGAGTTTGGGGTTTCATGTTGAAGTCTTCAATCCATTTGGAGTTGACTTTTGTACAGGGCGAGAGGTAGGGGTTTAATTACATTCTTCTACAAGTGGTGATCCAGTTTTGCCAAACAAACTTGCTGAAGATGCTGTCTTTCCTCCATTGTGTCTTCTTGGCCCCCTTGTCAAATATGAGGTGACTGAAATTGTATGTGCTCAAGTTTGGATCTTCAGTTTTGTTCCATTGGTCAACTGGTCTGTTTTTGTGCCAGTACCAAGCTGTTTTTATGACTATAGCCCTGGAGTATAGTTTGAAGTCTGGTATAGAGATCCCCCCTGTATTGCTCTTTTCACTCAGGGTTGTTTGGGCTATTAGGGTCTCTTGTAGTTCCAAATGAAATTAAGGACTTTTTTCTCCAACCCTGTGAAGAAACTCGGGGATTTTAATTGGGATTGCATTAAGACTACACAAGAGTTTGGGTAGAATGGACATTTTTACTATATTAATTTTCCCAATACATGAGCATGGAAGGTTTTTCCATCTTCTGATGTCTTCTTCAATTTCTTTCTGCAAGGGTTTAAAATTTTTGTTGTAGAGATCTTTGGTGTCTTTGGTTAGGTTTGTTCCTAGGTATTTTATTGTTTTTGAGGCTATTGTGAGTGGGAAGGTCTCCTTGAATTCCTTCTTCAGTTGCTTGTTGTTGGTGTAAAGAAAGGCTACTGATTTTTCTAGGTGAATTTTGTATCTTGACAATTTACTGAAACTCTTAATCATTTCTAGGAGTTTTCTGGTGGAGTTTTTAGCATCCCTTAAGTAAACAATCATATCACCAGCAAAAAGGGATAGCTTGACTTCCT